>CAUJNA010000980.1:0-47500 GCA_963377175.1 Effrenium voratum
AATATGTAATGTATGTATGTATGTATGTATGTATGTATGTATGTATGTATGTATGTATGTATGTATGTATGTATGTATGTATGTAATGTATGTATGTATGTATGTATGTAATGTATGTATGTATGTATGTATGTAATGTAATGTAATGTAATGTAATGTAATTGTAATGTAATGTAATGTAATGTATTGTAATGTAATGTAATTAATGTATGTATGTATGTATGTATGTATGTATGTATGTATGTATGTATGTATGTATGTATGTATGTATGTATGTATGTATGTATGTATGTATGTATGTATGTATGTATGTATGTATGTTATGTATGTATGTATGTAATGTATGTATGTATGTATGTATGTATGTATGTATGTATGTATGTATGTATGTATGTATGTATGTAGTAATGTATGTATGTATGTATGTATGTATGTATGTATGTATGTATGTATGTATGTATGTATGTAATGTATGTATGTATGTATGTATGTATGTATGTATGTATGTATGTATGTATGTATGTATGTATGTATGTATGTATGTATGTATGTATGTATGTATGTATGTATGTATGTATGTATGTATGTATGTATGTATGTATGTATGTATGTATGTATGTATGTATGTATGTATGTATGTATGTATGTATGTATGTATGTATGTATGTAATGTATGTATGTATGTATGTATGTAATGTATCTGTGTATTAATGTATGTATGTATGTTATGTTATGTTATGTTATGTTATGTTATGTTATGTTATGTTATGTTATGTTATGTATGTATGTATGTAATGTAATGTAATGTAATGCAATGTAATGTAATGTAATGTACTGTAATGTAATGTTATGTATGTAATGTAATGTTATGTATGTAATGTTATGTATGTATGTATGTATGTATGTATGTATGTATGTATGTATGTATTGTATGTATGTATGTATGTATGTAATGTATGTATGTAATGTAATGTAATGGTAATGGTAATGGTAATGGTAATGGTAATGGTAATGGTAATGGTAATGGCAATGGTAATGGTAATGGTAATGGTAATGGTAATGGTAATGGTAATGGTAATGGTAATGTTAATGGTAATGGTAATGGTAATGGTAATGGTAATGGAAATGGTAATGGTAATGTTAATGGTAATGGTAATGGTAATGGTAATGGTAATGGTAATGGTAATGGCAATGGCAATGGTAATGGTAATGGTAATGGTAATGGTAATGGTAATGGTAATGGTAATGGTAATGGTAATGTTAATGGTAATGGTAATGGTAATGGTAATGGCAATGGTAATGGTAATGGTAATGGTAATGGTAATGGTAATGGTAATGGTAATGGTAATGGTAATGGTAATGGTAATGGTAATGGTAATGGTAATGGTAATGGTAATGGTAATGGTAATGGTAATGTTAATGGTAATGGTAATGGTAGTGGTAATGGTAATGGTAATGGTAATGGTAATGGTAAATGGTAATGGTAATGGTAATGGTAAATGGTAATGGTAATGGTAATGGTAATGGTAATGGTAATGGTAATGGTAATGGTAATGGTAATGGTAATGGTAATGGTAATGGTAATGGTAATGGTAATGGTAATGGTAATGGTGGTAATGGTAATGGTAATGGTAATGGTAATGTAATGGTAATGGTAATGTGGTAATGGTAATGGTAATGGTAATGGTAATGGTAATGTTAATGTTAATGTATGTATGTATGTATGTATGTATGTATGTGTGTATATGTGTGTGTGTGCGTGGCAGTACAATTGCATGCTTGTTAATTACAAGGCGTGCCTTGTCAAGGCCATTGTCACCACTATCGGCCCCACGAAGCTGCAGATGGCAGCAGCCCCAGCAGCTTCAGAGCCGTTGCAGTCATTTGGGTCTGTCTTTTGTGGGAACCCCTGTTGGGTTGGATTAGAAGGGAAACCAAAAGGACAACCGCCATGTTTGGGGGCCCCCTAAAAAAGAAACACATCCTGGTTTATATAATTAGAGTTGATGCACCAAAGGTGGGGTGCAACACAGCCATCTAAACATAAAGATGACACTATGAGAATGAACCTGGGGATCCCCTCAAAGGACACCTCCATTTCAGCTTCGGCAGGCCGTCAACCCGCTGATCATCAGCTCCGATGGAGTTGAGCGAGTCGTGGCAGAGGAGACGCAGGCAACAAGAAATGGTGGGAGGGAACTTACTGTCATTTTGTTGAAGAAGTTTGGACAGCTTATTTGCCTTTGGTGCGAGACGGAGAAACAAATCAGTTGCCTTTGGTGCGATCGGCAGGCTGACCATACCGTGCCGGCCTCGGATGCCGAGACAGATCAACGCGGCAGGTCTTACTTCGGACACCCCAAAAAACAGGTTTGTGGGCATGAAGCCCCTATGTCTCAGCTTCCCTGTAACTGGTGGCTTGGATTGGTGGTTTGGTGGTTCAGGACGGTTTCCCATTTACCCTCTACAAGAACCAGACCTTCAAGGCCCCAAACCAGCAATCCAAACCACAAACCTGACGGGTTACCTGCATGTCTTGCTGTCATGGGTCCCAGAAGATTTTTTGGCGTCGAAATCGCAACAGGCTGCCGTGGTGGCCAGCATTTCCTGCATTGTCCTCCTCATTGTATCCGTGATCTTGGGCGGGGAGCTCAACGAGTCCTCAAAATTTGCCGACCGTTGGGTTGGTCAGGGTTTCCAATTTTATTCCAGGATCCTGGAAAATCAGTTTCAACGGACACCGCCGGTAAATTGTAACAAGAGGAAATTAAAGGTTAGGGAAAATGCTTGGGTCACATTCCTCAGTTAGCATGTCCCGCCACCGTCCTCTGCTTCTCCTCACGAGGCCTTTGGATGATGAGCCGCCATCAGCGCAAACTCATGGCTGTTCGGGCCTCGGACATGCATGGCATCTCGGGGGAGGGAAGAAGACATGGCATGCAGGTTTGTCTCAAAGCTATCCCCGAAAAAATGGTTTAAAGGGAAGGGACAATTTCGAGCAGAAACTCGACCCTGAGAATTACACGGCCTGAAGACTTTGCGGTATGTGTTGAGCAGAAGGGACAGTATTCTATTGACAGGCAGCCGCTCAAAGCCGATTCTCACATCCTGCTGCAAGAACACCACGATTTCTCCAAGGGATGGCTGTGCAGTGTGGTGAACCTGTAGACAGAAATGAGGCCTAGAGAGGACATGCTCATGTTTGTGGATGGGATTCCTCGTCAAGCATTTGATTGACCGCCTCGGTGGACAACAGTTCCATTAGTGAGGAGTGCAGGCCGTTGAGTCAACAAGATCCATTCAAGTGGATTTCTCAAGATGGGCATCAGCCAAAAACATCTCAGGCAAAGGAGCAGGCGGTGGGGATTGACGTTATAGAGGCTCCGAGTTGTCACAGTCATTGACATCGTCGAAGCAGCGAATGCCAGGACTCGATGTCTGTACAGATGTCACCTTTGTCTATGACAGCAAGATCACCCATCTCACCAATGTCCCCGGAAAGGCGGGGGGAGGGGGCTGTCACTTTTGACCATCTCAGAACGGATAGCAGATAGCCTGCCAGGCTCACTGGCCGCTTTCCCCGTGCTGAAGGTGCACAACCGGGGAACGACGCAACTGAGCTTTTTCCGCAGCTCGAAAACTTCAAGAACGAAGATGTCGAGCCATCTACCCACTTCACAGTGGATTGCTCCAAGAGCGCCGGCATGTGCTGCATTGGACCTCAAGCGTAGTTCACGCGGACTCTTTTCAGAGGCCTTGGATAGTTTACAGCTCTTGCTTTTCCTAACAGGCTTGGGTAGCAGAACACGATGCTTAGGAGTTAATCCTCTTTAGCTTGATCGTACAGGAGGCTGCGTGAACTGCGCTTGAGATCAGTACGGCAGAGGGAGAGTCGCTCCACTCTGGTTAACGTTCCGAGTGCCATCCTAAGGATGGCGGCTTGCTAACGAGATCCGGTAGCCTTCTCAAAGCCATGGGAAGGGCTGGAAACCAGGCAGTCTTTAAGAGAGGCCAAAAGCAACCTGCGCTTTGCCATGGAAGGTGCAGTTTGCATCCAACACAATGTGCTACCTGCTTGCCCTGTCTGGGCTTCGCGGCTCAAGATGACTATAGATGAGCCACAATCAAAATCTGAGAAGATGAAGATTGGCTGGGAGACAATCCCTGAATAGCCTCTTTGATTCTTTCCTTGGGTTTGGGTAGACTCTTCAATGCCAGGTTTTGATTAGATAATTGATTCAGACGCCTATATTTCGGTGCAGGCCTAGCTGACCCATCCCTAGGTAGTCATTCAGAGTTATTCTGTTGCTTCTTCAGCAACTGCGCGGAATGTGTTACGAATGATCCCTTCAGATGGGTATGGGTCAAAATAAAACCACCAATAACCCCTCGGTTTTAGTGTTTGGTTCCATCAGGGCAACCCATGTTCGGGTTACCGCATTTTTGACCCACAGATCCAAATGTGTGCCTTCCTGCAAGCCTCGTTGAAAGCGCAGATCAGCTTCAGCTCATGGAGGTGCCTGGCACCTCCAAGGCGCACATTTGGCCATTCGGTCACGGCTCTTAAAACTGGAATTGGGGAGGGTGATTTCTGGAGATCTCCGTTTGTGGTTCCATGCTCCCTTTTACGGGGGAGACTAGATAAATGGAATTGGGGACCCCCCACGTTTCTTCTCCTGAAGGTAGGGGGGATGGTCACGTTTGGGATCCCAGATTTTTTCGATCGGGGCGCGACAGTTCCACCCTGAGAGATCTGGCCATGCCACAGTTGACGCGAGGCGCTGCTGGATCGAAAATACCGGACATGGCACGAGGCAGCTGGGTGTTCTCTACTTTGGTGTGTCCTTTTTTTGATGCTCCCCTTTTGGGGAGTGGTTTTAAAGGGAAACCCAAGATGAAAACGACCATTTAGGGGGTACCCCTATTTGAGACAACCCACCCCCTGGTTTGACGCGGAATGCAATGACTGCGGAAGACTACGACACGGCGACTTGTTTTGGGCGCTGCTTGTTAACACTTTGTTGATACGGGAGCGCGACATTTTGCCGCGCACTTGCCATGTGTAAGCATTGCTAGCTGACTCAGTGCTGAAATGATGTGTGTTTTCTGTGTGCAGCTCATGCTCTTTTGGACTTTCTCTCTTTCTGTGCGGCCTACGCGCTGGCTCGATAACTGTAGTGTTTCGTGCTGACCTATCTTGGCCACAAAAGTTTCTCTGTGACTGGGAACATCATGTTGCCCAACCAAGTTGAAGTCCAACCCACAGTCTGAAGCCCGGAGAACTCCGAGCTTGACCCTCATGTTCGTTTCCACCATCTTTGTTTCCAGCTTGTGTTGCCCAGGCGTCGATCTACTTGATTCAATTTATTCCACCTGCGCAGTCTGAGGGTGTCTTCGATGGCAGGATTGGCTGCTGCTGGTCCGATTGCAACAGCGCGCGCTGCAGGCGAGTTCCGCCTTCGCTGCGCCCATGATTTTGGTGCGCACAGGGGGAAATGTGTTGCCAGCCAGTTTCTTGCACTTTGTGCAAGAGCATTAATCCTGTGGGCAAGCTTGAGCAGATGCGCTTCAAGTGAACCGTGGTTGTGCATACAAGAAACGCAACACCCACACAAGAGCCCGACACTTCCCGAACGCGCCTACCAAGTGGAAGCATTTTGTCAATGCGGGTTGGATATTGAACCTACCCAATATCCCCTATTTTCTCACAGGGGGGCTACGCAATTCGAAGCAACAAGTAATATTATCCGTGGCTCACATGTTTCAGGCAGACATCTCCTTGCATCACTCGACTTTGCGGTCAGCTCACTGGGTGGCTTGGATCTGCATGCGCTCAGAGCTCTGTTGTTCGCCCGAAAATGAGCATGGTCTGTCAAAACAAATACAATTTGGCCAGAAGCTTGACTTTGGAAGCGAGAGGCTTGCAGTTTCTTGGCTTCTAAAATGGAGGGCATGAGTTGGCAACATTTGGGCAGAAGCATGGAGCTTCCTTAGCATTCTCTGACTGGATGGTCAGTCATTCATATCCCCAGGCCGGGCGCGTGCACTCATCGCCTCGAGGCCTTCTCCGCCCTGTTGCTGCAGAAGTTCGTGGCCACAGAGGCGAAGCGCGCGGCCAAATGCGCGGTGGACGACGAAACGGGACCGGCCAGGTGAGCTTCGGCTGCGCGCTGACAGCTGTGGCCAGGCGGACTGAGCTTGTCAAAGGAAGCTCAGTGTGGAATCCCCCGCCCGTTTCTGAGACCTGAACACCTTACAAACTCCAGGTTGCTACAGGAGGAATTTCAATATTGCCAGCGCAAGCTAGACTGCACGGCGATGGAAGGATTGTGCCAACTTTTCACCCTCCGCTTTGTTATTCCTGAGAGCTGTGTCGACTTTGACAATGTGCAAACCCTTGCGATTTGGACAGCTCTGAAAGGACCCACAAGCTCTTAGTCGAAGGGGCACGCTGCCCGATGCTGGTGCAGGGGTTCAGCCTTGAATTGGACAGCATGTTCAATGTTCCCAAGTTGTGTTCGACATCATAAACGGCAGGTTGTGATGCAGTAGAGATCCATCAGAATACACAGAGACTGGGTTGACCAATGCCAATGTTGGCATCCGGCACAGGGAGCAGCTAGCAACTTGGGCGACCTGCTTGAGCCTCCTGCAGGCCATTTGCAAAGCGTTTGTTGGTTTTTGCGTAGAAGAATGCCCTGTTCACCTATGACTTAATGACATCGGCCTGGGCCCGCTATGTTTTACTGTCTTTGTCAATTTAAAGTGGGGTTGATTGAACACCTTCGCAATTGCAGTTTACGCAGTCAGGGCGGGGTGTGTCTCAAAACACTGCAAAACGGCAAGGGGGAGAAAGAATCGATAACGTTTCGAGGGAGCAGCCAAAGTGTACCACTTGTACTGACAAGTTGCGATGTTTGAGCTGGAGGTGTCAAAGTGTACTTCGCATATCGCGCTTGCCAAAGTGTACTTTGTGTGCGCCACTTGTGCTGAACAGTTGCGAGCTTTGGGCTGCAGCAGGAAAACATGTACTTCGCGTACCACGCTGGCGCTGAAAAGTTGCGATTTGCAAGCTGGAGCTGCGGAAGGCCGTTCGCGTACAACGCTGCAAAACAATGCAGGCGATAATGGCAAAAGAGTGCCAGCGAAAAGCACTAAGTGGGCTTTTGTTCAAGCCCAAGTTATTTGATTTTCTTATTGTTGCCTGCCAGCTGGGGGCGTCTCGGATCAAGTGGCCGTGGGCCAGCTTAAAGTGATTTTCCTTTGGGGGGGGGGTGATGTTTAAAGACGACAGAATCGGGAGCCCCCGTAAGCTCCGACCTGTTTGACAGGCTTCCCTGGCCGCATCGTTCCTGAGCCTCATCTCGCAACGCCCTCGGTGACATGCACAACTCTTCCACGCAAGTTGACTGACGCCAGGCAAAACATTGTCATTGCAGCTTGCGGCAAGGCGGCCTTGTGGAGAAGGCTGCGCTTCTTGCCACCAGGCCCGGGATGGGTTAGCCGTGCGGTGAGCGTCAGTGCAGGTCGCTATCGCTGCTGGTGGCATCTTCCTTGCAGCGGTTGCAGCCAAGTGCTTCGAGCATCGGAGGGCTGCTTACGGCCTTGGTCTGCCCGGCCTGCTTCGGGGATGTGTTATGCCGTCCAGAGTAGACTTCTGGAGGAGCGAGGTGGCGCTTGGGTGCGGGGCTCAACTTCGGTAGGTTGCTTGCTGATCCCCAATTGCCCGAGGCTGCAGCTCTTGACGTGCTCAGCCTCGCCAGATTCCAGCCCAGCTGGATTCATGGAAGGAAGGCTGGCTGCGCAGACGGAGAGAAATAGTAAGAGTCGGATGGCGGGATCAAGAATCAAGGTTGGGCTTTAGCAGACGTTTAGCAGGAGCCAAGCGTTTATTTCTGATTTCACCTCCCTGGAGCTGCAGGGCGGCGTCGTGTCGGTCACCTGGAACGTGGCTGCCTGAGCGCTGCCTGTCAGAAGGCGCCCCGCCAGTGCTTCGTTGGCCATTCTCAGATTGGCGTAGCTTGTCAGGTGTAGCCGGGCAACCCTTCCCCTGATCTGGTCATATTACCTGTCAAAAGTGGGTCTCCTGGGATGCCTTTAGCGGGAACCAACGTGGCGCTCGGGCACATGTCCCATTCCAGGTGAACAAAACGGGGAGCGGGGAGCGGCTCGTTCCGCGGCTCGCATGACAGCTTGAATGTTCAAGCTACTGTTGTATGCCAACCAGCCCCACAAGTCCCACATATCACCACGATTATCCAAGAACACCTCAAAATAGACCCCAAGAGAAAAGGGGTACCCAAACCATCCCTTTCGCTTCTCTCAAGCCTCTTCTAAAC
Organism: Effrenium voratum; assembly: GCA_963377175.1. Taxonomy (NCBI): domain Eukaryota; class Dinophyceae; order Suessiales; family Symbiodiniaceae; genus Effrenium; species Effrenium voratum. The sequence goes on from CAUJNA010000980.1 coordinate 8,340, forward strand.
CATCGTGAATCGTAAGACTATTTTGAGAACCCCGCGGCCCAGGCCGGAATCAGTGCCTGCGCGGCCGGCGGATGGAAGTGGGTTTGGCGCCACGGAGGTGTCGAGACCCAAAACCAAAGGGATTGCGAAATCCGGGAGTGTTTGAGGGTACTCCTTTTGGAGTGTTTTTGTTTTTGTTTTAAAGAAAACCAACAGGAAACCAACCATTTTTGGGGATTCGTCGATTTTGACACACACACACACAGTCATCCGAAACAAGTGTTCAAGAAACTGACTCATTGGAGGCCCCCCAAGTCTTTTGACCGAGTGGCGCAAGGTGCTGGTTGGGGGGCGAAGCGGGGGGGACAATGGGGGCTTCAGGCTGTGCATTTGGTCGAGGGCGACGTGTGGAGAGGCGATGGAAGGGCGGAACGAACGCATTCGGGTGAAACAACCAGAGCTGGGCTCCTCAAAAAGGAGCCCTGAAGGAGGATGCTCAAATTCTTTGCTCTTGTATTTGGTGGGTGAGTTTAGACTACATGCTGGAAGGTCAATTCCTGACATGCGGAGATGCACAACGCAAACTTGATTTTGCGCTTCATAGTTAAGGCATATCGAGGGACAGCGTCGGCACGGCCGGAGCTGACCTAAGGCTGCAGCCCGGAATTAGTTAACGAGTGTCTGGTCGTAGTTTCATGGATGCAGTTTGGAGGCAGTCGTCTTTCAACCGTCCGTTTTTGAGAAGCACCTGCGTTCAAGGCTTCAACAAGGCTCTGGCTGCCTGCGGGGAGGAGACTTGGGTTGGGCTCTCAAGTGGACTTCGCGCGAGCGCGAGACTTCGGCGGTTTGATAGTGGCCCCAGGTCGTCGCGGTTCGACTCCTCCGGCAGTTGTTCAGGGCAGGTACTGGCCTGAGACTCTGAGACCGGAGTCTTGGTCCCTGTGAGATTGAGCTGTCTTCGAGTTGATTGGAACGGTCAAACTGCCCAGCATGTTTTGTCCCTGGGACCAGCATTGTGCGGACCAGCGAGGGAATCAAGATCATCGCCGGTTGCAATGGTGTTTCTGCCACGCACCCTGAATGGGGCGGTTTCCTATCTAAAAGTCTTGGAATACTCTCCAAGACTTCGGAAGCTACGGAACCCTAGTCTCGCATTGCCAATGATTGCCAGAATTGGTTCTCAGGCTTGTTTCCGGATACAACCAATTCGCATTTTCTGAGCAGCCCTTCCTATGGTTGTCAGGGGTCCCTCAATAGGGCCCTCCCCAATCCCAATAGGGGCTAGCGGCTAGCGACTAATATGGTTCCCAAATTTGGGGACCATTTCCAGGGGTCCCCTCTCGGGTCCCTGACAACTAACTGACAACCCAAAAAAACCCTGTTGGACAAAGAAATAATTTCCCCGATGTTTGGTCTGTGGAGCCCCAAACGCAACGCGCTTCAGGCCCCGAGCCGGACACCTCCAGCCTGTGCTCTGCGATGGGTGCTCAGCTTAGCTTCCGGGTTTATGCCAGGGTTGGGCAAAGATTGGTTCGAACATTTGGGCCCGGGAAGCTTTGCAGGGGAAATCCAAGAGGGACTGCTTCAAAGATAGATATGGTGGTTTGAAGCATGTTCTAAAGAGTGGTTGGCCCAACCCTGATTGTAAGCGTTTGGGCCAGGCTTTCCGTGTTCACTTCCTGCAAGGTCGTGGCTGCTTTTTGCAAGCAGGATCCAAGCTTTCCCTCCCCCCCCTCTTTGGAATCGATTGATCCGCTGATGACGTCGGGTGAAGACTCCGCCCCGAAGAAGATGGCCAAAGCGGAGGACAGCTTGGTGAAGGTGAACGGCAAGAAGCTGAGGGCTGGCACCATCCCCTGGAGGCTTGCAGATGGGAACCTGGAGCTGCTGCTGATCGAGGGCATCAACACCCCTGGGCTGTGGTCCTTCCCTGCTGGATCCCTGGACCCAGGTGAGGAATTGTCCGTTTGCGCCTGTCGTGAGACTCAGGAAGAGTGCGGGGCTTCCGGGCTGCTGGGCTGTTTCCTGGGTTCCTTTGAGCAGGAGAAGAGCATCAGCTACATCTTTTTGCTGCAGGTCACTGCGGTGGAGGACGAGCAGAATCCCATTTGGCACGACCCGGACTCCTCCTACACCAACGGCGCGCGCCAGCGCCGCTGGTGCAGCCCCGAGGTGGCCATGCCGCTGCTGAAGAAGGACGGGCCTCAGATGCTCGAGGCCTTCCTGCGCGTGCCACCCCCTCAGCGCTCCTTGCGCAGAGTACGTTTCAAAAACGAGCTGCGCCTGTTCCTTCTGGGAGGCGGGGTGCCCGACTGGACGTCGAAGTGGTTGCGTCCCTTTTGTTTGGAGGGTGCCCCTTTTTGAGGTGGTCCAAAAGGCAACCAAAATGAAACGTACTCGTACCAGTTGGAGCCTGTTCTTGTTTTGCCTTTTGCACAGATGGGGCTAACGAGGGACGGCGATTTTCGTGCAGGTGACGATGCGCTCATGCAGCATTGCGATAAGCATGGCCAGCTCCTCGCCGCAACCGGAGCCCTGCGTTCCCAGAGCTACACGGAAGCGCAGAAGTTTGCCGTGGTGTCTGCCGCACTTTGGGAGGCTGATGCCGTCATATGTGCGGGAGGCATGGAGGCGGGCCTATGAAGGGCGGTTGTCATGTACTGAGAGAGCACTGGCTCCAAACTATGAGGAACCTTGTGCACCAGCATGCATATCCTTAGAGCTAAGGAGGCGATTTGTAGGTGTGTGCCCAAAATAGGGGCCCCCTTTTTAGGTTTCCGTTTGTGAAAGATCGATTGGCATATCGCACGTGGCAACTGGCACCAGTGCTGCTCTTGAAGGTTTTCTACGGGGCTGCTCTGGCATCCAGCAGCCAAAGCCCGACTCTGCTGCTGGTTTTCGGCAAGCCGGAGATGCCTATGCTGCTGAAGGGAGATTCTCGCATCACCACGCACGACCTCACAGGAAGTGCCTGGACTGCAACAGAGTAAATCCTCCATCCGCATGGGATGCGCGATGCTTGATGCAGATATTGAGCTGCCTCACGTTGTGAGAACGGAAAGCAAGGTGCAACGGATGCCTATGGTCAGAGCCTGAGTTGTGAATGAAACACGCGGCCAAGTCCAGCCAAATGTATGCGACATGAGGATTTGTGGACGAGTTTCTCCAGAAGCTCCACTCCAAACAGCGCAGATTGACGTAGGTATCTCATGCCGCTCGAGGTCCAGACGGAGGTCCAAGCCAGCCTCACCTTCGTCGCCGGAGTGCCATCTAGGCTGTGGCATCTCCTGGACTGGAAGGCCAAATGCCCCGCTGAACTTGCCCGGCCAAGCTGCGCTCTGCTGGAAATGAGCGGGCGACTCTGTCCTGAGATGCTGGCCTAGAATCTTGCGTCAGCCAAGTTATCACCAGCTGTGCAAGCCATTCCCGGATTCCCAGCGGTGGAGGGTAAAATGCGATTGGGAGAAATCAGTACACAACACGCAAATGGCGTATGCCAGAATGGGTATGGGTCAAAATTAATCCACCAGGATGCGGACCGCAAGTTGGTAAGTTTTAGTCCTTTCCATTTACCAGGCTTCAGGTTTCCCGGTATTTTTGACCCATCTGGGGGTTGAACCCATTTCAGGGTGTCCCTCCAAATTTTTGGACCGCCGCCACCAGCCAAATTTCCCCAGGCGCCTGCGCTGCGGGGCTCGCCTGGGTGTGGTGCCTTCAGCTGCTGGCGGCCGCGGGTGCCTGCGGCCTGGCCACCGACTCCGCCAGCCGCCGGGCCGGCGCCAAGGCCTTCGAGTGGCGCTGGACGCTGCGGCTGCTGAGGCCCGGCCGCCAGGCCGCCAGGTCCTCGGGAGGGTCTGGGTATGGGTCAAAATTAAACGACCACAGGTTTTAGTCATTGTTTCCATATACCAGGGTGCCATTTGGGTATCCACTGCCATCTCCTTGGAAGATTCCGAGCCAAGGCGATTTGATGAAGGCGTCTTGCGGGACAGGGGTGTAAAAGGGGTCTATCGCTCTGGCTTGTCCAGGTGGAAGGTTTGATAGGGAAAAGCATAGGGGCAAAAGGGGTCTATCGCTCTGCCTTGAGATGAGCGTGTCCTGTGAGATCCACTTTTGCCAGGAATTGCGAGCGCTCAGCGCGCACCACCTCTGCGATGATTTCTGCCTGTTCCTGGGAGCTTGGCGCGGTCGCCATGGCGGAGGCAGCGTCCTTCTACGTGGAGTCTGACGTCGCGATGCACAATGCGGCCTTGGGCACTCTGGCAGGCCAGGTGACTTTGGCAGTCGAGACAAACCTCCGGCCATGTTCCTCGTTTCTCCAGCTTCCTTGGTCCTTGGTCCTTCTGCTGCTGCCGCTGGTGGTGATGGTGGTGATGGTGGAATACTAATTCTTGTGTGAGGTAGCTGCGGTGCACCAGTAGGATCAGGAGTGCACTTTTTCAGCGGGGGGGGGGGGTCAGCACGCTTTGTTCTGGCCAGCTTTCAGACGGCTAGCACTGTTTGCAACCAAGGAATTGCATGATTTGGCCGGGGTGGGAATGACTTTTATGTTTGCATTTGTTTTGCAAGGGCGTTCAGATCTCCTGCGTCCATAAGCACAAAACACCCTACGACAGGTCGGTTTTCATCAGTTACCAATCCAAACCACCGAACCGGGCTCCAAACCGCTTAAGCTAAAACATGAGCTTCGGCCAGGTGGCCACCAGTGGCGGGCCACCTTTCACCTGGCCCAACACCCTCGCCTGCGGCCCCGCCTGCGCCGGACGCCGGCGGCGGCCAACGCGGTGGCCGTGGCGGCGGGGCGGGGCAGGTGCTGGGCGCTGGCCTTGCAGGCGCTCGGAACCGCCGACCAAATTGTTTTTTTTTTTTTGCGTCGAATTTTGGGAGGGGCCGGGTTCCCCAAAAGGAATCGCCGGGTTCCACTTTCTGGCCCCGAAGACCAGAAAAGAAGCCATGCCTTTTCACTGTTGGGAAGTGGACCATCGGGTTTAGGTCGGTAATCCAAAAGTGGGACCCTGATGAAACACAAGACCGACCCGGAGTTGCTGTTACATGCCTGCGGGAAGTGGGTGCTGAGTTGCTTTTTACAAGAACAAAAACGCAATGATACCCACCCACGGCTTCCAGCAGCAGTCGAACATTCCGAAACCTCAGGGGTGTGTTGTGACAAAGAGCACAAATTGAGTAGTTCGGAGCAGTGGTTTAGAGAATAGGTTTCTTCTCACAAGCAAGAAGGGATCCTGGTTTGACCCGGTTACCCAGTTTGAGATTCGCGTTGAGGTTTGGGTGCGTATTTCCACACGGTTTCGGTTCAACCCGGGAATGCTCTTTTTTGTGCCGGAGCAGTTGCATGTCCGAAGCTTTTAGGACGGGGACCAGGACACCAGAAATGCAGACCATTTTTTTTCGCTGGTTCGATAGGCAGGGAATGAGGGAATGACCTCTGCAAACACTGCCCTATAGTTTCTCTAGGTTCATTCCCAACACCCGGTCTCGGTCATTCCCTACCTTTCGCACCAGCATGGGGTTGGACTCCTGTGCCATAAGTGTTTTTTAGTCTGAAGCTCCGGCAGCGACCTGCAGGAGCTTCCTCAGGATGCCTCCGCCCTGGGGGCGGTGGTCTCGGCCTGCGCCGAAGCGCGGCGCTGGAGGAGGCCTGGGGAAGGGACTCAGGGGCGTGGCGGGGCTTGGAAGAGTGGCACCCAGTCTTGGGCCCTTTGGCTGGAAGGAAGCCAAGACCCAATTTATGTGTTTTGCCTAGCTCTTGAATGTTGAGCCACACCCATTTTTTCCCCAACTGAAAGCAAGCTCCGGAGCGGTACGGAGCAACTCTGAGGGAGGCATAGAGCGGTTGGGCTGCATGGCGGTTGCTCTGGATGTTTCCAGAGGGTTTGGGAGGGGTCTTTCTGGAGGGTTGAAGAAGGCTTTGGGGTTGTATGGGGCAGTTGCCGCATGGGTTCTGGAGGGTTCCGATGAGTTTTACAAGGGGTCGGAGTTGGCCTGGTCAAACACCACTTGGGCTCCCTCGCTAGACCCCAGCTTTCGTTGTACTACAGCCCCGCACCGCCAAAGGCAAAGAAGGCCTAGCACTGCGCGCGAGCGCAAGAAAGCGTGCACGCGCAGCTCAAAGGGGCGTACAAGCCATGTGCAAGTGCACTGCAAGGCATTGGGACTATGCATATGTTCAATGTATTTTCAAGGGATCCACCAATACACATTATGCGCGCGCTTGAGCTTGCGCTTGCGCTCGAACAAGAATTGCAAGCCACATGATTTAGTCGGCAACCTTGCAAGGGGCTCGAAGTTGAATTCGCAGGTGCCTGCAGCTGCTCTCCCTCCCGAAGTTGGACAGCTCGCTGGCTGCTCACAATGCGGAGGGCTTGGTTGGTGTGGGGATACCTCCAAATTCGTTTTGTTTCGTGTTCCAACACGTCTTTGATGGCCAGCGGTGGGTGGGGGGTTGGCTGGAGGCAGTGATCACGACGCTGGGTAAGCAGACGCTGTACGACAAGGCGCAATGGCCTAGATATGGGCCAATATGGGTGTGTGTGTGTGTGTGTGTTTTTTGAAGGCTCCCTTTTCGCAGTGGACTACCGGGAAACCAAAAGGACACCCGCCGTTTTGGGGTCCTATTTTGACCAATATCCAGATGTTTCTAAGGCGCACAAACCCAACAATTTGTTGTTTAAAATATTTAAAGTCATAGCCATGGCCTATGTCTCAAGCTTGGTGGCTTTCCCAAGGGAGCAACCTGGGCAATTCGAGGGAACCGTCCGTGCCACAAGGCGCCGCGATTGAAAAACGGTTTCGGGCAGACTTCCCTGAACAAACCAGGTGTTAGGTGTTGGTTGCCCTGAGCGCTCAGGCCTCGAAGCTGATGCGAAAGGTGTGCTTGAGACTGAGGCTGCGGGTGAGAGGCCGTGGTTTTCCAAAACGTTTTGCTTGGCGAGGCCCAGCATTGTCACCTTCAATGCAGCCGCAGGCTTGGGAGCATGCGCTGGTGGCCCTGATCAAAAAGTAGATCTGCCAGCATGTCGGCCATTTCGGGCTTTCCAGTTTTGTTGAGGCTGCCCCAAATCGTCCAGTACCCTTTCTTTGCCCCTCGAAAGATCGGCCCATTCGGCTCTGGACTGTTTTGTGAACACCCGAAAAGATTGTTGGTAGTTACGTGAATCTACGTGTCGTCCTGTCCACCAAAATGACTGCTCACACCCATGCATTGGCCCGCACACACACACACACACACACATACACTTCCTGGATGCCGTTGGGACAAGGTTTTTGGGCATGTCATTTGAAGCCCTGGATGCCGGTCTGAGGCCCTGGATGCCGTTGGCACCTCCGGCCGGACCCGGGGCCTGCTGCAGGCCCTGGGCTGGGCAGTTCATGACGTCCGATTGAATGACCGTGTTTATACTCTACGTGGGTTGACATTCCAAGTCCACCAATATGTCAATTCATTTCCCATTCTCCGGTTTATTGGCGGATGGTCTCAACCCGCGCCTTGTGTGCGGGCCTGTATTTCTGCTGCGCTTTAGGGGTATCTTCCTTGGGGGATTGTCAACCGGTCTCATGCAGGATCGAAGCGGATTCGGCTCCTCCCCTGATTTGTAGGTTGCCACTCAGACGTGGGCGTCGTTTCCGTACGTTGGAGCAGATTCGCTTTGCGTCAAGCAAGGCGATGCACTTGAGAATGGTCCAGCCGGACGAGTTCACGCCTTGGACCCAGTCGGTCTCCGTTGAACTGTGAATTTTGGGGAGCCCCTTGCGATTGGTTTCAGGGACACCAAGCAGAAGCAAACTTTTCTGGGTGTCCCCTCATTTTGATCTCTTTCTGCATAGAACTTCTTAATACATTAATAACCCATATTATTTATATATGATAAACACATAATAGTAATACTTTTTAAATGTATATGTAATAAACTCAGGTCATATCCCCAATACCATCCGATATGATTTTTAATGCTCGTATGGACCACTCCACAACGAACTAGTTTGGATACCTGGCCAGGGTGCGCTGCAGCCCAGGTACTACTATGCCATTAGCGCTTGTGATGGCAGCAGCAGCCTCAATGAGCAAGATAAGAACCGTAGGCAAGATCCTGTTGCATGAATTGATTCCATGCCTTTGTCAGAAGCTTTTCAGAAGCCTGTTGACTCTTGTCGCGGGGATTGCGTTTGCTCATTTGTGTTTGGCTGGACCGTTGCCTTTTGGTTGGCCTTCGAAGGGAAACAGGGAAGCCGTTGCCATTGGGGTCCCCCGTTAGGCTCACCCATCCCTTAAATATCGATTTCGGCCAGGCCCCCCGGGAGCGCTAGCAAGACGTTTGCTCGCACAGGCGGAGTCCCGGAGAGAGATGATGTTGCAGGTCAAGGTCAGGGGTCCCTTGTACATATATACATGTCATCAGTATTCTAATATATATATATATATATATTTATACATATATTTCATCTTGTTCATGTATCAATCTTTGCAAAACATGTGTGTGCATGAATTGGATCGGTCCGAGGTAGGTTTTCCTTCGAGGATGCTTCTCAGCCGCCTGTCCCTGAAGTTCTTTTGCCACCTTGTCCGACGTGATAGAAGGGCCCACCTGAGAGGTAATACCCGCCTGGCCTGGGCCTCTTTTGACTGCTGTCCCTTTGAGCCGTCGCTGCCGTCTATCTCTCCTCCTGTCTTTGTGTCTGCCAAGAGCGCTTCCCGTAGGTGTAGCTATGGGACTATCGCCATCATGCATATGCATGTGCTGCAGCTGTGTAGGCTCTTCACTATGAACAAAACAACAAACACGTGTCCAGATGGGGTGATGCGCGCTATGCTCAGCACAAGACATGGAAGCAGGGACAGGAGCAGCAGTTTGCTTCCGTTGCCTCCTTAGTTAGTGTCACAGTTTTCTTCCGGCGCTTCGCGAAAACACTAGCAATTCAGGTACGTGAGGTACATGAGGTATATGTTGCATCTTTTCTCAACCACCCCACTTTCAGATTACTTTTGCCTCAGAGCTGGCTGCAGACGTGTCTGCCTGCACATTGAGCGGGCCCCAGATAGGGGGCCATGCCAGATCGCGTCCTAATGCTCGAATTGTGTGGTAGCATGCCACAAGGCTCTGGATGGAGTTCGAAGACAAGAAATATTTAAGGAGCTGGTAGACAGAGATTTGTATCGAAGTCTGTGTAACATTTGGCCTCAAGATGGTTTCTGGATTTAGGCTTGCACGCGCTAGGACAAAAGGTCTTCATCCCGGTAGGGAGCCAGGAGATAGGGGTTCACGGTGAGTTTGTGGGACGAAGCGCTGGCACTTGGCACGCGCCAGGAACTTGCTGTTTCAAGCATTTCGCCAGCCGCGGCACTTTGGCATCTTCTGTTTGGGTCCCGAGGCAAGGTTTTCTGAAGGCACAGATTCTTTCTCAAGGCAATTCTGCCAGGCAATGGCTTGCAATGCTGCTGGATCAGTGCCGCGCGCTTGGTCCGCGAAAGTCATGACAGGGAGGGAGAGAGAGAGAGGGAGAGAGGACGGAAGAGAGAGAGAGAGAGAGAGAGAGAGAGAGAGAGAGGAAGGAAGAGAGAGAGAGAGAGAGATAGAGCGAGAGAGAGAGAGAGAGCGGGACAGAGCGGAACTAGAAGAGGGAGGGAACAACAGCCAGCAGCCCGACCGAGTCGGAAGCGGCGCTGTATTTGCGAAGCTCATGGCAAGCCCTGACACTGTCATAGTGAACATAACAGTGTTGCGCTCAGTCAATGATGCTGGAACGTTCGGGGGGAGCTGTTGGAGAATGCAGATTGAGGCGGTGGTCAGTGTGCTGTTCTACATCCGCTGTGTACCAGAGCTCCATATGAATTTGACGTGACAGCCTGAGGACAATGGGGGGCCTGGCCAGCGTTTTGAGAGAGGTGTGAGTCTCACAGATTCGGCGCAAGCGCACCCGAGGTGGACGGCTATCTCCTTCGCTTTGGCATTCCCTTTGCAAACTGCTGTAAGGCTTCGGACCTAGCCTCCTGCCTGTTGAGACGGCTTGGCGGACCAAGGGAAGCCTACAAGCGACGAGAGGCACGAGACCTTGCGAGCGTCAGCTCTCTATGAGGGTGATGAAAAGGTCCGTTTTCATAGGATGACCATTGGTTGGAAAGTTACTAAAAACATTTGATGTTTCCACTAAAAGGACAAATGATCGGGACCGAAGGGAATATTGATCAACCGTGTAGCCCCTGGGCACCTGGGCACCCATGCCCATGTCGGATCCAAAGTGGCATGCAATGCGGCCACCAATCTGGTGCTGGAGGCCCGAAAATGGGAGTTGCCCCTCCCCGCCCCCAATGTGTTTGGCTCGCCTTTTCTGGGATGGTGCCCCTTGTTGGGTGGCTTTCAAGGGAAGCCAAAGGAAAGCCATCATTTTGGGGGGTCCCCCCCAAAAAAGACACCCACATATCAAGTTGCAGCAGATGCTTCCCGGAGTAAGAGTTTTGTCTCGCCCCTGCCGATGTGCCAGGCGGCCTTGATGGCAATAGCTGACTTTCGGGCAACAATGCCAGGGGCTCCGAGTTGCCTCCTTGCAGAGCTTGGCATCGTTCTATGGGTCAAAATTAAACCGCCGGGGGACTGCAGGGATTGTCGTCTTTGGCTCCATTTGCCAGGGTTGCATTTTTTGACACCCGCAGCCTTCTCGCCGAACTAAGGATGAATGTCTTCTTGGCCAACCAGGTTTGGGATTGGCCCGGGGTGCGCCCCGGAGAGCAGTCTCTGGATTCGAGCTGCCATCGGTCTTGCGTGAGAAATGGCGCACTGAGGCAGACGGCTGGTATGGACGGGCAGAAGACAATGTGCGGCAGACTTATGATTAGGGCGAGTGGCTAATGTTGGCATGCCTATCAAGATGTGTCTCTGCGGACAGGCCCAAGGAAGACGGTGGACATGGCAAGAAGAAGGGGTCACAGACTCAATGAGTTTGTGCCAGACTTGAGCCTTTTTCAGTATATGGACGCTCCTGACGTAGGTAGGTAGAGGACCAGTCTTTCTTTTCATCTCTCACGGTTTGTGGCATGCGAGCTAGGTCATTCAAAGACACACCCTTGAGCCACCAACATGGTGACCGGGCGGCGACCTGAGTTAAATTGACCCAAGGGGTCCGTCCGAAGCTGACGCGCATGAGTGGGCCTCCACGTTGTAGGTCTTCAATCTCCTGATCAGATTGGTAGATGCTCTGCAGGATACTTTCGCAGACGCGCGGTCGCACGCGGTCGCGCGGTGTTCAGACCGTTTTTCGAGACCTGGGGGAAGTTGCAGCACATGTCGATGCCTGATGTTTTGATACTGGCAGCTGGAGTTCGGACTGTGTCTGTCATTGGTTGTCACTGTGGGTTCACTTGCTGCAAGAGCAACATGCATATTGACCCTGGACTACGTGTCTTTGGGCGCCTTTCGCGGCCTGCGTCATTTGCAACAATGGGTATGGCGCAAAAAAGTGTTCTGCCACCTTTTTGGGCTCTGAGCTGTGTTTTCAGCGAGCGCTTCTGCGCAGGACAAGTTTAAAGCACTTTTTTTGCCACCTGTTGTGCAAGACATTTCCAAACGTGCAAACCAGCGTGGCTGGTGGCTTTGTCCTTCAAGCGCGCTCCGAGCGTGTGCTCTTCACTTGGCATGCTATTGAGCGGTTGTGCTTATCAGTTGGTAGCTGTGTGTGTGTGTGGTGCAGTGCCGTGCTTTTGAGCGTGCGTGTTTATCATCTGGCAAGCATTTCGGGTGCACATCGTTTGGCAGGCGTGTGTGTGTGTGCGCAGTGCTGAGCGCGCGCTCTTATGCGGGTGCGCTTATCTTGTGGCAGGCGTTTGCGCAGTGCTGAGCATGTGTGGCCCCAGACCCGCGAATGGAGAAGTGCACCAAAGCAACATGTCGGATGAGTTGTTTTTCTAGGGAGAGTGAAGGCCCTCTAACATGGGGCACCCGCTTTCGGGACCCAGCGCGTAGGAGCTCTTGCTGGTGCCACGGAGGGGCAGGAGCCGCAGGTGCCTCAGCTGTGGGCGCGGAGAAGCCACGTAGAACAACCCAACTAACCATGCTATGCACCAACCGACATCTTTCCTTCGGGTGCTTTTCCCGAGGCCAGGAGTTCTGCGTTTGCATCTCCCCGGAGAAGGAGCTGGTGGAGGCAGGGTCCCAGGGACCGGCCGAAGCGGCCGGGTTTCGTGTGCTTTCAGGAAGCCGAGCTCAAGGGCCGCATCGTGGCGCCCGGGCACCAAACACGCCGAGCCCGGCGAATCGGGTTGAGTCGGAGCGAAAGGACGCCGAGCCCGAACGCAGGTTGAAGCTCCTTTCGCGGCTGCATCGTGCCGTGGAGGCCCAGAACTCTGGAAGTTGGGGTTGTGTGTTTGGTTTGGGTTCCATCAGTTTTGGGAGTCAGGATTCCCACCGAGCAGGGACACTTAGCACTTGTTCCCGGGTTCACTGCAGTTCCTTTCCTCCACTGATCACATTTTTGGGCACTCACAGAGCTCGGACAGGATCTCAAAGCTGCGGGGATGCCAGCAAACGAGGCGCGGAGGTCTGAATCACTGGGTGCGTGGTCTGCCTCAAGGGGTAACCAAAGTGCTTGTTTTGTTTTGTTTTTTTTTTTCCCCCGTTTTCCTTGCCTTAATTACTTGCTGGTGCTCAGCAGGGAAACCAGAGGGGATTCCCTGCTCATGGAACCAGCAAGCTTGCCAATCCCCACAAAGGTTGCCCGCCTCTAGCGAGGGCCCATGGCGGTGTTGTGTTGCGTAGGCCAGCCGAATCAACCAGTACAATATGTTCCTGTGTCGAGACTTCGAAAAGTTATGGAGCCGGAGCCTCAATTCGGCCAATTCTTTACTGAACCCAAGCGAGTGCCATCGGGTAGGCTACAAGACGTATCGCACACCCACGACTTTGCGGTCCGTGTGCAGGGCCTTTGCCTTGTGACTGGCTGCTGCAGATGCAGATTTCAAGGGGGCCGACTGAGGTGAGCATCCAGCTTATGCCGTTCTTTTTTGGGAATCTTGACTGCACCATGTTGTTTGTTTCTCAGGTCATGCTTGTCGTGTGCCAAGAAGAGCTTAGGTTTTGGGATGAGTCTGTTGCATTCTGTTTGTGTCTTGGGTACACACCACTGTACTTTGTCCATGCTTTGCTTTGACACGCTTGGCAGTTGCACGGGATGCACAGCAGTGACAGAAGGCAGCCGTCTTTCAGGAACCCAAACTAAAGGATGCTGTCCCAGAATGACAGTGGGCAACCGAGGCCGTATTATGTTCACCTGGTGGTGGGTTTGAGGCTTAGACTTGCTCAGTTCCTGTGTTGCCTCCTTTCTGAGTTGAAGGGTCTACACACAGAAAGTGAACTGAGATCCGAAAACCGATGAAGTGTCTCGCCAGCGCTTGATCTTCGCCTGCGTGTTTTCCTGCCGCGCCGGCCTGCCTCAACCGTGCCAATTTTGCATCCTGAGAGCGTTGTCCAACTTTTCAGCGCGCCAGGCCTGATTTCGACCATCCTAGTAGCACTTTTGAATGTGGCCGTCCACCCAGCATGCTGTGACAGAGAGGTGACAGCAAGCCTGCAAAAGCAATCAAGGCGACAGCCATGGAGAATCCTTTCAGGCTGTTTGAAAGCTGATTGCTCCTGGGGAGATGAATGAACATATGCCAGGCCTGAAACAATGGACACCATTCGCGTACAAGAGGAGCTGCATCTGTGTCGCGAGGTGCTCCTGTGAAGCTAACTTTGCTGCACCAAATACTGCCTAGTGCTGGAATCTGTCAGGCTTTGCACGTCGTAGCCCACGACATTCAGGACAATTTGGGAATCGACAAGCTGCTTGAAGTTGCCATCACTGTCCAATCCATGCTCTCGAGGAACAATGGCACGAACGGCTGGAATTTGAGTGGGAGGCGCTGGAAGCGGAGCCTTGTGCCGGTGAGTTGGTTTCATCGTCTTTGCAGATTCTGCCGGAGGAGGAGGGCCAATGCCTTTCGAGCATGCAAGCAAGTTAAGCTGAGATCCCGGCCAACGAAGCTGAGGCACGACCAGTGACGGATCTGCGTAGTCTTGCGAAAGCTTCGCACGTCTTCGCATTCGTCTCACTGCCAAGCCCCTTGTGACAATGACCAGCATCGCAGAAAAGGTGCGCTGCGCTCGCGAGGCTTTGGGTGGCGCTTCTCTCCAGGCCTTGTGCGTTCTCCGGCAGGCCGCGGACCTGAGTCTGCGAGCTCGGCATGTTGGCGGCAGGCTGGGCTCAAGGTTGCTGCCATTGGGACACGTTGACGCACCTGAGAGAGGCAGTTGGCAGAGCTCCAGCCGCATGGTTTGGTTGGTTTTCTGCAATCTCCGGTTCCATTGGACTGGCGTGGATGAAGTTGCCGGTAGCGACTTAGTTCTGGTGGCAGTAGTGATGGGGGAATGGTAGGGGCGGGAGAATAGCAAGAGTCATAGTGATGGTGATGGGGCTGGCGGTGGTGGTGGTGGTGGCGGCGGCGGTCTTGGTGTAGTTTCAGCAGCAGCAGCTGCTGCCTCCGCCGCAGCGGCAACTAACTTCGAGCAGCAGTACTAGCAGAAATAGCACACGTAGCGGTAGCATTGCAGCAGCTGATGACGGTAGCAGTTTGCAGCAGCTGATGACGGCGTGGGCCTTGCATACCCTGTTGAGAATAAATGCAATGGCAGCAAAAACATCTACCTGCAAAAACATTTGCCTGCAAATCAAACTTCTCCAACACATGTCACACACGAGCGATTGGCAGCAGGCAGTTTCTGATTTGTCAACACTACTCATTAGCATCATGATGATTGGTATCCTCATGTTTGGCATTCATGCCATGGCACATCTTTGCATGTTCCATGCTCGAGCAATACCGGCCAGTCGCCTGATTGTCCTGGACCTGATTCGTGAGCATGGCAGCTTCAGCAGTACGCTCGAGGCCACAAGCCATGATGCCCTGCCTAGCGGGGTATTTGGGCACCACTCAGGCGGCGTATCGGTCCTTCTTGCAACCAGTGTGGGGCAGGCCAGTGATAGCGATGGCGCGCAAGGGCAAAAATCGACAAACAATGACTGGGAGGCTTCGAGTCTTGCAGCAGTACAATCCTAACACAGCCAGCACGCCCACAAGGCTTGTGAGTTCCAAATGCTCATGCAGAGAGGCTGAGCGTCTTGCTGCTGCTTTTTTTGCATGTCCTGCGGGCCATTGGAGGCTTGCAGACAGCATCCTGGAAGCCTTCTTCGGCCTTGAAGGCTTGGAATTCCAACATCCATAGACTCATTTTGACTGAATCCTGCAAGGGCACTTGACTCAGCTGGCCCTCGGAGTAGCCAACGCAAAGCCACGGATGCCAGAGGCAGTTGTGACAGGGAGGGACGGAAGTGACGTGAGCAATAATCCACAGTCACTGTAGCTCAGGGGATGCTAAGAAAATGACAATACTCGCCAACTTGAGGGGGTTGCCAACAAAATATAGTATGTGTTGGGGACACAATGAATATTGACCGAGGCTTCCGTGCGAGTGATGTGTGCTTTGTGTGATCTGCGCGAGTGCTATTTCCCTGTGCAGATCTGGATGGCTCGAGGCGCTGGTGTTGACACGCACAGGGAGCTCAGAGACTTTCCTGTTTTCCAAGTCCTGTCGCAGTGGCTCGAGCAGGGAGACAGGTTTAATGGATAAGATCTCAGCTTCTCAAACGCGTGGATTACAACTGACACAGTCAGAGGCTTTGTTACTGTCGATTCTGTTGAGCAATGAACGTCTCGTGCGCATGAGTAGCACCCCACTGCACCACGAATTGGACACATCCTTCACTGGCAAGCTTAGCTTTGACTATGATGTGGTCAGCGCGCCGCCTGGCCACGCCGTTGCCAGGCCTGTTGCAAACTTGCAAACTCTCAACTATCACGTTAAAAACCGAAGCCTTTGACTGTGACCCAGAATCGTGCAGCACTCTTAGCCTCTTGAGGACTTTGTTTTTCTTGTGCTTGGCTCACAGCCATAGGTGTCCTTTTTGGTTGATTTGGTTGAACAATAGAGGCTATTAGGGCCATTTTATTTTTTTTTAAAGGACACCTATGCTCGCAGCTTTTGGGATGGCGCTTCTCGCTACCAGGCTCGGCGAAGGCACTTTGATGGCAGAGGTGGAGCTGGACAGCGCCAGCGAGCACCTGCCGTTGGAGGTCGGGCCGGAAGGCGGGTTGGACAGAACGTGCTTGCAAAGGCTTGCCCTACCCAATACCCACCTGTTTTTGAGGGTATGATGTCGACCCTCTACTCAAGAAGGAGGTATTTGCAATGGAAACCCAGGTTTTTCCAAAAATACCCTAGAAAAAGTTGATATTTGGAGTAGGGGGTATGCCAAACTGGTCCCAAGAAAGTTGTTGCAAAGCCAGCCAAGGCTCCGATGAGCCGGGTGAAGACCCAGAGGTTGGCGAGAGGGAACCTCCAGATCTTTCAGAGCTGCCTCGTGGAATCTCTGGCGCGCCCTCTTCAGCCTTTTCTGGGAGCGTAGACATGACTGAGCCTTGACTGAAGTGAGAGTCTGGACAAGCACACTTCGAGATGGAAAAGGGAACGGTCGCGCGCTTAAATTAATTTCCTAGCGCGCAGACAACTGAGACATTTGTGTTTTATGTGAACCGATTTGAAGCACAAAACACAAATGTTTATGTGAAACCATTTGAAGCAGAAAACACAAATGTTTATGTGAACCCTTTTGCAGCAGAAAAGAATGCACGCTTCATGCAGAGGACCGACTTGACATGATTGACGCGCATCCAGACGATGGCTGCTACAGTTCAGGCAGGAAAGGGTTGGGTGTTCAGGCGGCGCGGGATCCACAATCGGGCTTCACACAGTGGCTACCACTAGGCCCATGGCCTCCCATATGGTCCGTTGTTGAGGGAGCACTTTTCGAGGTTGGTTTAAAGTTTAAAGGGCGACCAAGGAAGCCCACCATTTTGGGCGGTCCTCTAAAAAAAGGTCGCGCCCATGGGACCAAGACTCAGAGGCAGAAATAGCGTCGAAGACGCGGAGGACTTTTCTCGGCCGCGCCGGAGGCTCAGAGCGTGTGAGCAGGAGGCTAAACTCTCTCATCTAGAGATAAGCCCCAAAGACAAGTGTCAGACATCTTCAAGAACGATATAGTGAAACCCCAAGCTCGATAACTTCCCAATTGAAATCACCCAAAGCAGTCTTAGGTTTTGCCGCTCGCTCCCTTGCAAAACAGGTTTGGCTCTGAATTTTGATGGGGAGCCACCTCAAAAGTAGTGGACCGAAGGATCCCCAACTAAGTGATGTCCACCATTTTGGATCCCTCATTCAAGCCAGCGCGACTTCAAAGCTCAATTTGCGGGAGCCCAGGGCGCTCAGCCCACGTGCTGGCGTCCACGCGCTCATATTTGGCGGCCGACCGACGTCTGGCGGCACAAGCTGCCGTGGATTCCGCCGCACTGCGCTTCCGGCCGAGGTGTTTGGGCTGGAGGGATGGGAACCACTGGCCCGCGTGTACCAACGCGCTGGCTATGTGTTCGAGAGACGTTTGTTTTTACCCTCAAGTTGCAGTTGAGCAGGGCGCGCCGTTTCTATTTTTGCCGGTTTGAGGTCCGTGAGGTACAAGGGATGACCATTGGGGGAAACCACCAAAAAGGATGACATTTCCCACTAAATGGGAAAGTGACCCATGGTCATTCCATGGGGTTACCCATGGGAAACACTGGGGGCCGAAGCTCAACGGATTTGGCTGTGGGTCAAAAATGGGTACCCAAAAGGGAACCCTGGTAAACTGGTTTAGTTTTACCCATTTTGGATCAAGCCCTTGAGGTCCAGCGCCACCTTCAAGAGCCCCCGGCGCCGGGCGGAAGAGTATCTGGCCGGTCCCTCGCCGGTGCGGAGTCCTCCAGTGGTCCGGCAAGGGGCCCAGGCCTGGCATCAGGGCCTGGCCAGGCAGAAGGCGGAAGTGGAGGCGTCCGTGCAGGACTACCGGAGGCTGCTGCTGAAGTCTCTCAAGATCTTATCCCAGGCCGGGTTTGCCTTTTTTTTTTGGATTTCTGTGAAAGCCAGAAAGGCTGGCGCGGTTGTTCTTCCAATGGAACGGCTGATTTCTTGAGGTTTCCCATTTCGAGACACGTGAGGCAAAGTCTGCCCTCTTTGATGCCGATGAGCGGCATTTGGACGAGGGCAAGGGAGCAGAAGTTATGCTGCCTGATGCGGGATCCTGAGAGGTCCAACACATTTCGATGTCAAAAGGTGCTGTGCACAAGGTCGGGGGTCATCTACCCTTGATAACCCAAGGGTTCCAAGCGGCGGAACACATTCTTGGAGCCAGCCTTTTCCCAAAACTTGCGCCCGAGGTGTGGGAGGTGCTTCACTCTTTGCTTCAGGGAGATCTCGGCCATGCTGCAGCTGTGCAGCCCAAAGCCGAAGACGCAGCTCGCGTTCATCAGGACGGGTGAGCACAACCCCCGCCCGTGGTTTTGCACGGGTTCTATTGCCTGTTTCATAGGGAAATCACATTGATAAAATATATATATATATACAGACGTTATGTGTATATATATATATACTTTACAGCCTCCGGCTCAGTCCGCCGACATTGTCCTCTCCCTGTTTTCCTTCTGCCTCTCTCCCTTGTCTCCCTTGTGTGTTCTGTCGTCCTCTCTCCCTCCCTCTGCTCCCCATCCTCCCCATCCCCCCAAGCCTCTCTATGCCTAATCTCCCTCTCTGGTATGTATGTATGCATATATATATATATATGCGTGTGTATGTCTGTCTGTCTGTCTGTCTGTCTGTCTGTCTGTCTGTCTGTCTGTCTGTCTGTCTGTCTGTCTGTCTGTCTGTCTGTCTGTCTGTCTGTCTGTCTGTCTGTCTGTCTGTCTGTCTGTCTGTCTGTCTGTCTGTCTGTCTGTCTGTCTGTCTGTCTGTCTGTCTGTCTGTCTGTCTGTCTGTCTGTCTGTCTGTCTGTCTGTCTGTCTGTCTGTCTGTCTGTCTGTCTGTCTGTCTGTCTGTCTGTCTGTCTGTCTGTCTGTCTGTCTGTCTGTCTGTCTGTCTGTCTGTCTGTCTGTCTGTCTGTCTGTCTGTCTGTCTGTCTGTCTGTCTGTCTGTCTGTCTGTCTGTCTGTCTGTCTGTCTGTCTGTCTGTCTGTCTGTCTGTCTGTCTGTCTGTCTGTCTGTCTGTCTGTCTGTCTGTCTGTCTGTCTGTCTGTCTGTCTGTCTGTCTGTCTGTCTGTCTGTCTGTCTGTCTGTCTGTCTGTCTGTCTGTCTGTCTGTCTGTCTGTCTGTCTGTCTGTCTGTCTGTCTGTCTGTCTGTCTGTCTGTCTGTCTGTCTGTCTGTCTGTCTGTCTGTCTGTGTCTGTCTGTCTGTCTGTCTGTCTGTCTGTCTGTCTGTCTGTCTGTCTGTCTGTCTGTCTGTCTGTCTGTCTGTCTGTCTGTCTGTCTGTCTGTCTGTCTGTCTGTCTGTCTGTCTGTCTGTCTGTCATGTATGTGTATGTATGTATGTCTGTATGTGTGTATGTGTGTATGTATGTAATGTAATGTATGTATGTATGTATGTATGTATGTATGTATGTATGTATGTATGTAATGTAATGTAATGTAATGTAACGTAACGTAACGTAACGTAATGTAATGTATGTATGTATGTATGTATGTATGTATGTATGTATGTATGTATGTATGTATGTATGTATGTATGTATGTATGTATGTATGTATGTATGTATGTATGTAATCTATGTATGTATGTATGTATGTATGTATGTATGTATGTATGTATGTATGTATGTATGTATGTAATGTATGTATGTATGTATGTATGTATGTATGTATGTATGTATGTATGTATGTATGTATGTATGTATGTATGTATGTATGTATGTAATGTATGTATGTATGTATGTATGTATGTATGTATGTATGTATGTATGTATGTATGTATGTAATGTATGTATGTATGTATGTATGTATGTATGTATGTATGTATGTATGTATGTATGTATGTATGTATGTATGTATGTATGTATGTATGTATGTATGTATGTATGTATGTAAGGAATGTAATGAATGTAATGTATGAAATGAATGCAATGGATGAATGTATGAAAGACGTCCAAAAACATGGAGTTTGTCCAGATTTTTGGCAAAAGGATGTAGGAAGCCCAAGCCAGCAAAAAAGCCGGCAGGGGGAATCGAGCCTGGGACCCCTGTTTTGCGACACCGGCTCCCCGAAGACTACGTTTAGTGGAACGTCATCAAATTGCCGCGCGGTACGCGGGGGAGGGGGGGGGGGGGTGGCGACCGAAAAACCATGCGTATTTGACGTGTCCCGGGGGGGGACTAAGGGGGGGGTTATCCTCTATCCTCCTTAGGTATCCAATAGTCCTCTCTTAGGTATCCGACACGCCGAGCAATGTCGGCGGATATATATGCACATACATACTCATCTTGCAGACAGGTTGCGTTTGGGTAAAGTTGCAGGAGGCTGGGACCTCTTTGCACCACTTCAGGAGCTCAAGGCCAAGCTGCGGGTCAGCTCGGCCGCCCTGGAAGTCGAGGCCGATTTGAGTGTTTCTTAGTTGGGCGGTTTGAAAGGGAAGCCTCGGACCCTGCCCTGAGCAATGTGCTCGTTGATCTAAGCTCCCAGCCTCCACCGGAGGGGTCGGCGACGCAAGCAGGCGACCCTGGCGGCTTGTGATGATCTGCGGGGTCACATCGAGGAGGCGATCTCTTTTTTTTGGCCTGGGCGTCTGTCTTTCGAGGGTCGTTTTCCTTTTTGTGGGTCTTCTGGAGAAAGTGGAAAAGAAGCCACTCATTTCGAGGCCCTGGACACTTTCGAGGGTGTGTTTCAAAATGCCGCAATTTCCCCCTGTGATTTTGGTGACTTCCGAGGTCCAGAGCCGCCTGTCGGAGGTCCGGGGCAAAGCCAAACTCCGGACCATGAACAAGGCGGGGGACCCGAAATCAGTCGGATTTTGCATCCAGATGTCAGAGGTTAGTTAAAATGTCGGTCACCTACAAGGTTTGCTTTTGGCGTCCCTTTCCCTTTGTAATCCAGAGCACGGGCAGTTCATGGCCCCTCGTTTCCCTGTAAAAGCCGGTTGGACCCTCCAGGCTAGGGATGCGTCAGCTTTCATTCGGATGCGCTGGAGCCAGATACTTGAGAAATCACCATATTGCATATGGGTATGTGGGTGGCTCGTGTCTTTTTCCGGGACCCCCAAAAAGGCAGACCCATGTCCCAACCCTGTGGGCCAAAAGAAGCCATCCGTTTGGGAGTCGTAACCGCAGGCCCAGGCCCACAATCTCATCCGCTCCTTCACGGCGGTTCTGCTGCCAAAGCGCCTGGCAGCGATGGGGGAAGCGAAGGAAGTGAGCGTTTTTCTTCACTGTTCTTCATGTTAGCAGGGGGCCGCAAAAAGAAACAACGTTTTTGCTGCCATACCAAGAGGTTGCGACGTTTTTTTGAAGGCGTCCGGACGCCTTTTCCACAGAGTGTTTTCCCTTTGCTCGGAGATCTCTTGAAACGGATTCGTCTGGAGGAACCCTTGGAGTGATCTGCATGAAATGTCCCGACCCACCTTTGGAGTTCTTGCCGAGTTTTGCTTCAGAAAAGTGTTTATTGCACGAGTCTCCTTGCATAGTGTCGACTTTGGATGATACCATCCGGACCATACTAGTCCGAGGATCGCCCCTCATGATTTAGTGTCCCATCGAACTATGCAAATACCCCCTGCGTAGTACTCTTCTTCGGATGACTCGGAAGATTGGATTGAACGTTGTCAGGCTGCCAGAGCTGACCATGACAGCGGAAGACGAGAGGACAGACTAATGTGCCCTCAGGGAGTTCCAGCCTGTCCCTATTGCTTTAAGTGCCCACTTCCTTTGACTTGCTTGACAGGACTACATACGAGACAGCCACGATCCGTTTTCTGCAGGCTGACAGCGGCCTGGGCAACCTGTTCAATTGAGGTTTATGTGTGAATGACAGTCTTCTTGAGAAAGCAAGTGAGAGAAAGTTTGCTGACATGCAGCTTGCAGGCTGCACAAGCCACAAAGAGCTCACCACAGGATTCCTCTTCCACTCGAGGATGGGATGATTTGACAAGGACAATTCAGGGCATGTGCTGTTGTCACTGCGTCTAGGACAGTCGGCCTTGGAACAATTGCGTGCTGAGTCTTGCCTGCATTGTGCTGGGGCAAGGTTGGACAGCTTGGCAGGTGCACTGCACTTTACATATTAACATCCAAGGCTCGAGACAAGCAATGACCTCCACTCGTACTCGTGAGAGCAAGACGCGCCTCAGAAAAGTTGCAAGCGCGCTAGAGCCAATCAAGCCAAGCTAGCAGCACTCAGCCACATTCGCTTGACAGGCAGGATCCAGGCGCGACGAGAGCTGCGCGCCAGCGATCTTGGCTTCAGGCCAGCCAGTTGTTTGTGCGCATCGATTGGGGCAGGGGCTTTCGCTGTTAGGCTGGCCGGCAATGAGCGCAGACATCAGTTTGAGGGTATCACCTGTGCCCAAAAGGGTGTGTCTTTTGTGAGGTTGAACCTCCCAAAATGGTGGGCTTTCCTTTTGGTTTCCCTTTAAAAACCAACCGGAAGGGGCCAACTCCAACAACAGACGAGCCCCCAAAAGGCAGGCGCCAGGTCCCACAAAGTAAAGCTGTTGAAAGGAGAGATCCAGCGGCCAAAGCGCTCGCTGCCTGGTCCTCCTATAGGCGCGTGCGGATTGTTTGTGATGTGATGCGATGCGATACAATGCAAAGTGATGGAATTCAATGTTTGTTCATGACCTGAAGTGTACTGTAATAATATTGTCTAATGTGAGCAATGAAATGTTATGCAATTATGCTGGATGTTCAAGCATAGGACACGGCTGAACGTATTAAGTATCCACTTCCTCGGATTTCACTGTGCTTTCTTGGGACTGTCGCTGGGTTCTTTGCAGCATTTCTCTCAGATCTCAATCCACAAGGCTACGGCATCTTGGCGGCGAGCGAGTCCTGGGACACTGCAGCCGCATGGTGGGGAAGTGCTTATTGCCGGCGGCCGCCTTAGATGCCCCATGTGTTTCTTCAGTGGAGCTTTGTGGGAAATGAGGTGTTTGTTGAACATGATCGTTCGCCACATTGTGAGCGACAAGCCTTGTTGACTTTATTCATAATGCTTTCTCTTGAATCACAAATGATATCAAATTGATATTATTCAATTTTGACCTGCTAATTTCCTTTATTTCATATCTAAAATTAAAGGGCCGGACAACTCCACATGCCTAGCCTTACAAAACACAGGTCCGCGTGAACCGGAAGCATGCACGGTATCCCGCGAGATGCAGTGAGCGCGAGTCAATTTCCCGCTAGATGCGGTGAGCGCGAGTCAATAGAAGCAGTGAGTGCGAACGTCTGCGTGGTGTGTTATCTTTTCTCGTTGTCGCGTCATCTTTTCTCGGTGTGACACATGTCTGGCAGTCGCAGCACAACTTCTTTTCTCACAAACGGTTCGTGTTGAGTGAGAGCGAGAGAGCGTGAATGAGTGCAAGTGAGTGTGGGTATTAGACAGCTGCCATATGTCGCCCCTGCCACACAGCCGCAAAATCTGCGAGCCATCTCCAAAGTGCTGCGCCTGTCACGCGGTTTGAGCCCTCGGGCCGCGCGCTCTCGACAACGTGCCAAAGTGATGGGTGAGTGACTGTGAATGAGTGTGAGCGAGCGAGCGAGTGAGTGAGCGAGTGAGCGAGTGAGCGAGTGAGGGAGTGAGCGAGTGAGCGAGTGAGCGAGTGAGGGAGTGAGTGAGCGAGTGAGTGAGTGAGTGAGTGAGTGAGTGAGTGAGTGAGTGAGCGAGTGAGTGAGAGTGAGTGAGTGAGTGAGTGAGTGAGTGAGTGAGTGAGTGAGAGTGAGTGAGTGAGTGAGTGAGAGAGAGAGAGAGTGAGTGAGTGAGTGAGTGAGTGAGTGAGTGAGTGAGTGAGTGAGTGTGAGTGAGTGAGAGTGAGTGAGTGAGTGAGTGAGTGAGTGAGAGTGAGTGAGAGTGAGTGAGAGTGAGTGAGTGAGAGTGAGTGAGTGAGAGTGAGTGAGAGTGAGTGAGTGAGTGAGAGTGAGTGAGTGAGTGAGTGAGTGAGTGAGTGAGTGAGTGAGTGAGTGAGTGAGTGAGTGAGTGAGTGAGTGAGTGAGTGAGTGAGTGAGTGAGTGAGTGAGTGAGTGAGTGAGTGAGTGAGTGAGTGAGTGAGTGAGTGAGTGAGAGTGAGTGAGTGAGAGTGAGTGAGTGAGAGTGAGTGAGAGTGAGAGTGAGTGAGTGAGTGAGTGAGTGAGTGAGTGAGAGTGAGTGAGTGAGTGAGTGAGAGTGAGTGAGTGAGTGAGTGAGAGTGAGTGAGAGTGAGTGAGAGTGAGTGAGTGAGTGAGTGAGTGAGTGAGAGTGAGTGAGAGTGAGTGAGTGAGTGAGTGAGAGAGAGTGAGTGAGTGAGAGTGAGTGAGTGAGTGAGTGAGTGAGTGAGTGAGTGAGTGAGTGAGTGAGTGAGTGAGTGAGTGAGAGAGTGAGTGAGAGTGAGTGAGTGAGTGAGAGTGAGTGAGTGAGTGAGTGAGTGAGTGAGTGAGTGAGTGAGTGAGTGAGTGAGTGAGTGAGTGAGTGAGTGAGTGAGTGAGTGAGAGAGTGAGTGAGTGAGTGAGTGAGTGAGTGAGTGAGTGAGTGAGTGAGTGAGTGAGTGAGTGAGTGAGTGAGTGAGTGAGTGAGTGAGTGAGTGAGTGAGAGTGAGTGTGAGCGTGAGTGAGCGTGAGTGTGAGCGTGAGTGTGAGTGTGAGTGTGAGTGTGAGTGTGAGTGTGTGAGTGTGAGTGTGAGTGTGAGTGGAGTGAGTGTGAGTGTGAGTGAGTGAGTGAGTGTGAGTGTGAGTGTGAGTGTGAGTGTGAGTGTGAGTGTGAGTGTGAGTGTGTGAGTGTGTGAGGGTGAGGGTGAGGGTGAGGGTGAGGGTGAGGGTGAGGGTGAGGGTGAGGGAGGGTGAGTGAGTGTGAGTGTGAGTGAGTGTGAGTGTGAGTGTGTGAGTGTGAGTGTGAGTGAGAGATGAGTGAGAGTGAGTGAGAGTGAGTGAGAGTGAGAGTGAGAGTGAGTGAGTGAGTGAGAGAGAGAGTGAGAGTGAGAGTGAGAGAGAGAGTGAGAGTGAGAGTGAGAGTGAGAGTGAGAGTGAGAGTGAGAGTGAGAGTGAGAGTGAGAGTGAGAGTGAGAGTGAGAGTGAGAGTGAGAGTGAGAGTGAGAGTGAGAGTGAGAGGGAGGGAGGGAGCGAGCGAGCGAGTGAGTGAGTGAGTGAGTGTACATTTTGAGATAAAAGACGTGTCGAGCGATGCATAGAAGTGCCCTTTAGAAGTATTGATCAGAAATGTGGTTAGAGTTTTCGATTAGTGTAGAAATGTCGTTTAGAAATATCGATTAGAAAGGTTGATTATTATACTGTTGTTTAGAAGGTGTTGAATAGAAATAACGATTTCTAATGTTATATAGAAATACCTGGAAACCCATATGTGACGTTTTTTTCTGTCCATACGGCTTGGGCTATAAAAAAATGACCATACGGTCATTTACGGTTTTTTGTCAACAATTTGTTGAAAAAATACGGGTTGCATACGGCCAAATACGGCTACCGGCCAGCAAAAAATGACCATACGGGAAAAATGATCCAAATACGGGTTCCGTCCCAAAAAAAACGGCCATACGGCTTTCCAGGTATATTTTAGAAGAATTGATTATAATATGCTTTAGAAATATCGAATAGATATAGTTTTTATTATTTTTTTAAATAATTAGATATTTTATTTGAAAACAATGGTTGGAAGTAATGCTCGAAAATGTATTTTAGAAATATTGTTTAAAGAATATTATATTAATTAAATATATTATTTAAAAATATTGTTTAGAAATCTTAATTTGAATTGTTATTCGGAAAATTGTATTTAGAAATTTCGATTAGATATATATTTAATATAATTTAGGGACATTTTTTGTTGTTGAATGAAATTTAGATTTGTAATTTTACTTAAAAACCATGATTTTATAATATATGAATTTAGGTTTTTAGTTTTATTTTTTTTTTAAATTCTGATTAAATTCTTTACAATTTTGTGATATAAATATGATATATAATTGATTTGAAATATATATTTAATAGGTGAAATATAGGTGCTTAATATTAATTAGAAACTTATAATTTTGTAATACAATTATAATATATAAAAAATTCGATTTTTGAAAATTATAATTTTAAAGTAATAAATCGAAGATGCAAAATACAATTTATTTATATAATTGATTTAGCTTATTTATTTATACTATGAAATATTTTTTTTATTTTTTTGGGATTATGTAAAATAATACATATAATTTGGTGAATGATACTTATCTATCATATATAATCGTTACATTTCGTTCGAAATTTATGTATATTATGCACCGCGCACACGTGCGCAAAGCCTATGCACACGTGCACAAAGCCTGTGCGCATTGTTTCGCGATATCCGTATACGAACGTTTCGTTCGCAATATGTTGAGTAGTTTTTCTTTTGTGTTTGTCTGTGTTTTGAGAATGTGTTATTATATGATTTTGTGGTTCTATGTTTCTGTCTTTATGAGGTTTTGGGATTATGTGTTTCCATATTTTAAGATTCTAGGTTTTTGTATGTTTGTATTTTTGTGATTCAGAGTTTTTGTATATTTGTGTATTTGTAATTGTGTTTTTGTATAGTTGTGTTTTTTGTTTTTATGGTTTTGTGGTGGCGCGATTGTGTGGTTGTGTGGTTGTGTGTATGTGTGTGTGTGTTTGTTTTTGTGTGTTTTTATGTGGTT
Source organism: Effrenium voratum (assembly GCA_963377175.1). Lineage (NCBI taxonomy): Eukaryota > Dinophyceae > Suessiales > Symbiodiniaceae > Effrenium > Effrenium voratum. The sequence continues at coordinate 35,129 of CAUJNA010000980.1, forward strand.
TTGTGGTTGTATATTTTTATATAATTAAATTGTTCTATGTTTTGTTTTTGTATTATTTGTTTTATATTTTATATATTTTGTTTTATTATAATATATTTTTATAGTTAATATTTATTTATTCGGAAATTCTTTTTTAAGGGATATTTTATGCTTAGATTCTTTTGTGTTTACTAGCGTTTTAGCACCCACGTTTAATATCCAGCAATCGGCCTTTAGAAAATCGTTTTTTCAGGGTAAATTAAATTTAAGGGTTAATAAAATTCTCAAAATAGATTTTAAACAAACGATTTAAGAGAACAAACGAACCAAATCCCAATCGGGGAAACTTCAAAATACAAAAACTAAAATCACTCAAGTCTAAGAAATAACAACTCGTTCACCACGATGTCTACCGCTATTGTTATATCCCCCTCCCCTAGAAATCTTTTCTCGTGGAATCCTCTATTAGAGCTAGGACCGAAAAAAACCAAAAAAATCCACCAAATGGGGAAATAAACTTAAAAAAATTACATTCTACATCTTGCGAGTTTATTCAATTCCTATCCAAGTAGTCGCAAAACCCGTCGTCCTGCCCCAAAAAAACATGGCTGCCTAGCACAAAACCCGGGCATCGTATGCGCGCGATGTTCGTTTCTTCGTTTTACGCGTAGATTTCTTCATCCCGAGTGTCTAACAAAACCTATCTGCCAAGTCGGAGAAGCTTTAGGTCAGAAGCCCCGAGTTTCTTTGGCAAAGAAATAGTCCGACGTTCACCCCTTGGGTGGAAAATTGGCCTTGAAAGAATATGCTTCTTGAGAATGACACAGCTGATATATTCTTCAGAACATGGAAGTTTGCGATGCCAAAACGGTTGTCGCCCTTCGCTCAGCACGCTTTAAGCGCCCAGAAAAAGCAGAACGGCCCCATGTTACAAGAGCCCCAGATTCAAGCTCACCTAGCTGCTGTCTCCGCCATACTCTGGATCACCCCAGGTCACAACAGCCCCACTTTCAAGAGTGGCAGCAAAAGCAGTGGCAGTTGCTTGGACGTGCTGCACGTTCCTCAGCTGCTCTTGCACCCGGCTGCTGTCTCCGCCATACTCTGGATCACCCCAGGTCACAACAGCCCCACTTTCAAGAATGGCAGCAAAAGCACCGGCAGTTGCTTGGACGTGCTGCACGTTCCTCAGCTGCTCTTGCACCCGGCTGCTGTCTCCGCCGTATCTTCGAGCACCCCAGGTCACAACAGCCCCACTTTCAAGAATGGCACCGAAAGCACCGTTGGCAGTTGGTTGGATGTGCTGCACGTTCCTCAGCTGCTCTTGCACCTGGCTGCTGTCTCCACCACGCTCTGGATCACCCCAGGTCACAACAGCCCCACTTTCAAGAATGGCAGCAAAAGCAAAATCAGTTGCTTGGATGTGCTGCACGTTCCTCAGTTGCTCTTGCACCTGGCTGCTGTCTCCGCCAAGTTTTGGATCACCCCAGGTTACGACAGCCCCAGATCCAAGAATGGCAGCAAAAGCACCAACAGTTGCTTGGACATACCGGACGTTTCTCAGCTGCTCTTGCACCTGGCTGCTGTCTCCGCCGTATCTTCCAACACCCCAGGTCACAACAACCCCACTTCCAAGAATGGCAGCAAAAGCTCGAGCAGTTGCTTGGATGTGTTGGACGTTCCTCAGTTGCTCTTGCACCCGCCTGCTGCTGTCTCCGCCAAGTCGTGGATCACCCCAAGTCACAACATCCCCTGATTCAAGAATGGCAGCAAAAGCACCCTGGGATGCTTGGATGTGCTGTACGCTCCTCAGCTGCTCTTGTACCTCGCTGCTGTCTGCGCCGTGTTCTGGATTACCCCAGGTTACAACATCCCCAGATTCAAGAATGGCAGCAAAAGCACCCTGGGATGCTTGGATGTGCTGGACGCTCCTCAACTGCTCCTGAACTTGGCTGCTGTCTGCGCCGTGTTCTGGATTACCCCAGGTTACAACATCCCCACATTTAAGAATGGCAGCAAAAGCACCACCAGCAGTTGCTTGAATGTGCTGGACGTTCCTCAGCTGCTTTTGCACCTGGCTGCTGTCTCCGCCACGCTTTGGATCACCCCATGTCACAACTTCGTCCCCCTGGGCATACCAAGCGAAGGCACTATCAGTAGCAGCCAGTTTGCCAAGCTGCACAACTGCAGCCACCATGTCCCCATCACGCAGCCCGGCCGCACTCAGCGTGGCAGTCAAATCAAGCTGCTGGCCTTTTGCAGTGAGTGTCAAGCGGCGCTGGAAATGCTGCTGCGCTGCAGCCTGCAGCTCTTTCACGAGCATCTCCGATGAGACTGCTATGGAGAAACCATCGCCACTGGGCAAGTACACATCCACCTTCATGGCGCAGGAAGGTTTCTATGGATGAATTCAAGTACCAAACACGCAGTTGAGACAATAACATGTTGGGAGAGTGTCGAAATCCTCTATCACAACCATGCAAGCAAAATGCTTTGTGGGGCTTGAATCATTCCCCGCTAGAACCATCCGCAGCTGTCTAACCGGACCTTTATGACTCTAGTTCTTCGGCTGAAGCCCAAGATGTCTCTTCGGTTCGCTGGACAGAACGGCAATCCGGTCGCAACCGGACCGACAGAAAGGCACATCGCAGCTTTCGTGGTGAGTCAAACCCAACGGAGAATTCCCAAACCCAGGGTACCCCCTACTCCAAATACCCACTTTTTCTAGGCTATTTTGGAAAAAACCTGGGTTTCCACGGTAAATACCTCCTTTTTTAGTAGACATGATACCCCCAAAAAAGTGGGTATTGGGTGTAAGGGGTAAGGATCCACAAATTGCCAAAGGCGATTAGCTCTTCGATCCAAATGTGCGGTTGGCTCAAACCGCACCCATTTAAAGAAAAATGGTCCGGGAGTTTGCGAATTGGCCCTGGGTTTCGAGACATCAAATCCCAACCGAGCAATCGATTGTTGATCCCTGCTTTTGATTCCCGGTTTCAGGGGCTAATACTGTGGATGGACGAAAACCGTTCGCACCACTTTGCATCCATGGTTGAAACCATTGCTTGTTGGTATTTGCATTGGGGAAAATCACACTGAACGGTGCCTAAGAGGATTTCGCAATCCACAGTAGCTCTGGGTGTTTTAACCAACCCCCTACTCCAAATACCCGCTTTTTCTAGGGTCTTTGGAAACCGGTTTCGGCTTCGGTTTTTCGAGGTACCGATCCCTGCTTTAGTCTCCGAGGAATCTCCGCGAATCCACACCTCGAAGCTCGCGGGCGGGTTGGAAACTTGGCACGTGGCTCTGGAAAGTGACTTACACCAAATGCCCAGCCCGACTGGAGTTCTGAGGAAGGCAACAAGGGGTTCATTGGATTACACAGGGTTTAGCACCCAAAAATGTGACTTGCCCCTGTAACCTCCTGTTGCCCGATGCCTTTTTTCAAGGTATCAGGTCGACCCTCTACTACAAAAGGGATCGGGATTTACCATGGAAACCCGATCGGCTTGTCTAAAAAATACCCTTAAAAACATGGGTATTTGGAGTAGGGGGTACACCGACCTATGCACAGCCCGACTGGAGTTTCTGAGCAAGAGGTTCATTGGAGCTAGTGCAACCCTGCCTAGCGTGATGTGGACCCCCAAACGCTTTTCCTTCTGGTTTCCCTTCAAAACCAACAGAGCAACTCAAACTCGAAAAAGAATCTCAGGGCGCCCTGAAGCCGAATCGATTCGGTTCGGTTCAGGAGGGACCCGTTTCCCCGTTCCCCATTTCCCATTGACCCAACTAAGAACCAAGGACCCCAAACCAAATCCCAATCGGGGAAACTTCAAGGTGCAAAGACTGAAGTCACTCAAGTCTAAGAAACAACAACTCGTTCACCACGATGTCTACCGCCGTTGTTGTACCCCCCTCCCCGGGAAGTCTTCTCTCGTGGAGCCTCTGTTGGGGCCGTGATTCTCGGAAAGCGACACGGTCACTTCTTTTCGGACCGAATCCACCAAATAGGGAAATAGGCTTAAATAAATTGCTTTGCGAGTTTGTTCAATTCCTACCGAGTGGTCGCAAAACCCGTCGTCCTGGCCCAAAAAACATGGTTACCTGGCGCAAAACCCGGGCATCGTGTGCGCGCGATGTTCGTTTCTTTGTTTTACGCTTCATTTCTTCATCCCGAGCGTCTGACCACCACCCCTATCTCCCAAGTCGAGAAGGCGCAGAACCCAGATGTTTCAGGTCAAAAGCCTCATATATTTTTGGCAAAGCTTTTGTCTGGGGATGGATTCAAACCAATGCCAATGCTCCAAAGCAAGTAAGCTCTTTTCTGGGGTGGATGGTTCCTTCAAATGGTCCAAAGCTCGCCCCTTGGGTGGAAAATTGGTCGCCTTGAAAGAATGTGCTTCTTGAGAGTGACACAGCTGATATATTCTTAAGAGCATGGAAGATTGCGATACCAAAACGGTTGTCGCCCTTCGCTCAGCACGCTTTAAGCGCCCAAAACGCTAAGGACGGCTTCATACTAGAAAAGCCCCAGATTCAAGCTCAGCTGCTCTTGCACCTCGCTGCTGTCCCCCCTAAATGGGGGATTTAAAAGCAAGATAAATCCTAAATTTGAACCCCCAAACCCTAAATCCTAAATCTTAAATTCTAAATCCTACATTTTAAAGAACCCTAAAAAAATAGTTTCAGGACAAATTAAACCCTATATAAATGAATGGATTGAAACCTAAATCCTAACCTTAAACGGGATAAATTAAACCTAAGGCTGGAATAAAACCAGAAAATGGAATAAGGTGATTCTGGACGAACCACACGTGCTCTGGGTATTTTTGTATGTTTATTCTTATATATAATAATTCTGTATTATTTTTGTGTTTTTGTATGTCTCTTTTTGTGAGGTTGAATTATGTGGTTTTATGTTTATGTGTGTTTGTTTTCTATTTTTTGGTTTTGATGTATATAATAGGATTTTATTATTATACAATTTTATGGTTATATAATATGTATTTTCATTATTAAGATATATATTCGATGTTGTGATTAGTATAATAATATTAATAGTGTTGGTTTTGTTTTTATTTACCTAAATGTTTATCCATTTATATAATCCTTATTTCCTATATATATATTTAATTCCTTAAATCTTCATTAACTTATAGTTATTAATTATTTATCTATTTATATATATATATAGTATCGACCAATATATTTATTAAATTATAACATTTTTTAGTTATTTAAATATTTATTTAATTAATTAAATATTTATATATATAAATATAATAAATATATTTTAATATTAATATATTAATTAAAGTAATTATATATTTAAATAATGAAAATTAATATAATATTCAAATAAATAACCTTATCTATAAATACAATAATTAGAATATAAAATAATATATTCTATTAATTTCTATAATGATAATTGCAAAAAATATATATATTATGGTTATTAAATATTATAATATATATATATATATATATTAAATATAAAATATATAATATATATTTAAAACCATATTATTAATAAATGTTCAATCAAATTCATATAAACAAATAACATAAATAATCAACAAACTCTATATTCTATGTTAAATATTCCAATATATATATATATATTAAATTATTAATATAATAATTTTCTTAATTATTATCAATTAATTTATTTATAAAATTATTATTATAAATAAATTCTCAAAAAGCAAATCCATTCCCAATTCCAAGAATAAATATATATCTAATAAATTTTAATATTATAAATATTCCTATTATATTATTGTATAATATTAAATATATATATATATATATATCATTATAATTCAAAAATAGTATTTAAATATAGATTTATTCGTAAATTTTATTAACAAAATTCATAAATATAAAATTTCATATACCATATAATCTAATTTATTTATTTATAATATTATTTTTATAAAACAAATGTTCAAAGCAAAAAAACAAAAAACATTCCCAATTCCAAAAATAAATATATATCTAATAAGTGTTAATAATATAAAAATACCTATTACATAATTATTTGACATTAAATATATATATATATATATATATCCTTATATTTCATAAATATTATTTAAATATAAATTATATATATACTTAATTTATTTAACCATTTTCAAAATTCAAATATTAAATTCATTATATATATTTTTTTAAATTATATTTTTATAAATTATAATTATATATAATTTTTCGTACAAATTTCATATTAACACCGTACTAATAATTCCCAACTTAAACACTAAAACACAAAACTTATTAAAAACAACACCAAAAAAACTAAATCATGAGTAAAACAACACATCTCATAACACGAATCTATTCCGTTTTATCGTTTGTTAAAGATATAGTATTTGAGTAATATTGAATCATTAAGGTCCAACAATTAATTGTCTCCTCAATGGGGAAGGGATGATTCTGCGAAGAAAGAACGTAGTGCATCAGCAATCGAGTCCGGATACGGGAATGATTGATGCTGCTAACATCCACATTCACTCGACGCCTGAGTCTCGAAGGTCCAGAGCCGGCGCTAGCCAGGGGAGGGAAGCTAGTCAACCCGCCAGTGTGATCTCCCACACGTCCATCGCACTAGGGAGGAGGGGGGTGAAATCTCTACTCCTGAAGCCGTCAAGTCTCGAACATCTAGGAGTTCGGAAACACAGGAGAAGGATTTCGATGCTCATCTTCAATCCTTGGTTGAAAGAGGTTTCGCTGACCAGATCCGAAACATAAATGGGCAGCTCTGCCGAGGAGCAAGGCAGGTCAGGATAGATCGAGGCCCAAGCTGATGTCGATCGAATGTGGATGATTGTCCAGCATTTCGCGAGGACGGTGATCCCTGACAATCGCCAGGTTGTCAGGTCTGCTATTGATGAGCAGCATGTTCCATGAGTTGCAGGACTCCATTCAAGCCCGTAATCTCGGTGCGGATCAGGTTCACGAGCTTATCCATGACAAGAATGAAGCCACAAGGCGGAGTCAGAACGCTCTCGAGTAGTAGGTCAATCATGAATTTGAAGCACTCGAGAGGCGGATCGTCTCGCTAGAGACACTGTCCTCAGAGGGCATGTCTGTCGCGCGAGCAAGCAGGATGTCGGGGTGCAAACCCGCAGGTATATTCTATTGCCAGGGTCAAGTCGACGAGTGCACAAGGAGGGTGAATGACGTGGAGCATGATATCGACGAAGTGAAGGCCATGGGCGAGGATGCTCACGCCAGGCTTGAAACCCTTAATCACGCAGACTGTAGCGGCGGCGATCGCCGCGCAGAATACCGGCCAGCCGAATGCAGCATTTTGAAGGGGGAGTACTGATAGGACAAGCCGAGCTGCTGAGGACAGGACGGTTCGTAACCAGGGCGATAGCCAACAGGTGCGACGAGCAGATGTGAATCGCAGGAATCGTTCGAGCCGAGCGCTCAGGTGAACAGGCGCCCGTCTCCCGTTAGGGAAGGGGATGCTGAAAAGGGTGATATGCGTCGAACGGATCGATCCTCGACGAAGGAGTGACATTTCTCAATCACCAGGCAGGGACGCTGACATGAACCAGACGGTGAAGCCCGCTGGGACACCCGCTGGGGAATCAGGCGGAGATCGCCTAAACAGCCCGGAGGACGGACCCGCAATAGCGGGAACGCCTCTCCAGAACGGACTGCCCAAACGAGTTGACCAATTCGCGCTGGTGCTCCGGGAGGAAGTGATGGCCCTGAGGAGATTTGCGCTAGGGCGACAGATTCCATCCTTCCGCGCGACATGTTTGTGTTGCATGTGAGCGTAGGTACTCGGTGCTCTGCATGGGCGACGGTGGCCATTGCATGAATTGCGACCTTCTCAAGACGAAGTGCCGGGCCTGTCGCAAGAACAAACAAAGGGTCAAAGGATCAAGCGGACCATGATCGAGATCCTCATCACGCGGCCGGACGAGTACCAGATGGGAGGCTTGGTGATGGCCTCATCCCGATGAGCGCTCCGTTGCATCCGGAGGAGAATGCCTCCCATTGTGGAATGTCAAAGACAGGATGACTCTGGGAGGTCATCTTTGACCTCCGCGTGCAATGCTCGCTCACTGGTCCTTTGTACCTTACGAGGAAGACCATCGCCGCTAGGGACGAGATTTTGCTGGGAGTGTGGAAGTCTGCGTACATGCTGGTTGACTACACGACGTTGTGTCATCACACGTGGGACTATGGAACTTCGCCCCTAATGGGGAAATGCACAAGAGGACGAGAGAAGAGGCTGCCCTTACTGTCTGCACGACTCTCTGTCTCGGGTGCGCTGAAATCATCCCGTGCGCGATGCACTTGTGTTCTGTCCGTGCGCTCCCGATCTTCTACCCCGCTTTCGTTCCAACCCATTGGCAAACAAGCTTGCTGAGTCACCGATCGTGCCTGATTGGGTCAGGACGATGGGACTGTTTAACCCCAAGCCTTGATCTGAGGCTGACGGTGCAGAGTGGGGTCAAGCACGCATGGGGTGAGATGGCGACGGTGTTGTTCACATCGAACCATGCGTTGGCGATCATTGCATCGGACGCCTTTTTGGAGAAGTGGGTGGCGAAACTCCTCATCATCACATCACAGGAGGAGAAGCGGCAGGAGGATGACTACTTCCGTTAGGAAGCCGCCCAGGCACGACGTCTACATGTCGTACTACGTCCCCAGTCACAGTTTGACGGCGGCTGCGGTACTTCCTGGTGAGAGCGCATGGTGTTGACGAGGAACAGAGGCTGAAGGACGCCATCGCTAAGATGCAGCAAGCCTTGAAAGAAGGCAAGGCTGACCGACCCTCCGGCCATGAAAACGGCCCAGTGCATCCAACAGGGTCAGGACGGTGGTTGGTAAGGAGGAGCAGGAGCCGGAGGCCGTGAACATCAACAATCTCCAGTCAATCCACGATGCCGGGAAATCTTCGGATCCGGAGTCAAAGCTGAGGAAGCAGGAGACGGAGACCAACCCGCAGAAGGGGGAGTGGCAAGGGAGGTAAGGGCGCTAGCCCTGCTCGCGGCGCTAAGGTCGGGAAGGGGAGCGGAAAGGGCGCTAGCCCTACTGCTCCTAAGGCAAATGCAGCTTCAGGTCCTAGTGGAGGTTGCACCGAGGCCACCGCCTGGCAATATGTCCTACCTGCAGACAGCAATGCATGGCGCTGTGTGCACTGCCAAGGCTAAGTTACTCCTAGAAAGCCAGCAACGGCGTCAAGGTGGATGTCAAGCTTGAGGTCAAGGAGCGAAGGTTGAGGTGAAGCAGGAAAAGAGAAACTCCGGCTCCCGGCAAGATTCGGGGCGGAGGGGAAAAACGCGGGAGGCAGCGAGTCTCAAAGTGGGACACGGAGGAGCCTGCGAAGGAGACATCACGAAGATAGGAGGCCACTGCTGCTGCTCTGGAGGGAGGCGAGTGGCGATGACCTCGCTCTGCATTGGAGAGGTCGTCCAAGGAGCCTGCCAAGGTGTTGACGGTTTCCAAGGCGAAGGCGAAGAAGCCGGACGATGATGACAGACTGCGACGGAGCGTTTTGCCGCGAGCCAAAGTGTAGGATACTACACAGCTTTGTCTGCGGAACCTGCATTATCGATAATCCTGCGATCATCCGCGGACACAAGGCTTTCTCCATCTGTCCAGGTGATGATGCGTCGGCGTGGGAGGTGTTGAACAAGATCATGGCAAACACCGAGCGGGGAGAGCCGCAGAGAAGATGATGCGATGAGGGTGAGCTGAGTGGAAGGCACACATGTGGAGGTGATGATCGTGACCGAAGGAGAGGCGATCAGAGGAATCGCAGGCAGGTGCCGCCTAGTGAAGATGATCCTTCGGTCAAAGCAAGTTCGTGACCGAGATCGTGCGTAGGGGAGCTGCCGATAGGCTTGCTCCCCGCCTTGCGATGGTCTGCGCTGGGCGGTGGTCGCGATGTCCTTCGAGCGCCAAGGACGCGATGTCTCTGGCCACTCTGGAGATGGTGGAGCGAGAGAGGGAGCAGGTTAGTGGAGGATACTCTACAATCTACAGAAATATTTTAGGTTTGCTTGGCATGGAAACGCGCGTATTTGGCCGATAGGCCAGGGTGCCTTTGCACAATTTTCTGGTTTTGACTACATGGCTTCTGATAAGAATAAATCTTGCATCTCTGATGCAAGCAGTAGTGATGTGAACTTTCTCGCTGGATGTTGGAGTGCGTTGCATCGATTGATTCGGGGTGGTGGCGGGAACTTAAAGCCCGTGGAAACCAAAAATCCGGGCAACCCCCCTCCAGAAGCCAATGAACCCCTCTAGAAACTTGTCAATTCCCCTCCAACAACAAGTCCGACTCCGGCTAGCCAAGCGGCAAAATGCCCACCCAGAAACCAGCCAAATTCCCTGGAAATGTGCACCTTCGCTTGGCCCAAGCCCATTGCCATTTTGTAGTTCTCTGCGGCCCTCGTTCTGGCCCCTGAAGTCATGTAGAAACACGTGGACATGCACCCATTTCGGCGCCAACTCACTCACTCTAATAAACATAAGACTTCAAGGCAAACTAAAGCACGGTAACTACCTCAAAGCCAGCCAAAAGCGGACTGGCCAAGGTGGGCAACGCAAAGCGTACAATAAACCCCGTCTTACAAGAATAAATATATGTCGCAAATAGATAATTCGGAATTAGGTTGCAAGTCAAACAGAACATAGCCATAATGTCGCACTGCGTTTATACCAAGAGGCGCTCTAAGCTTGAATGATCTAACAAAGATGCTTGTGCCTTGACAAGACTATGAGTTGCTCAGGATCCCTGGTGGAACCCGTCTCAAAATTGTGCAGCAAGCCGCTCAGCAGGGCGGGATGGCGCCGTAGGGCAGGGGCGGATTGGCATCCCACTGCCCACCACGGCCTCTGTTCCGGGGACCGACACGACGTTTCCTAGACCCACATGGGTGCGTGTTTGATGGGAACACCGGTTGGATCCCCACAAAGGATCCATCAGGAGATCCATATGGACATCGTCCCCTCTTCCACTGACCAAAGAGCTAGGGAAGGCTGACAAAGCCCATGGAAGGTTAGCAACAACTCCATGCCCAGAGTCGACATCATTTGCTTGGAACCGTTTGAACCCGTGTCATTCTTCCACCCGCAATGATGATCCAAACTTCACTCTGCAGGCTTCATCTTAAGGTTGGTCGGCCTCCAGGAAATTGTACAAGAAAGGGTGCTCATTGGACCAGTTCTGCCAATGGTTAATGTTTGGACTTTGCCCACCATGGGATCTGCCTCCCGCCCAGCCTGGGTCCGTGATGGAACCCCACACGCCCCAGGAGCCCGTGTGCACATAGGCCCAAATGCTCTTCAACGAGCCAGCGCTTCCAATCATGATGGCGGTGGGCTTTCCCCTACTCGCCATCGAGCAGACCTGGAGCATGATGTCTTCCTCAGCGAAAAGGGGCCGTGATGCTGTGGCTGCTTTTAACAGGAACCCTGCTCACGCAAATCAAACATTAAATGGCAAGTGTATGACTGCTGCATGAAAAGAGGCTCGGCTTGTCTCTTTTGAAGGCCACTTGCAACACATGAGCCAATCGTTGTCCCAGTTGGTTGACCCGAAAGAATGATCATTGCAACACCAGCGCAGAACCAGCCGAATAAAACAACAACAACCATGGATGGTTTTCCCTTGGTTTCCCTTTCAAACAACTCAACCAACCATAGGCGGCTTTCAAACAACCCGAAGGTTGTCTTTCTTTCAAAGCCCTCAGCTGGTCGATTGATCCGCCGCCCCCACCCAAACCCATTGCCGCAACCCTGTTTGGATGCTCCCAAAAATGGCGCAGGCTGAAAACGGGGTGGCTCGGTTCGGAGGCGTGGAGGTTGAGGAACCCCATGACTACCCTCTCTCAATTAAATTTGTCTAGTATTTCCCAGAAAGGGGAGTGACAATGGGAACCATGCATGGAATTACGGGGGTTGGGATACGAATAGCATGTTCAGATTTGGGTCCATAGTTAGTCATTAGTCAACCTTAAAATAATGAAGGAAAAGACACATTTTCTGAGGAGACCCAGCGAAGCAACTAATCGATCGTGTGGCTGGAGTTCGCTTTACTGGGTGGGAGCTTGCAACAAATAAGTGCAAGCTCATGCAAGAAAAAAAAACATTGATTTTCTTGGGGGGTTCTCCTAAGCTTCCGTTTTAGTTCCCTTCTGGAACAACCCAACACAAAGGTAATCCCTCAACTGCCTCGGCGAGACCCATCCTTACCAACCGAGCGAAGTGAAGGAACAGGAAATGCAGGATGGATTAAGAGATGGCACCTATCTCTCTCACACATCTTCATCAAGGCAATTCCGAAGGTGATAGATATATGGGTGGGTGTGAGAGAGGGAAGGAACAGAGCGGATAGGTGGGAGAGAGAGTACATAA
>CAUJNA010000980.1:49059-56559 GCA_963377175.1 Effrenium voratum
ACAACAACAACAACAACAACAACACCACAACAACAACAACAACAACAACAACAACAACAACAACAACAACAACAACAACAACAACAACAACAACGACGACGCCGCAACGACGACGACGACGACGACGACGACGGCCACAACAACAACAACAACAACAACAACAACAACAACAACAACAACAACAACAACAACAACAACAACAACAACAACAAACAACAACAACAACAACAACAACAACAACAACAACAACAACAACAACAACAACAACAACAACAACAACAACAGCAGCAGCAGCAGCAGCAGCAGCAGCAGCAGCAACAAGAAGAACAACACCAGGGCAAATAATACATACATGCCCCCACTTTGAAAGTCAAAACATTTGGAAAGTACTCAAGGTAACCGCCTAAGGGCCCCCACCTTTCGTGAGAAGGCCCTGTCGCCTCCACAAAACAACAGCTCCACCGCAGAAGTGGACCCCCCGCCCCACCCCCCCCGCCCCACCCCCGCCCCCCGCCCAAACCGAAGCCCGGGCGCGGGTTTCCAGGGCGCGGAGGTGTCCTTGAGCTCCACCGAGTAGGTGCCGAAGGGGCTGAAGGCCGTGCCCGTGGTGGCGCGGATCGCCTCGGGCGGCTGAATGGGCGCGGCAAGTTGAGGATCTCGGGGCCTGCGTTGGCCCAGATTCCCTCCAAGTTGTTTGTTTACAAGGCGACCCTGGTTGGCCGTTTGTGAGGATGGACCAATCTTCGGAATTGGTCAGAATGGCAGGTGACCAAAAACCAAATGGGATGACTACCCGACTTGAAAGGCTGCAACAACAAAAAGATAGGATGGTGTTCGTGCTTAAGCGCTGCAAAACAGCTGCGAGAAAAAACGCGTGTTGGTTTGTTTTGGGAAGTGGGCTGACCCCGAAAGAATGTTTCTGTCTTGGTAGCCCCTGGCGTCAGCAAATCCATTCACCCAGTGGTGAAGCCCCTGGCGTCTGGCTTGCGCAGCCTTTTGGGTGGGTGGGGGGGGGAGGATTCAAAGCCCTGTGACGCTCCACAACATCCACCAAAGGATGGCCGAAACCTTTGGACGCATTGCAGGCGCAAAACCGAGAGTGAACGAGTGGACAAACGATCTCCTTTCGAAAATGAGCACGTCCAAAAGGATCCTGCCCTCAAAGATGCCAAGGGGTTGAATGGGGGGGGTGCGTTTTGGAGACACACCATGACATATCTATGCATCAAAATACGATGACGTGTGAATACATCTTGCATGATCTTGTACATACGACACGTACCTGCGAATTCAGGCGCGGTCTGTTTCTCCATTCTTCTGTCACGCATGTGTTGCCAGAATGTCAAAGCAAATGGGCCGGGTTTCATGGCGTCAACATGAAGACTGAGTAATTGCACACTCTCAAATAGCTTCTCGGGTCGGCCCATGGCATTTCTCGCCAAGACTCCAGCACATAGGTTGGCCACTTGTGCGATGCAATCATGAACAGCGCTTTGCCGTTGAAGAGTCCTGCCAGCCAACTGCAATTGATCACATCAAGTTCTATGGCATGCCGACCGGATCACATGCTACAGGAGGGTTCGCCCAAAAGTGACAGAGCCCTCTTGAGTCAAGCACTGGCTCGAAATCTTCAGTTCTGATCAAAACACCCAGCACAAACACACATGCTCAGCTCGAATAGCGTCAACCTGTCAATTCATCAACTACTTCCAATTGGTCAAAGGGGCTTTCTTTCCACCGCCGAAGCTCCACTCGTTGCAGTTCAAGATCGGCCCTTCGAACAAGTACCAAACGCGCGCCAACTTTGTTTGCCTACTCATACTCGCGAAGGAAGAAACCATTTATTCGGCCAAGGGGCAAGTTTGACCAAGACATGTCAGGATCAAGCATCTGCGCAAAGAGAAGCCAAACAATTGCGCTAAACCCGGCTCGTTGGAAGAATGGGCCCAGCATCTGCCCAGGTCCGGCCAACGTAAAGGCCCAAGTTTGACACACGGACCTCACAACATTTTCAGGTATGATCAACGTGAGAGCCGCGTTGCCAACCATTTGGCCCAGCCAAATCTTCCAACTTCTTCTAGCCGCCTGCCCCTGACCTGCCTGGCACCCGGTACAGGTCAAATTCATCCGAGCCCATGAAGGAAAAGCTGGGCATGTTGGAGGTGCTCATCTGACCAAAGGTGGTGATGCCTTGCCCGAACGAACGCCATACTGGGGTGGGGTCCAGTCCAGAGAGTTTCCATGAGGGAAGGCGGGGTTCAGCAAGTGCCGATTGATCTGACCTTTGCAAAGGAGTGAACATACTTGACATTTGACATTGGTTTGAAAACGCGCGCAACAATAATCTAGATCATCTTTCGGCTGCAAATGACAAACGAGAGAAACTGGCTGCGCAAACAACCGGTTTGTCAAGGTACCGGGCGGGGAAGCACCAAAAAAATCCACGGCCCGCGGAGTGGGAACGTGATGAGCCGCGAGCCACGGCAAAACGAGGCTTGGCCCTCCCCTGTCCGTGTGTACGTGGGAAAACTCAGAACCTCTCCCTGAAGGTAGTGCTCTGTGAGGGTAGCGTCATCCGTTCGCGCCAGGGCGGCAAAGGTTGAAGCTTGAAGAGGGCGTAAGGTGCTATGGAAAAACAGCATCTGTCTAGTGGCACTGTGGCACCGATGTTGTGAGTGGAAACATTGCAGGCGCCAGTGTGCTGCCACATGAGAACAAGGCAAATCACAGCCAAGGGGCGCTGGAAGTACATCTTGTAGCTTGGCCAGTATACCTGCGATCAGCTGTCAATTGCAAAATCCGATAGAACTGAACACCCCCAAAACTCCACTCCATTTTAATGCAAGGCATCTTTTGTCCACTCAACCGATTTTCCCACTAAGCAAACCCACCACAAGCTGCGCTACAACATGTGGGAAGTCTCAACTTCTCGCTTGCAGTGGGACTTCCACATCTTGCGCCACGCGAGTTGGTCCACTCTTTGTTTTCATCGCTTGGAGATGGCCACGCTACGGCCACGGTTCCCACGCCAAGAAATCGTCATCCATACCTGTCCCAATCCTAGCCCCCCCCCCCGGCGAGAAGTCAAACCATAACTTCCTCGTATATTGGATGCCATGCCTCTTGCAACTTAAGCATCCAAAAAGCCACGTTTTGTGAAGTCACCACAATTTGCCCAGATCCATCCCAATCTCCCTTGGTGGCATCGCTGCCAGCAAGCCACGTTTGTGAGGGTAAATCTGGTGCTGACCAGCATGTTCGGCGTGTGATAGCACCTGTGCCAGCCAGCACTCGGCCAATATCTTCAATCTTCAACTATCCCAATTGATTCTCACCAAAAACTCCAGCAGCCCGCTCAAAAACAAGGTCACATCGCCATGAGCGGCTGCCTATTTTCGCACTTTTTCAGGAATGTTGTCCACTCAAATCAGCAACCATTCCAGCACTTTTCTGCACTCATTTAGCATGAATCAACATGTTCGTGGCTAATTTCTATTGGAGCTGGTCGTGGATACAATAGAACGGGAACAGTACCAGCTTGGGCATGCGTGTGGTCTCGGTCGTGGGGCAGTATCAGCTCGGGGCATGTGTGTGTGTGTGATCCCTGGTCGCGCATACAATAGAGCGGGGGCGTTATTATGTTGGGCACGTGTGGTTCCAGTCGTGAATACAGTAGACGGGGACATTATCAGTTTGGGCAGTTTGGCAAAATTAGCACATTCCCTGGGCCGCTAACAGCGTGAGCCAAAACAAACCGACGGGGGCTCCAATTCACTGCGATGTGTCTCAGCCCGAGAGAACAAGACGCAGGGCCGCGCCAAAGACCAAGTTGAGCTGTCTGAGCTGTTCACTTAGTTGAAATTTGTTGACAAAGCTTTCTTGGTCCTCAGGCAAGTCACTCCCAGCACACAAGGGGTTTCAAAGGCGAGTGCCACAATCAAAGCAACTCAAGGGAAAGCAGGTAACATACAGTATTTGTGCAACTGCGTCTTTCTCAACCCGTTTGGCAACAACAAAACAGGACATGTGCAAGCTGACGAGCTTGCCCCCGGTTCGCACACATAGCTTGACTTCTTTCCCCCCACATATCTTGCCTTCGCTCTGCGGGTATTTGGGCCACGGAACACCGCAAAACGCTAACAAAAAGCGAAGGTCATGAACATGTCTCTGTGCGACATTATTTATTTTGGAGCTTGTGCTCTACTCCTCAACATGCTGATCTCACCAAGCATGGAGTTCGCAAAAGATATGCGCAAGCGTTGTGTCTCATAACCCAAGTTAGCCTTGGGCTGAGAGCCCCCTAAGCAAGAGTCGAAGCTTTCGAGTAAGGTGTGGAGAACCATCAGATTCAACCAAGCACCAGGACGACACGGGCTCTGCCAGGCCTGCCATCGGCACCGGTGCACCCATTCGGGCACATCTGAGCGAGTGAGCCCAAGGCCGCAACGACCCATCTGGACATTGCCCCGCAAGGAACATGTTCCACCAAGGGCGTTCTGCCAATCTCTATGCTTTGACCAGAAGTGGGTGGAATTCCTCTGAACAGATTCCGGCATTGAAATGGAATCTCTTGCAATCTCGCCACAGGCCGCCCGCTTTAGCTGCGACCAGCCCAGCAGAGCGCTAAATATGACTCCTGGGGGGTGGGGGGGGATGATTACATTCGGTTGCTTTTCTTTTCACAGCTTGGTAGGGATGTCTGCTGACCCTGGCCCAGTTGAGTCCTGGGAAGATGTACAGACCAGTGGCTTGTTGAATTGTGCCAGCAAACACGGTGTTTCTGGCATGATGGTGCATTGTGTTGGCCAAAGGCAGCTCGCATCCTGAAGGTGACAAACATTCATCAGGTGAGCCACCAACGAAAAGAATTCTGTAGACACTTAGATGATGTCAGAAGTTCCAAGTTGTCCAAGATTCATGGAACTCAATTGATTGATCGTGAATGGCAGTCATTGAAAGCTTTCTTACTCCGCAGCTCCACCGCAAATGTTGGTGTGACAAGAGTTCGGATGTGAATATTCATTTGAAACAATGAACTTACCAATTCGTGTGGAGACGAAGTTTGGGAACTGCTTCGCCTAATGCTTTGTTGGGGGCATTGCCGAAATTCTTGCGCAGCTAGCCGAACGAAGTAGTTTTGCAGGTTGATGCCTGCCACGCTGCGAGCGAAATGAGCAAAAATCCAACGTTTTTGACAGTGACTCCTCCGGAAACACCAGGCAACTAGCGCAACCGTGACCGAATAGTTGGTGCATTTTGCAAGTTCGTACTTTTTGCAGATTCCTTGACCGTTCAGTCCTCCGAACAAGTCCCATTCACTCGTGGAACTAGGCATGAAACAGGCACAAAACATAGATGGAAATGTAGCAGTCTGGCACCCCTCACATACTGTTGCATTTCTACTCTGGGTATCTTCGAAGTCAAAAGGGTCCTGCAATCCAGACCCCAAAACCCAAATAAGGTGGTTGGTTCCGTCTTCCCAACTCCCCTCTCCAAGCCACCCGTAAAACACATTATATTTCATTGGTTAGTTGTAGATTAAGTACTGGAAGAACTCATCAAATTCGTGTTCATTGTCAAGATTTAAAAATACCAATTTTAAACCGAGGTCTGTCAACTACCCCTACCATGAAGATATCCAGAAAAACACGGGAATGGTAAACTGCCACAATGAACACATACATATGCAAAATTTAACTGTACTTCCAACAACCGAACTAAGGGATCCCTAGGTAAAAGGTTTTTTTTCATGGTGCGCTCACCATACCCCCCCCCCGGTGAGCTTGCCATAAATTATGCAGATACATTCGGTTTCCCACCAACCTCAGAAGCGTCCCGGGCCCCTGAGGCCCTGGCGCACTTCCCACTGCTGCACACGGCCATGCGGTCGCTGTTGCAGCTGGCAAAGGTGCAAGTGCCGCCAGTGAAGCCTGCGGATCACAGGAATGGGCTTTCTCCTTGCAATGTGCCAAATGGTTTGTTTGGCCCGGTGACCCTGAGTGTTTCGTTCATGGTTTCGTGTGGCGTCCTACCCTCTGCACTGTTGTGTGATGCATCGTGCAGCACAACGCAAGAAGGAATACAAAGAAGCAGTATGCAACAATGCACAGAACCATACAGCGCACAGTACACAATAGAGTACAATGCTCATACAATTACCACAAACAAAACAGCACACACACACATGCACACGAACACCACACAAGAACAGCACACAAGAACAGCACACAAGAACAGCACACAAGAACAGCACACAAGAACAGCACACAAGAACAGCACACAAGAACAGCACACAAGAACAGCACACAAGAACAGCACTATGCAAAACAGTACACAGGACAATAACAGCAAAACACAACACAATTCGCACAACAATGAAAAAAAAGCCGCGAAACAATCCACAAAACAAAGCACAAAGCAGTGGACAAAACAGTGCAGGAGAAGCTCCGCAAACAAAGCCGACATAAGACACGCGACAGCACTCAAATCAGTACCCCGTATGTTGCGTATTGCTGCGCAGCATTGATCTTTGCGTACCGCTCTGACCATCGTGCTGCGCGTTGTTTGATATGTGTGTGTGCATACGATGGTATGTACGGGTGAAGACAGAAATAGTCACCGTCCAGCAAGCAACTTCCAGGACACGCGAGCCGCGGGTGAGATCCCCTCTCACATTCGCCGAACCGGGGTCAATCACCCCTGGATGCGTCCCTTTCCAACAACCAGAAAAGGTCATCCCACATTTGACGACGCAAATTTGACGACGCACCTCTTGCTCACACCGCGTCCCAATGTGTGTTCATTGGACCCGAGTCCAAATCACACACACGGGCTCGGGACTTCTTTCATGTCTCACCTCCCATGCAACCAACACCAGGTCCATCACAACCTAAACTAACCTCGCCTCCATCTCTCAACCCCGCTTTCCACTCGAACCCTTCCCCCAAACTGAGGCAAATCCCCAGGCACGCGCACTTGTTCCGTCCCTCACGACTTCCAAGAACTCGTTTGTTTTGGCGTCTATCTCAAAAACCGCCCAAGGACCAACTCGGGTCAGAGAGCCGTAGCACGAGCTGGCGAACTTGGCATAGCTGGAGGAGGAGGAGGAGGAGGAGGAGCCCCAGGAGCTGTTCATGGAGCTGTTCATGCGCTGCTTGTGCAGCTCCAGGAGCTGCAACAACTCCTCCTGATGCCAAAGGAAGCGAGGCTCCTTCTCTCAAAGCTCAAAGCATTGCACAAGCACCGCATCGAAGAAACTGAGCACAAGGAAGGGTTAAGGCCTCTGGCTTGGACGGAAAAAAGCCCAAAGCGCAAAGAAACACATCATTCCATCGGCTGAAGCGCATCGAAGTCGGGAGCAATAGAGGAGCTGCTAGATAGCCGGCACCAATATCGAACCTAACAAAAGTCCCCTGAAAGACTATCATCCTTGCAAACATAGGTGGCTTTTTGGAGAAATAGATGGAACGGGTAAATGGAATAAAACCCATCTAAACCAGT
>CAUJNA010000980.1:61559-124136 GCA_963377175.1 Effrenium voratum
ATGGCGTCGGAAACGCTTTTGGCTTCGGAAGAGGGGCGAGCCGGCTTCCACGGAGCAAGGCGCGACACTGCAAACTCCCTCTGCAAGTCAAACCATCAAGGAGAGCTGTGAACCGATTCCAGGGATAACCCACAAGTAAACCTCCAGAAAGCCACGATGACATCATCCGCCAATGCCTTTACTCATGGCTGATTGCCGGTCAGTCGACAAACTAATATCTATTGACCAACCTTAGCCAGCTCTTCAGCCCATCTCATCTAACGACTTTCCTCGACTAACGCTTTGTCGTAACAGACTCTGTGGCTCACCTCAACTATCTGTTCAGCAAAGATTATCTAATCAACAACTTGGCTAACCTTCTGTGTAAGCTGCACTCAACTAACTCTTTGGCTAATCCCACTACTTTCTTCCGGCCAACCTCAACTAACTTTTGGCTCGCCCTAGCGCACTTTACAGCTAGGCATGGCTAAGTTGTCCGTCCACCTTAGCCAGCAGTTCGGCTGTTGTTCACTAACTCCTCAGCTACCCTGAACCAACGACTACCCTCGGCCGACTCTTCGGCTGCCCGTAAAAAACTGTTAGGCTAGCCTAGCAAACGACTAAGCTTAACTCATTCTTCGGCTGACGAGCACAACTAACCCGTTGGCCAATCCTGACTCACAGTTCGGCTAACCAGACATTCTTGCTCGCAGCCCCTGCCTCCTTTTTCCACCACCTTTGCAACAGCACCCTACAAGTTTGCGCCTCCTGCCTCCACCTCAGCCCCAACAACGGTTTGGCAATTCCGTTTTTTTGGTACCATGCCCTCCCCCCCCATCCCCCTCTGGCGGCATTTTTCCCTGCTGCGAGGTTCAATTTGCAGAGCGAGGACTTTGAGAGGCAAAAGGAAGAGGCCCCCCATCGCGCGGCGTCTCAGTGGCCCGTGTCACTGGCGCCGCGCGCTGAAGAAATGTCGGCGCCCTTCGAATGCATGGGGTCGGCCAGTTTGGAGCGCATCAGACTCCCACCTCCTCAGCTCAGGGCAGCACATGTTGATTCCTGCTGCTTATCTTTGCCATTCTTACAGACCGCGGCGCCATTCTGTTCGTGCACAAGCAAGCTGAAACAAGCACCTCGAAGTTGGTTGAATGCCCACCAATGTTGTGGCCGCTGAGCCCAGGAGTCAAGAAAGGTTCAAGCTCTCGTAAGATGAGCTTGAACGGCACAAGTCGGCCAATTCAGGTGCACACGCCATTGTCACGTATGCCGCCATTGCTGGCAGTGGAACCTGGTCACAGGACATAGCGCGGGAAGCGTGAACAGTGACATTATTCGTCAGTAAGGGCTTATTCTCATCGTGCATGAGCTTGTCACCTTAGCCTCCCCCCCCTCGCCCCCGCAGAATTGCAATGCAACTATGGAAACTAGAGCTCCCTCGTGTCAGGAAATCAGCTCTACGGTCACAACGATTCACTCAGGCCTTCCTGCCTAAAGTTGCAGAGACACTCCCGTTGGGTTCAAGAACTTCAACTTTCGCGCTAGATTCCCTCATGCACAGCCCAGATCGTTCTTTGTTGCATTCTTATTTCCGTTCTTGTGGTGCTGCGTTATTGTTTCTGTTCTTGCGCTCCCCAAGCATGGAACGCACCAGCCACAAATGCAAAAGCCAGCCTGTCAGGCACTGTCAGGCATGAAACAATAAGTTGCTCCTATCGAGTTGAACTACATGCAAAAGCCGGCCTATCGTGGCGCTGCGAATCATGCATTTCTCAACTGTGGCATCTGTAATCCTGTTCATGTTCATCATCATCATCATCATCATCATCACCACCACCACCACCACCACCATCATCATCATCATCATCATCATCATCATCATCATCATCATCATAATGTTCATCATCATCATCATCATCACCATCACCATCACCATCACCATCACCATCACCATCATCATCATCATCATCATCATCATCATCATCATCATCATCATCATCATCATCATCATCATCATCATCATTTTCATCATAATGTTCATCATCATTATCATCATCATCTTCATCATCAGTGGGAGCTTGTAGACCTGTGTGTGGTGAACTCCCTCAAAAACTTGGGGGTCGAAACCTGGATTTGGAGCACCCTGTCTTGGGTTTAAACCCTAAACCCTAAACCCTAAAAACCCTAAACCTAAACCCTAAAAACCCTCAACCTAAACCCTAAGAAACCCTAAACCTAAACCCTAAAAACCCTAAACCCTAAGAACCCTACTAAACCCGAAAAAAACCCTAAACCTAAACCCCAACAACCCTAAACCTAAACCCCAAAAACCTTAAACCCTAAAAACCCTAAACCTAAACCCTAACAACCCTAAACCTAAACCCTAAAGGCAGCGGCAAACATCCCCATGAAGATGCTTGTGGGCGAGCCGCGTGTTTTGTGGGTATTATTACTAGGTTATCCACCTTGATTGTATTGTTCCAGGTGCGTGACTGTGTGAGTGTGATGATGAGGGAGTCGTCGTTTGGACTTGGTCGTTCTGTTTTGTTTGCCTTTGTTTTGAAGGGCAACCAAAGAGAAGCCCATTGTATTGTTCCAGGTGTGTGACTGTGTGAGTGTGATGATGAGGGAGTCGTCGTTTGGACTTGGTCGTTCTGTTTTTGCCTTTGTTTTGAAGGGCAACCAAAGAGAAGCCCAGCTTTCAGAGCGACCAACCAGGGGAACAAGGAATCAAAGGTGAAGCTTCAATTGGCACCCATCTATGTGTCTAAAAAAAATAAGGGAAACCCAGGTTACTTGTTTAATGGAAATCCTGTGTGACCCCTTCATTTCTCAGGCTCCCAATGTAAAGATTTCCCCAGATAAATCAGTTTGTTGGCCGCAGCGCTTCCGTTTCCTCTGAAGAGCTCTTGCCTCCAAGAGAAGAGTCTGGCTTGTCTTGGGTTCGGATCTTCGGGTTACGTTATTTGAAGGAGAAACAAAACACCAGCATGCTTGGTGGTCCTATGTTGAGACGAACCTAGAAGGGCCCACTTTCTATTCGATTCTATCTTATTTTACTATCATCTACTATTGAATAGTGTCTTGTTTCTAATCTGTTATCTCCTGAGTTATTCTTCATTGCAAAGTAAAATACACAGATACACATCTCGTGCAAATGCTAGAAGTATTTGCTGTCATTATGGTAAGCCGCGAAACGAGAAATGGAAAAGAAGCGCCATCAAACTCTTTCCGTGGGACATTGCAAATTGGCACTTTCTCGGCCCCAGCTGGCCTTGACCTAGCTTGGAATGTAAAGGGATGGACAGGATAGGTGGAGAGTCCTTTCCCCCTTCTGTCCAACTACTTGTTTTCTAAAGACAGCCTCTTAATTATATATATATATACATCATATGACATGATATTGTTTGTTTCACTTTTTCGTCCGTGAACATCCCACATGTCACTTCTCTCGCCCCGCCTGTGGCGCTGCTCGGCCAGGCCTCGGCGATCAGCGAAGCACGCGGGTGGATGAAACATCTGCGTGTCAAAAGTAAGTACCCCCAAATGGCTTGCCCTGGTAAATGGAGACATGGACTCAAACCCGTGGTCCAATTCCTGGTGGTTTAAGTTTGACCCATGCCCATATGATCAGAACATATCGAAACCCTGTGACGGCAATGTGGGCCTTTGCGCGATTCTTGAATCATGCCCATCGGAGCCTCTGGCACAAGAAGTGAAAGTGATGCTCAGAATCGCCGTCTGTTCAAAGATGACTCAACACGCATGAGTTTCCCGGCCACTGAAACATCCTTGGGAAAAGTACCTCCAAATGTCCGAATCAGAGTATGCTCTGGGGTGGAGCCGAGAGTCGCCAGACCTCAATTTTCCAACCTTGTACCCACAATGCGAGGAAAGCTGGTCTCCGTTTTGGATTGACTGTTTGCGCCCGGAGCTGAGAAACCATGCGACCAATCGCAACATCAGATTTGCGCTGAGCGCCCTGCCACGCTCTTGCAACGCGCGCCACGCGCGGGGCGCCGCCCTTGACACGCCGATCCAGCCGAAGACAAGAATGCAAAACGAGGGAAAGGGTCCGATGCCTCTACAACCACCAAGGCCCCCCTAGGTATACGATCGTGCTGGAGCTGGCCGCATCGCCACACCTCTCAAGTTGTTCTCTCTCGCTCTTGTGAGCGTTTACACGTCTAGCTTGCCAGCGTTATTCAAAAGACAAACCGAATCCCTGAAGATGTAGCATAAAGTAAGGCCAGGGCTTACTCCCAAAGCAAACGGCAGGGCAGCGAGGTACAAGCGGAACCACCGTGCATTCCCTCCCAAGCCTGATACAAAACCCGCAAACACACCGCTAAATACTCTCCACCAAAAAGGAAGCAGCAGCGAAGTGCTAGAAGCATGCTCCCAAGAAAAGATCGAGGCCTGTTTGCGCTGTGGTCAAAGCGCTTTTCAAAGTGCAAACATACAACAGATGCAGTGGGCTGGGCTTACGCAAGGAGTCGTATCGCTATCAACCCCGCAGACGCTGGGATCACACGTGCGCTCAACCCTGACTACACGAAGTGTGTTTTGAATGCCAATCTCTCGATGCAGGACATAGGTCGCTTGCTCAGGACACAAGTACTCCTAGATCTAGAAACCTTGTGATCTCCTCCCACAAGCTCTACATATTCCATGCATGCAAAGCGAAGGCTGTGTGAGAAGTGAAGGGTTAGGACGAGAGAAATGGTTGAGGCTGTGGATATAAAGTAATGACGCCAACAAAGATGGTAGCCATGATGGAAACAAAGGCAATGGCAACAATATTGGCCGCTGGTGCCGTTGCACTGTGTTGGTTCAGTGGAGTTATGGTCGTTCTTCTTGTCAGCAGCTGCCCTGGTAACTGCAGTTGCCTTGGCTGGTTCGTTTTTGGTTGTCATGTTCTTGTTGTTGGGGTTCCCGTGATGAGTACTCTGCGGCTGCTCCATGAACTAAGCCAAAAGATCCCAGATCATGCTACTGGCTCAACCTCATTTTCTGCCACGCCGGGCATCCATTTCAAGGGCCTGAATGCAAGGGAGAAAAAGAAGCTCCAGCACCATCACCTGCCTATGCAAAGGCGACCTGAGCCGAGCTGCTCAGGAGCCGCCCAAGCCAAGCTCGCCGAGAGAAAGGCGGGGCAGCCTGGGCGCTCAAGTTGCCCAAGTTGCTGCTGGCAGAACCTATCTCAAGCTTCATAATGGGGGGGGGGGGGTAATCTGTGTGTGTGTGTGTGTGGGGGATTCCCTGTCAGGTCGTCAAAAGTGGTTCGATTGTTCGGTGTTGAGAAAAACATTGTTGAGAGGGGATGCTGTTGGTTTCGACACTGTGGTGCGGCGCGCGGTGCTGGATTTGGCTCGATGTTTGTTCATGATTCCTTCGATGTTTGCCTGTGATTGTTTTTGCTGCTTTTCATATTATATTGCTCTTTGTGTTCAAGTTGTTTTGTTCATGGTTGCTGGTTGCTGGTTGCTGGTTGCTGGTTGCTGGTTGCTGGTTGCTGGGTGCTGGTTGTTGTTGATTGGTTGGCTGACTGCTTGGCTGGTGAGCTGGTTGGTTGGTTGGTTGGTTGGTTGCTTGTTTGCTCGGTTGTGTGGTTGCTTTTGCTGCTTGGTTGCTTCGTTGCTTGGTTGCTTAGTTGCTTGGCTGCCTCGGTCGCTCCGTTTCCTTGTTGATTGGTTGCTTGGTGGGTTGCTTGGTTGCTTGGTTGCTGGCTTGCTGGCTTGCTCGCTTGCTGGCTTGCTGCCTTGCTGGCTTGCTGGCTTGCTGGCGTGCTGGCGTGCGGGCGTGCTGGCGTGCTGTCGCGCTTGCATGCGTGCATGCTTGTGTGGGAGGGAGGTGGCCCTAATGTTGGCACGCAGCCACATCATCCCCGCAAACTCGCAGTAGGCACGGCGCCTGGATCGACGCAAGGTGTGCATGAATCGCCAACGGCATGAAGTGTACATGCTCAAAAACACAACGGCCGTGTGATGTGGGTGTGGGTCAAAATTAAACCACTAGGGGACCGCAGGTTTTAGTCCATATTTCAAGTTGCCAAGGTTCCATCTTGGGTACCTATTTTTGACCCACAGCCATGTGTCTGATTGTCCCACAACCCATAAAGAGAGTTGGCAACCTGGTCAAAAAGCGAGTCACCTTACCCCCGGTTTGTGGTTTGGATTGGTGGTTTGGAAACGGGGGGTATCTTCTCCACTTTTTTCAAACGGAACTGTCGTTCAAACATCCAACCACCCAATCCAAACCACCAATAAATACCAGAACGATACTCAAGTACGAAAAACCGGGGACGAATGGTGTTCCTTGTTGAAGGCGTGATGATTGATGATGTTCCCTCTTCACCCAAACAATTCCAGCGTTTTTTGATCCTGGTACCTCAGGTGGCAGTGACCCTGGCACAGATTCAATGCTATCTGAGACTATCTGTATATATATATATATATACATACATACATTACATTACATTACATTACAGTACATCACATCACATTACTTTACATTACATTACAGTACATTACATTACATTACATTACATTACATACATACATACCATTACATACATACATTAATTACATACATACATACATACATACATACATACATACATACATACATACATAACATAACATAACATAGCCTAGCATAGCATTACATTACATTACATTACATTACATTACATTACATTACATTACATACATACATGCCATTACATACATACATTAAGTACATACATACATACATACATACATACATACATACATAACATAACATAACATAACATAGAATAGCATAGCATTACATTACATTACATTGCATTGCATTACATCACATTACATCACATTACATTACATTACATTACATACATTACATACATTACATACATTACATACACTACATACATTACATACATACATATTTACATACATGCATATTTACATACATACATACATACATACATACATACATACATACATACATACATACATACATACATACATACATACATACATACATACATTACATACATACATACATACATACATACATACATACATACATACATACATACATACATACATACATTACATACATACATACATACATACATACATACATACATACATACATACATACATACATACATACATACATACATACATTACATACATACATACATACATACATACATACATACATACATACATACATTACATACATACATACATTACATACATACATACATACATACATACATACATACATACATACATACATACATACATACATACATACATACATACATACATACATACATACATACATACATACATACATACATACATACATACATACATACATACATACATTACATACATACACATACATACATACATACATACATACATACATACATACATACATACATACATACATACATACATACATACATACATACATACATTACATTACATACATACATACATACATACATTACATACATACATACATACATACATTACATACATACATACATACATACATACATGCATACATACATACATTACATTACATTACATTACATTACATTACATTACATTACATTACATTACATTACGTTACACTACATTACATACATTTACATTTACATTTACATTTACATTTTTACATACATTACATTACATTACATTACATTACATTACATTATATTACATTACATTACATTTACATTTACATTTACATTACATACATTACATTTACATTTACATTTACATTTACATACATTACATTACATTACATTACATTACATTACATTACATTACATTACATTACATTACATTACATTACAGTTACATTTACATTACATTACATTACATTACATTACATTACATTACATTACATTACATTACATTACATACATACATACATACATACATACATACATTACATACATACATACATACATTACATACATACATACAGTACAGTACAGTACAGTACAGTACATTACATTACATTACATTACATTACATTGCATTGCATTGCATTACATTGCATTACATTGCATTACATTACATTACATTACATTACATACAGTACATACATTACAACATACATTACATACAGTACATACATGACATGCATTACATGCATTACATACATACATACATACATACATACATACATACATACATACATAACATACATTACATACATTACATACATTACATACATTACATACATTACATACATTACATACATTACATACATTACATACATTACATACATTACATACATTACATACATTACATACATTACATACATTACATACATTACATACATTACATACATTACATACATTACATTACATTACATTACATTACATTACATTACATACATTACATTACATTACATTACATTACATTACATTACCTTACCTTACCTTACCTTACCTTACCTTACCTTACATTACATTACATTACATTACATTACCATACATTACCATGCATTACATTACCATGCATTACATTACCATACATTACATTACCATACATTACATTACCATACATTACATTACCATACATTACATTACCATACATTACATTACCATACATTACATTACCATACAGTACATTACCATACATTACATTACCATACATTACATTACCATACATTACATTACCATACATTACATTACATTACATTACATTACATTACATTACATTACAGTACAGTACAGTACAGTACAGTACAGTACATTACATTACATTACATTACATTACACTACACTACACTACACTACATTACATTACATTACATTACATTACATTACATTACATAACATGCATACATACATACATACATTACATACCATACATACTACCATACCATACATACTACCATACCATACATACATACATACTACCATACCATACATACATACATACAT
This sequence comes from Effrenium voratum, assembly GCA_963377175.1. Lineage (NCBI taxonomy): Eukaryota > Dinophyceae > Suessiales > Symbiodiniaceae > Effrenium > Effrenium voratum. The sequence goes on from CAUJNA010000980.1 coordinate 70,498, forward strand.
ACTATACATACATACATACCATACATACATACATACATACCATACATACCATACATACCACACCACACCACACCACACCACACCACACCACACCACACCACACCACACCACACCACACCACACCACACCACACCACACCACACCACACCACACCACACCACACCTCACCTTCACCATCACACCTGACCTCACTCTCACCTCACCTCACCTCACCTCACCTCACCTCACCTCACCTCACCTCACCTCACCTCACCTCACCTCACCTCACCTCACCTCACCTCACCTCACCTCACCTCACCTCACCTCACCTCACCTCACCTCACCTCACCTCACCTCACCTCACCTCACCTCACCTCACCTCACCTCACCTCACCTCACCTCACCTTACCTTACCTTACCTTACCTTACCTTACCTTACCTTACCTTACCTTACCTTACATTACATTACATTACATTACACTACACTACATTACATTACATTACACTACATTACATTACATTACATTACATTACATTACATACATATATACATATATACCATACATACCATACATACCATACCATACCATACCATACCATACCATGCCATGCCATGCCATGCCATGCCATGCCATACCATACCATACCATACCTTACCTTACCTTACCTTGCATTGCCTTGCCTTGCCTTGCCTTGCCTTGCCTTGCCTTGCCTTGCCTTACCTTACCTTACCTTACCTTACCTAACATTACATTACATTACATTACTTTTTATTACATTACATTACATTACAATACAATACATTACATTACAGAAAATTACATTACATTACCTTACATTACATTACATTACATACATACATTACATAGATATATATATATATAATATGTAATATTCAGGCAACCCCACAGCGTTTGCGGCCGAGGCTCTGGAGCGAAGCCCATGTCGCCCCAGCGCCAAAGAACCGGGGCCCCGCAGGTGCGAAGGACACCCCGTAGCCCGGATGGAAGACACCCGCACAAAGAACGGCACATTTGACCGCCCCGGCAAAATCCACAAGACGCACACTGGGTCAGCGAATCTCCGGAAACCCAGTGTGACTCGCTTTGAATCCACTGTCAGGTTGGCTGTCACCTCGGGGGGATTTCAGCAGCCTTTGCAGCGCTGCAACCTAACGACGAAATGCGAGTTGCATCTGCTCAATGACAGCACGGCTTTCGGGCACTGTGCACAGACCCGGCTTGCGGAGACGAATGTGCCTCTTGCGGGTGCGCCGTGCCCGCTCCCCTGACGGTGGCAAAGCTGTACTGTACACAAGCGAAAAACGTTGGGTGAGTGCACGGAAAAGATTCCAGGTTGTACTCGCGCTAAGCATCATGTCGGGGAACTCAGGTTTGCAGTACCCGCACCAGGGATCAGGTGGTTTTTGTTTCTTTCTTTTTTTTAGTTTGATCCGTTTGTTAAAGAAGAAAACAGAAAAAAAAAAAGACCCGTTGACGAGTAAGAAATAAAATAAAAAAACGGGTTCCGATCGTTTGGAGGACCATCAGTTGTGTAGCATCCGAACAGAACCCATGTGTTAGACCCCATTCAACAGGTCAGCCAACAACGAGGATGTGTTTTCTTTGGCGGGTGTCTTGTTGGCTCAAAGAACACAACCTTGCATACATTGGACCTGTCTCAAAAGGGTTCGGGCTCGTCCAAGCAACTGGTCTTCTTGCTGAAGAGCATCCCAAAGACGACCCATCATGTTTAGACATCCCCATATGACTGATCAAATGCTTGGCTGGAAACACACAGACATGGTGTCCTCTATTTGTACAACCTGTGAGAGCACACGCATTCTCAAGAGCACTGCTGAGTCGAGTTCTAGCCTGCCTCAGACTTACGGGCATGCCTGGTGAAATCGGCGATCTCTCGCCTGCCGTGGAGGCGGCTTGGCATTAGAATCACTGCCCAATTTGGAATATCCTTAAGAGTCATATCAAACAATTAATGGGAAAAAACCAAGCCAACTAATGGGAAACCCAAGCAACACCAAAAATAATCCAGCAACAAATCGCTAAACAAGCTACAATGTTCCGAGTTTACTATATTGTATGCATTCACAAAAAGCATGTAAGGGCTTTGAATGTGCTACTGATTCTCTGGATTAATGTTTGGAATCTCCGGTACATTTATATCAGTCCGCATGAGAATAGCATGATATTCATCAGAGAACGGGATGCTCTCTAGAAAACCAGAACTTCTATCATAGTAGCATTACGTTGTTACATTGCGTGGCCTTCCTATAATCTTCTGATTAGCGATCCTGAGCTCTCAAGCCATCTTTTGGGGTTGAGGGGGTGGGGTGGCTGGTCGGGTGTTTGCAGACATGTTGACCTTGCGTCAGCCAATGCAGACACTCATGCAGACAGACACACAGCACGCGCACGCCGGTCGTGCGTGCCGGAAACTCTGTGCACGCACCGTCCTTGCGCACGCTGTCCATGCACAGGCCGCTTTACGCGCAAACAGACTGACCACACATAGTCACATAGACGGGCATAGACCTGCGGGCAAGGACATATGAGCTGACTGTGCCACTTGCGCGTCATGCCCACAGGTCTGTTGTGCGTGCAGGTTGCCTGTCAGAGACACCAGAAGCCAACGGTTGTTTTGGTCAACTTGCATTGGCGTTCAACCCACCAGAACTGCTGTTCTTGCGCTTGCATTGGCTTGAATCGATACACATGCTCAACAGAAGAACAAGAAGCTCAGGCCGCTCAAACAAGCAAGAACGGCAGTCGGAAAAAAAATAGCTGCGCGGGAACTGTGGCAGCAATTGTGCTGCGCTCTATTGGAAAAGGCAGAAAATAGGATAAACGTTCTGCAAAATACAGCACGTGAGACAATGCCTCCATTTGCCAATCTTGAAACTGCACTGGTAATTGCCATAGGCTTGGCTTTGACCAATGCAATGATGGTGTTGCGGGGCTCCACGGTCGCTTACGGCGCCGTGGCCTAGTTTGTACCTAGTGACGTCTGCTGTCCGTTTGCACCTTCCATTGCCTGTGATGAGCCGTGTTCTGCTTGGATCGGTGGGCACCATGGCCTGGCTGGAGACATGCCCATGCTCAGCACCCTCGAGTGTTGCTTGTTTAGGCGCCACACTTGGTGCGTGCAGCCTGCACTCGCCCTCTCTAGCCAGTTCATGAAATTTGAGAGTTGCCCTGAACAAGTTGCTCCGGACCCCGATGCAAAATCTTACACCCAATTGCTCTCGCCCCTTTCACGCGCATGGCACCCTGAAGAGGCAACGCAAAGGTTAGCAGAAGCCGGAATGCAGCCAGCCACGCAAGGGGCGACGTAGCATTGGACTTGGCTCTCCAGGACCCAAACATCCCAAAACAGATTGCTCAGCACCCCCGGACTTGCCTCCTCGCCTCTCTAGGCCACACGCTTGAGGCCGTTGTCCAGCTTCCTGAGAGCCCACCGATTTGCACCAAGACTCTCTGAAGGGAAGAAAGCACCGGGCGAGGTCTTACCCGGTTGAGACTCTTGGAGGTTTGTGGAAGGGAATACTCTGGCTGCAACATGGATGTTTCAGAGGAAGAAGCTCTGCTGTTTGAGCCCCAGAAAAGAGCTTCGGTCAGTTTTCTGCCAGCAATGCGCACCACGGCGGTAACGGCAAGACCAGTCCTAGGGCCAGTCCCACCACTACGCCACATCTCCAACACACTCTCCCCTCGGCGAACCCTTGCTTATTCGGTTTCACCCACTGATTTTGATGGGCCTGCAAAGTGACATCCTAAAAAGGGACTGCCCATAAAGTAAGCCAGCCCTCAAATAGAACCACTTTAAAGAACCACACGAGACCGGGGGCCCCGGCTGGATCGTGATCTTGCCGTCCTCCAAGGTCCAGGTCTCGTTGCAAACCTTCTCCACGAAGTCCATCTTGGGCTCGATCATGAGGATGCCTCGAATGTCTCGGTGCCCCCGTTTCAAGTGCCGTCCCTTTGATTCTCCCATGGCAAAAAGTCCCAACTCGTGAACAGCGAAGCACGCCGTGCGACGGAGCCCCGAGGAGTTCCCGAAAAACCACACCCATGGTCAGCAGGCCGGCGATGGATGTCAATGTCCCCGTCCAAAGCACGTCCCTTGTCCCTCCCATTATTTCTCATTATTTCTGTAGCACCAAAGAGGCCTCAGGCTTCCTGGCGTGCCAGAACCCCGTGAGCAAAGAAAGCCGCTGAACTTGTTTTTCCCTTTTCTTTTGCGCAGGACCCAGAAGCGCCCACAGAATGGCAAGTAGGTGCCGTTTTCACGGACAAGTATGCGGCCGAGCATGGCCAGGTTGCAACTGGGCCAACCGCCTGTCAAACATCGAAGTGGGCCCCCGCTGTATGCGCTTCCCACTCGGGGTGAAAAGGCAGAACGGTGAGCATCAAACACTCCGGACCCAGCCTCCATTGCAAGCTGAATGAAATCCCCTGTTGACAGGAGAGGTCACAAAGCTTGTCAGTGTGAGCGCAATTGTGAACCGTGCAACAACTGCAGCGGCCTATCGCAAAAAGATCGGAAGATATTTTCCATGTACAATTTCGGCTTCCTGCCAATTGGGATTGGTGGTTTGGAGGTTCGGGGATGGTTCTCCATTTACCATGACCATGTACCATCTCGAGAACCAGGACTTCAAATCCAAACCAATCCAAACCAATCCAAACCAATCCAAACCAATCCAAACCAATCCAAACAAATCCAAACCCATCCAAACCAATCCAAACCACCACCTGGTCACCTGATACAACTCACTCTCAACCTCCTTCCGAATATCCAAACAACCCCAGCAGCCAAGGCGCCGCCTCTGAAGTTGTTCAGGGCCTCACGCAAGCTGTCACCCCCCACCCCCTCCCCCACCCCCCAACAGACTAGATCAAAGCTCTCACATCTCGATCCAACCAGTCGGGAGGAAAGGACCTGTAATCGCCCGAATCGAATTGCGCACGAGCCTCATCATGCTGCTGATATCCCCAAGCTTGTTTTGTCCATTGGCTTCCCTTCAAACCATCCAAACACATCTGCCCCGCAACACGCGCCTTGGACAAAGCCTCCACCGTCTCCACGTCCAGGTAGTTCGTTGGCTCATCCACCGCGATGAAGTGAGGCTTCGTCCAGAACCTGAACCCAAAGGATCCGTGGAGCTATCGGGTCAGGGGCGTCTTGTCTTCTAAGAGAAAATCCGGCGCAGGGACTGTTGATGCACACGTCATTTCAGTCCCATACGTCTCGCCCGATTCCACACTACCCGAATGACTTTCAATGTGTGAAAGAAGCGCACCTGAGACCGCCCATGGATCCCCACAATCCGAGAGGTGTGGCAAAACAATCCGATCAGCGGGGCCCCAACAATTGCATGGAATTAGGCCCGTGAGCAAAGAAAAGACCGACGAGAGAGAGAGAGAGAGAGAGAGAGAGAGAGAGAGAGAGAGAGAGAGAGAGAGAGAGAGAGAGAGAGAGAGAGAGAGAGAGAGAGAGAGAGAGAGCGCAGCGGCGAAAGAAAGCGCGAGGAAAGGAGCGAGTTACATCCAATGAATCAATCAAATAATGCGTGATCTTCAAACTACCAAATCTCCGCATCGGAACCAAACAATTTCATCCTTGCTGGTGCTCAGTCGGGAATGTGGGAATGAACCCAGGCTTCGGTCCCCAAGGAAACCACCAGTTGGATAGTTTAGAAGGGTCTTTCCATGTCTGCCGATTTCGCACCGATCGCAAGCATCGGAACTCCTCCACCTTTCTGCCGTTAAGGTGCATGGCTGCAAGAGAGAGTCGCACCTCACGGCTCAACACAGCCTCCCTTCGGACCTCTGGGCGAAACCTGTCTGTAACACACATTCATCCACTCCCTGGTAAGGGAAGCCAAATGGCAGCACCAAACATGTTCGGCTCCAGTCAACAACCCGAAACTGCAGGGCGTCGCAAGCGGTTGACAATTTGTACCTTTCCAAAGGTTGGGGTGCTTGGCTCCTAAACTCTGTTGTGTGTGTGTGTGTCTGACTTGGGAAGGAATCAAGTCTGTTGCTTGAATCTATCCTTCGGGAGATATCTGAGCAGCGAAACTTGTTTTTCCCTGCAGGATTTGTGTTTTGCTAATTTCGGGTCATCCACCATCAACGCTGTGATCTCTCTCCCTTTCTCTCCCTCCCCCTCTGAGCTGGCCAATTCCTGCCGAACTTTCAAGCAGCAGAGTTTCATGTTCCAAGTCTCTGCGCGCGGGTTCACTGTCTACACGAGAAAAAGGAAGGCACACCCCCAAAGTCAGAAACCAAAACAGTGAAAGCACTTGACTGCAACATGTGGTTGGGAAAACACCTTCTTGCTGGTGACAGGTCGCAGGAAAGACAGCTGCGCCGACTAAGAATAGTGACCAGGCATGTTTAGTGCCTGACAGCTCAACCGGTAAACCTTGGGCAGCTTTTACCTTTGAACATACAGAAAACTGGATTTCAGCTTTCCAAATGGTACAAGTACAAACCTTCAGCTGGCTTATGACTATGACACTAAAGGCAACCCCCCCTGTACGCGCCTGGTGTTCTTCTCAGTTCTATTTGAACGCCCATGACGGCACTGCAGGCAGCGGATAATATATAGAACTGAGATCGAATCTTCCGGCCCCCGCGAGAACTCCGTGAGCGCCTTTCTTGCTTGATAGCAGCGCGGATAGAAAAACCCAAGACAATGACTTTAAAGCTCTGAATCGAGTCTATCAAAACCAAGTCGTGAGTGTGCATCTGCCTGTCTGACAACGCAGCTATGCTTCACGGGGCTGTTTTGCCCCAGCCCTCTTGCCAGAGACATCCAAGAGATTCGGCCTTCTGGCCGGCGGAGAAGCCGCGGATCTGCTGGTTGCAGCACATCTCCTGAGCGGGAGATGGTTCCTGATGGATCCATCGGCCGAAAGAAGCTCGGGGCAAATAGAATACGGGTCCCGTGTACTGATGCTCATGATACTGCAGCAAACACCACGCGCCTCGTCGATTCCGAAGCCCTCGCAGTGCTTCACGATCTCACCTGATCTCCAGGCCGTGCAGTGGCTGTGAAGACATCTGATACGAAGTGAGGACTTCGCAAACTGCCGGTGTTTGGCGTCTTGCTGGAAATGACATGACCCCTTGCTTTGCGAATTCCGAAGGTCACCGGTTCTGATCACCCCTTCCGAGAAAAAGAAGAAGAAAAAAGAGCGAAAGGAGCTGAGGTCCAGGCGGCGCGTCAGAGGACGCTGGTCCAGGCCCGCCGCCTTGGCAGCGATGCGCTCGTCGCAGGCGATGACCACCTTGTCCAGGCCTCGTTCGACTCGCGACGCGGCGTGCCAAAAGCCTTCTGTGATCCAACCTCTTCCGAAGCTGCGGAGAAGAAGAGAAAAACAAAAGCCTGTTGAAACGGGGGTGCCGTTTGCTTGCAACGCGGATTTGTTGTTCTGAATCATAATTCTAAATTTGGAGGAAACCGACCCAAAAAGAAGAATTCTGGCATAAAATCCAGGCTTGACAGGGAAGATTGATGGGGAAATGATGGATGCTTATCTCTGAGGCATTAATATGTGGGTGATTACACCTCCAAAATGAATCAAGATGGAATGTGGATAGGTCTACAATATGAAAAGGACCTGAAAGTAAATAATAAATGATTGTAGGTCTAATTCTCGTTCCTAAGATTAAATTGTCTTCCACGGTGGTTTTGGTCTAGGGTTGCTTCAGGATGATTTGAGGTCGGTTTAGTGTAGGTTTAGAGCGCAAGACCGAGCGAATGGGGTGCAGGGATCAAAAACAAAGTATTCTCCCATCTGCCCAAGACCGCTGTCTACTTCTGGCTGTGGGGGTGAAAAAGCCTACAGAGAGGGGAGGCCTGAAAATGCCTGCATTCTGCGCCAGTACCATCAACATTACTAGCAATGGTTTAGTCACAAGCGGAAAACTGGTTTAGGAATATTTAGGATAGGTTTAGGGTGTTGGCTGGTTTGGCTTAGGCTGGTTTAAAGGGTTGGCGGCATTCTTGCTCGTTTGATTCTTGCCCCACCACTTGCCGCACGGCAGTGGGAAAAAACCCTGTAAAAATAGCTCACCTTTTGACATAACAGATTCCTGCAAGTGACGTAGCGTTGGCCGCGTCCCCTTTTGCGGCAATGCAAATCCCTCCTGAGAAACAAGTCTTCCGGAAAGGGCGGGCAAGGGAGGGGCGACCTGTCTGGCTCGGGAGGAGAGAAAATGACTCGACAGAAAAAGCTGGTGGGCATCCCCCGCCAATGACTCATCCCCCAAAACCGCCGGACTAACGGGCGGTCAGTCCGAAGCCCTACGATTTGCTGGAGCTCTCGAGGGACCCAGGATGAAATTGCTGGGCGGCCAAACAAATGAGAACTCCACATCAGGAAAACTGCACCGCAATATGGCTGAAAGAAAGGCAATCTTCAAGGGGCACAACCAGCTCGCTCGCAAGTGCAAATGGGAATGTTTCAAAAGAGTTTATCCCCTTTGGCTGGCTTGCCAGAACACCCAAAGGGAACTGGCCATTGCCATTTGGGGGAGGGGCTCCTCTTGAGACGCATCATCCCCGCATCCCAGACACCCATGTCGCGCAAAGTCTTCAGAGACACCATGGTGTTCCTGAGGTCAGCCGGAATGACACATTCCGTCAAAAAACTGCCACGCAAATGTCCATGTTAAAACTTTGGCCATCTCCTGCAAGGGGAACCAAAGCCCTTTCCACAAAGAGCCTGCCAATGCTTGAAAACGGGGCGGGCACTGCACGACACGAGCAAGCAAATCAAGCAAGGCAGGCAGGCAGGAAGGCAGGCAGGCAGGCAGGCAAGCAAGCAAGCAAGCAAGCAATCAAGCAAACACACAAACAACCAAACAAGCAAGCAGGCAACAAAAACAAACACACAAACAATCAAACAATCAAATAATCAAACAAACAACGAACAAACAAACAGACAAACAGACAACAAACAAACAGGCAAACAGGCAAACAGGCAAGCAAGCAAAGCAAAGCAAAGCAAAGCAAAGCAAAGCAAAGCAAAGCAAAGCAAAGCAAGCAAGCAAGCAAGCAAGCAAGAAAGCACACAGTGACACACACACACAGACACACCCACACACACACACACCCACTCACAGTAACACACCCACACACCCACACACACACAGACACACAAATGCACAAATGCACGCACACAGAGACACACAAATGCATATATATATATATGGTACCCCCCCCCCATGGACCCTGGTTTGGTGCGGTTGACCTGTATTTTCCAGTGTTTTATGCTTCTTTTTGCTTCTTGGATTTGTGTCAAAATTGGGGGGAGGGTCGTACATGTATATGATACGCATGCATGCATACAGATGTGATAAAGCAATGACATCAGCACCTGCAATCTGAAAGAGTTTGAATGCATCCAAGAATACAAGAACAACTCAGACATTTTTAAAAATTCTTAAAAATTATGGGATTCAAGATTCAAGATTCAAGAATGTGAGACACTATTTTCTGGGAATCTTGAATCTTGAATCTTGAATCCCATATTTTTTTACAAATTTTTAAAAATTCCAGGGTTGTCCCAATACTCTCGGTGTTCAATAAGATTCTCGGAAAAGTTGTCCGTGCAATCCAGTGGTAACGGATGTTTGATTTGATAGAGCAACTTGAACATTTTAGGGGTTGACCAGGATGGATGATTCTCAGGAAAGTGGTGGTTTGTGGGCTCCCCAATATTGAATCCCCAATCCAGTGGTAAAGCACTTTCAAGTGTTAGAATAACTTGAATGCTATTTGGGTTTGGCCAGGATTGACAATTCTCAGGAAAGTGTTCTGTGTAATCTTCAATATTGAATCTTCCATCCGATAGTAGCAAATTTTCAAGTGCTTGGCGATCCAGTGGACACACTTTCAAGCTATTGGTTAGACAAACTTTCAAGTGCTTTTGGTGAGCTTCATGTCAGCTATGCTCATGTTGACCCCTTTCCAGGAGGTAAACAAAGGCAGGTGCAACGCTCAAAAATACTGCATTTTCCAGTATTTTATGAGGAGGCGCAGGATCATTGGGGGTACTATATATGTGTGTATGTATGTGTATATATAGATATACATATGTATGTACGTTCACACACCGTCCCCCACCCTCTTCAACTACCTGTCCACATTTGCTCATCTACTACCTCCACCTTTTGACATAGAATTAACTTTCCTGCGCAAATAGAACTTTAAATACAACGGTTTAGCTAGAATCCCTGTTTCGAGATAGTTTTAGATTTTGAACCTCTCTTCCCTTGAAATTTGCCTTTGGAACACCGTCTAACAAGTTCAATGTCGGACCTTTCTTATGCTACAAAAGGGCCAGAATGTAAACAACACAAATCCTATTTTTGATTTCCAAATGTTTAGCCATATTTAATATGAATTATATTTGAGATGTAGTCTCTATTCACTTGATATTATCAAAAGCAAATTGAGTTGTGTTCGTCTTAGATTATACTTACCACTTGGATTCTATTTGGGAAACACTTACATCTAACTTCTTGTGTTATAGATTAGTTGGAGTTTAGCCGAAAATATATATTTACATTTTCATGTAGCTGCTATTTGGAAAGGATTTGCTTGTTTAAGCTGTAATTGAACATAAACACATTTTTGAAAACTATATCCATACTAAACTATATTCACAATTTCAATTCTAGTTGAAGTAACATCTTATGTGCAAAGGGTATCATACTGGGACATTGTGGAGGACTCCGGGCTCCAAATTATCACGCTTTGGGGACCCACAATTGGAAATTTCGAGAATATAAATTTGGAAATTCTAGATTTGCCATCCCCAAAAGGCAGTAAAACCAGGGTCCATGGGGGGGGGGGGTGCATATATATATATATATATATGCGTGCCCACACACACACACAGACACACAGACACACAAATGCACGCACACAGAGACACACAAATGCACATATATATATATATATATGCGTGCACGCAAGCAAAAGACGCAACAGCCAACCGGCGAGCGTCTGCTTGGGATCGTCAAGGCCTTCCCAGCGCACCTGCCAAACAGGAAAACGGTAACGCGACAGACGGAGCCCATCTAGAATCTACTTTGAACTCAGAAGAACAATACCCTTCTCCTCTCAAAGCCAGGGGTTGCTGCAGAATGACAGTCTTGCAGGCCTTTCAGAGGAACCTGTTCACGGGGGGCCCTTTTTGATTGAATGCCGTTGTGGCAATTTCGATTTCGACCATGACCAAAATGCTGCTCACACTTTTGACAAGGACGAGAAGGAGCCCAATGCGCTGCTATCATCTTTGCAATGGCTCTTCTAAGATGAGGTTCAATCGTGCTCTCCCGCTTCCCCCGCTTGTGTCTATGATTATGTGCGCGTGGCGGCTTCAAATCAGCCCAGGAGAGCCGTTTGTTTTTTTTTTCCGCATTTGCTAAAACAAGCTTTAGCTATTGGGGTGGTTTCAAATGTAAGGCAGGGGGTCACTGGATTTCCCCTCCAAAAGTTGATCACACCACCGGGTTCCATTGAACCTGCCACGTTTGGAGGGCCAACTGGGAAAATCCAGGGGATTTCTGCTGAAGCTTCGAGCGCTTGGTTCTCAAGCCTCGTAGTAGAGCTGGCTGCCCTGCTTGGAGCGGCTCAGCAGCTCCCCCACCTGGTTCCCGTACTTGCCGTGCCTTGGAGCCAACCCCGTCTTCCGGGCGCTGGAGGTTTGTCCCGAAGGAGACGCGAAATGGGCGGTTTCACTGTGGTTTCCCTTTCACACAAACACACACACACACACACAGACACAACAAAAAAAAGGAAAGTGTCCCTTTCAAACACACCCCAATCAAACAAAACACCCAAAAACTGTCTTTGTGCTTTGGCCCGTTTCTCGAAACACACCTGGACTTCCTCTGTTCCAGGCCGCTGCTTGGCCAGGGTCGCGCGGCGCGCCGCCTCCTCGTCGTCCTCCGGCTCGATGAGGCGCTTCTGCAGCTCCTGCCGCCCGGCCGGCGAGCGGAAGGCGCCCGGAAGGCGCCTTCGGGCCGGGCTCGGCGTGCCGTCGGTGACTTCACAAAGAAACAAACGCCATGGGCGGTGGCAACAAAAGGATTCACTTTTTTTGCAGGCCTGTACTTGAAAGTGAACAGAACCAGCAAAAAACAAACAAACTCGCCAAGAAGAGTGAAGGTTAGTTTGGTTGAAAAATGGATGGTTTCCGCTGGTTTCAGCTTGGGGCCAGTTGCCAACGCCATGTAGGTTTTGTCCAAAGGAGCGCATGATCGGGTTGCCCAAAGGCTAGGGCGCTCAGTTTGGAGGTCAAAGGGACCTGCTTGGTGCAAACCAAACAATGAAACTGAGCAACCGTTTTGATCAGAAGATACCCCTTTTGAGATGCTTGAAGAAAAGCTGAAAAGGTGGTGTGTCTCAGACACATTCAAATGGCTTTCGTGTTCAGTGGGAAACATCCTCAAAATGGCTGGTGCCCATTCGCAAGTCACCAGTCAAAGGTGAGATTTTGCAAACGCGTAGAGCACTTGCTCCATGAGGCCTCCAGGTCTGCTAGTGAAGCAGAGTTGGCCTCCTGAGCTAGCCTGAATATTTACCTTGGTGTTGATTGTGGCACAGTGCAACGAAACAATCAATATGTTCATAGGTGCATAACAACACATGAATCCATAGAGCACTTCATATCCGCTTGCCTCAATACGCTCCAAGCTTTACAGTTACGATGGACATGGCAATCTGACACTGGCTGCTCCTTACAAGCCAGTAACTTGCTCCGTGCCTCGTCATAGCCGTTCTTGAATCGCTGGGTGATATAATTCAGCGGAGATGTGTCCTAAGTTCACTTCGAGACTTGCCAATCACTTCCGTGCTTCCAGGAAGAGCTTGGTTTGCCTTTCATTGGGCTTCTGGGGAAACCAAGGAGTGCAAAGACTCGACGCACTTCCTTAGCTTCCACTATGGTGGTGCATGTTCACTGGCGCTTCGTGCACTCACATACTGAATACATGTTTTCTTTCTTCACACACTCCCGGACTGTGCATCTGCCCAAAAAACCACTGTGAGTGCGCAGGAAACTCTTGACCAGCAAAGCGGACATTCAAAACTGCCACCTCATGCCAGTTTGAATTGTATGGTATGGGTGGCTGCCGCGCCTGTTTGTTCTGTGCTCAACTTGCCCTTAACATATGGGGGTTGATCAACAGTCAACAGGTCCTTTACATGGGATGACCATTTGGGAAACCCACTAAAAGATGATATTTCCCACATGGGAAAAGCTACCCATGGTCATTTGGGGCCCTAAATGGAATATTGATCAAACCCCATAGGCTGGACCCTCCCCGGCACCCCAGCGAAGCCCAGCTCGGTTTGCTCCACCCCACTTAGGCAGAGCTCAGGGAACGCTTTGGATCCATCCTATGCGCTTTGACCGCAAGGCCACCGCAAGGTCATTGCCAGATCCTTCGTTCCTCTCAGACTCTCAGGCTACGTTGGCTCCCACCACCGTGGCGTCTACGACTTTGGCCTCCACCACCACCGGCGGTCCTGCCGGCGGCCGTGCCACCTCTGCTTGCGCCGCCGCGGCCGCGTCGGCCAGGGCCTCGAAGTTTGCTTTCACCGCGGAGCGAATGCACCCGCAAACGCAGCCAAGCACGCAGCTTATACAACACAAGCACATACCAAGCGGCACCATCCAAACGATGCAGGTGTTGGAATCACAGCTTCCGGCGCCAGCATAGCAAAAGTCGCACTCGCACTTGTTGAAAAAGGGATTGTTGTCAAAGAAGCCATCCGCCACGCAAACGCCGTTCCCGCACCCGGATCTTGATCCTACGGTGCAGGCTTTTGCCCCCAGAATCCAAGCGACAAAGACGAAGTTGCGCGCATTCGCCATGGCTTCGAGGCTTCGAGGCCGTTTTGGCCTAAAGAGCCGCGAGTACGACAAGGGGGAGGGATACCAATCAAGTTATCCTTCTTTGCCTGAGGCCAAAAGCTATGGCGGCAACGGGCGCGTCGCAGAAAAGAAGGCGAGCTGCCAGGATCTCCCACTTCCGCTCCTCTCGGCCGGGGTGCAAAGTAGGGTCCCAAAGTCTTCAGGTGGTCCTGCTTCATGTAGGCCACGCGCAGGTTGCAGTGACGGATCACCTCGCCGAACTTGCCGTCCTAGGCCCGGAAGAAGGGGAGCCACGGGGGAAGCGGGGTAGCTGATGGAGATGCCCTTGAAAACCCTGAGCCAAATGTGAAGAACCGTGGCTTGTCTTTGTGCCCCGGACCAAACAGTTGCTCACACGTCGAAGTGCTCATCGATAAAGCATGTGTCATTCGTCACAAATGAGCAGCACGTGTTGACGGTGCACCTCAAGTTGCGACACAAGAGCTGCAAACCAAAGTGCGGAGTGCAGCAGTCGACAAGAACAAGTTGGGACATTGCCCATGCCTAGCCAGGCAAACTCGCTGAGAGCGGCAAGAAGCCACACGTGCCGAAAAAAACAAAGACTGGGAAGATTGAGCTCTGCTGCATTGTTTCGAGGGGCAACATGAATGCTTTGCAGCAGAGGCCATTCTTCCCAGCCTGAACCAGGTCTGTGCAGGAGAAGTCTGATCATGAGTATGCCCGCGATTCAAGCAGCGGCAGGAAACAAATATGCCCGCAACCACAATATGTGTGGTGTCTGTGCTTTGTGATGACAGCATGCCTACTCTGGGAAAAGCCTCTCTTTGGTATCCATTCTGTGCTGTACAAGGACAGAACGGGTATTGTCGGCATAAGTATTTCAATCATCGCTGGGGTCGCTGGATTGGATGCGTCCAACAAAAGGCTTTAAAGGACGTCTGCTCTAACCTGCTTGGATATGGCCTCGGGTACTCGCCAGGTTACTTTGACGCTCTCAGTCTCAAATCCGCACAAACAATTGTCAAAATTCCGCTACCAAGTGATAAATTGATGAAACCCATCCAAACAAAGCAATGTCCTTCATTTCAATGCACAGCCACAAAGAGCCCCCAAGAAAGGCATCTCTCGCGAAGCGGAAGCAAGTCCTTGTTCTCAGTGGGATTCATCTCGGAGCTGATGAGGGTCATGAGTGTGGACTTGCCGCAGCCGTTCCTTCCGCAAATCCTGAGTGGCCGTGATACTCCCAACATGAAGCTCGGAAAGGGGGGGCGGTGTTCAAACAAAAATGGAAAATCCTCTACAAATCATGGCTTCTTGAGGTTCCGTGGTTTGAATCTGCAGGGCGTACCCACTTCAGCTAACTCAACTTCAAGGTTCATCTGCGGCGGTTCTGATCTATCCATTTCAAGTCAACTTGCCGAAAAAATGGGGGGAGTAGGGACTGGCCAACAACGGGATGGTTGGGATCGGGGAATGCTTCAAATCGCCCAAAGACGAGGTCCTGCCAGCCCCTGCATGATAATGAGCCCTGGCCAAATGCTTCAACGCCACTCGTGGCTGGGATTTTGTATGACCAACCTGTGCACTAACCGATGGACAAAAAAAAGGTTTCGGCATCCTGTGTACGTTGCTAGGTTATTGCTTAAAGGCTCGCATGGGGTGATCATCGGCCACTGCAAACACCAAGGGTGTTTCGCGTCGACGTTTGGCCCCAACAAATCTCCCCACACTTAACTTTGATTCTCGGGCTGAACCCGAACAGCAAATTTGGCAACCCGAGCAAAACCGGCATACTGGGGATTCACTTCACCATGGCTCGAAATGTGACCCGCCCACGACAGGCCGATGTTCGAAACCATCTCAAAGAGAACTGCTCCCCCGAAAGTTGTTCATGAAGACAAACAAGAGGCCCCCTAACCCCCCCCTCCACCCACCCACCCGCCCCCCCCCCTTTTGGAGATGCCTCTACAAGGTGGGTATATTTGTTGGGGGCTTCATGCTCGAAAGAATTTGACTGAAG
The DNA here is from genome assembly GCA_963377175.1 of Effrenium voratum. Lineage (NCBI taxonomy): Eukaryota > Dinophyceae > Suessiales > Symbiodiniaceae > Effrenium > Effrenium voratum. The sequence goes on from CAUJNA010000980.1 coordinate 86,418, forward strand.
TGGATCACGGCCAAAGCGTCGCCACCCTCGAGCCCAAGGAGAGCTTGCCCGAGACCTGGCTGAGGAGGTCGTCCTTGTCCTGCAAGAGGTCTTGCGACCCTACTAGGACCTTTGGAAGATTTGGTTCCATTTAGAGAGGCCAATTTGGGGGAGCTTCTGGCTGTTAGTCTGAGGCAGTGTACTTTCCGAGAATATGTTGGAAGGCACCGCAACTTCCTTAAGGTGGTGACAAAACCGCGGCCTCCCCCCTGCCTTGCCATAGCGGAAGGAGAGGTTCTTGAACTCGATCACTGCCTACAGGGCCCGCTGACCAAGCTAGCACCAACCCCCCCCCCCCGAATCTGGCGAAATCCATCTACCCAGCATGCGGTGCTCTCTTTAGTGCTCGCACCACCCCGCAGCCCTCGCAGAACCTCGTGGAACCCTGGTGGAACCCTGGTGCAACCCTGGTAGAACCCTGGTGGAACCCTGGTGGAACCCTGGTGGAACCCTGGCCACCCCAGAGCCTATCTGGGCTGAGACCCCAAAGCTTTCAGCTGTTGGGGAAAAAGGAAGCCAACACCTTCCTGGAGAAACAGGGGCCCCAAGCCACCCCCATTCCTTTTCTGGCCCTTTCGAAGCCTTGGAGCTGGACTTCACGCCCTCCACAGAGCCGGGGATGGGGAAGCTGATCCTGGGGAGACGTCTCCCCCCCCCCCCCCGCCGAAAATCGATGTGCAGGGGCCATCTTCGTTCTACCTGTGCCCCAGCCCAGTGCATATGCCAAACCCCGACCTTTGGCGCAAATGTTCGACCTTCCACGCGTCTGAAAATTTACCCACCTTTTCAGGAAAAAGGGGGAACGTCTAGATTTGCTGAGCAACTGCATGTTCTGTTTTGGTGCCCTTTTGCAAGTTGAGGATCATGGGCTAGCCCCTGACCTAAGGACCTGGAAACACAAGCGGAATAAGTAACAACTACATGCTCACTAAGAGAGGGGCCATCGTCCTGGTGAGCGAACTCAATTATCCTCCTCGCTGCCCTCCCTGTATGGTTGTTTTCCGGTTTACCAGAAACCATCCCCCCAAAGTGGACCTGCAGGACAAATAGCTCAAAGAGTGTCGAACGTCTCCCTCCCACCGCTTCGCCCAGGGGTCAATCTTTGTCTCCAAACATTCAACCCTTGCTCTGGTTGGTAGCATGGGAATCGACCCAAGTGCAAAGAATGAAAGGTCAAAGCATGAGCAGCTAAAACGTTGAAAACGCTTGTTCTGCATCGCGAACCCTTCCAGTTGAAAAGCAACGGAATCGAGGTGGTGAAACAGCTGCAAGGCAGCAACAAACGTGAGTGCTTTTCCTCCTTTCATTTGCCAAGGACCAACTGCTGCCATGTCACGAGCCTCGAGTAACAAGGAACCCGAAATCTGATGAAGCGCGAAAGTCACCTTCTCGTCACGGTGATGCCTTCATTGACAGTGAAACCCTGTTGGAGAAGGACATATTGATATTGACCGTGTGGATTTGCTGCTTTGCAGTTTCCCACTCAGGAAGTAGCAAACTAGTGGGAAGAGAGCTCACTTCAAAAGACAAGGGAAGAGCCCTCAGAGAAGCCTCGTCCTGCCCTGAAAGTTCCAACACAACCCCAGCCGCAGCCCTTTCCGACCACTGACTCTGCCGCCCGCGCCCGCCCCACCCACCGCCCAGCGGCTCCACTTGCGGGGACTGCAGCCCAGTGACTTCGGAGGACCCGCGATGGGCGCCTGCACGGCCACCTTCTCCTCCGCGCCCTCCTCACCCTCCTCCTAAGGCGTGAAACCAGAACCAAGGGCCGGTGATGGAAACCGAAGCCATGTGCAAGAATGAAAAATCAAGCATCTTGGAGAAGGAAGCAGCAGAGAACTCATGTGTTTGGAGATGGAGGAGCTCCAAAAAAGCACCGCAATTTGCCAACCAGTAGAATTAGCACACGAGCCTTGCCAGGCCACTTTCAGGCGCGCGCGCACACACACACACACAGCCACTGGTCAGGCGCACACGACCGCTCGCCTCGAAAAGCGCCGTATCCAACCATTGCTTGACCCCGCGGTGCTTAATTCATTGCGCAGCTCTGCGAGATCGACCCGACTCGACCCAGCCTCATCCAGCGTGAGGTTGCCGGACAGCAAGGCCTCGATGTCGTCAGCCTTGATGCCCTTGGCCATGACGAAGGCGTCAAAGTTGCCTTCCTTCGGACGGGTGAACGGAGGGACGCAAGCTAGACGAATAGCTGGTTTATGGGGTAAGTGAGGGCACACACGCGGAGAAGCAGACACGGAAGCACGCAACACACTCCCTTTGCCAGCTCTACACCTTCCTTGTACAAAACCGCGAAGAGGATGGTGACAATGGCTAGCATTGTTTTTCTTGGTGGATCCACCCTCAAGAGCAAATCACGTGTAACAAGAATCCCTCCCAATGGTTGGCTCCTGGTCCCCTCACATGGACCGGACAAAAAATAAGCTCAGGAGATATCCCCAACAGCATGCAGTGCTCTTTTTAGTGCAGCCCTCGCAGAACCTCGTGGAAACCCGCCTACATGGGCTGAACCCCAAAGCTTTCAGCTGTCGGGGAAAAAAAAGCTGGATTTGCAGAGGTGCTGGTGGGGCTAGGTCGCTTGGATTCTGAAGCAAGGGGGTCACCAAGCGAGGGTAGGTTCAAGAGATTTCCCGGAGACTTCAGGTTCCATCAACGAACCACAGCACGCAAAATGCAACACGCGCAGCCAAGACTCGGTGTAGACCAGTCGCCTGTCCTTGTACGAGATAATGTCGGTACCTAAGATCCAGAATGAAGGCACTGCGCCAGCAACCAACTTTCATGCTCAGCTTCCTCAATGTTTACATGGGCGTGCACACATACACAGCAAACACTGTTCATCCAACATTACGGCTGTCCCTCGTGTGTTGGCGCATTCCCCTGGCTAGTAATATGGATGGTGGCAAATGCAAGAACCCCGCCGCAATGATTCAAACCAAAAAGAGGTGACTGCCACTGCCAGGTCGAAGCTCAACTCGAGTCTGAAGAAGTCGGATAGCACGGAACATGCATCTGGATGCAGGCGCAGGGTGCCACTCACGCACACACCTCCAAAACGCCCGGACAAACATACTGGCGCAAGCAAGTTGACCCTAGTCCATCACCAGCTGCTCCAAAACCTGCCACTTGATTGAACCACGACCACCACCACCACCACCACCACCACCACAACCACAACAACAACCACAACCACTGCCATCAACAGGCAAAAGCCTGCTTGTTTGGTTGCTTCTTCCTTATTCCCAGGCGAGGCGAGGCGCAGATCTTGTTCAAGAACTTGGGCTCGTGGGAGATGACCTTGGAGTCGAGTTTAGCGCTTAGGGCATAGGGTTGGGGTAGGCGCACGGGCTTGCAAGCACATGCACGTTCGATCAAGCACATGCTCCTATTTGGTATGGTTTCCTCGGGAAGCGCCAGACACAACTCCTTCTTCCAGGTCTCAGTGGTATTGCCTATCTGCTTGCCCCAGAGCCTTCCCAATCTTGGTACCCCACCCCAAAAATCTAAGCCTACGGGACGCAAGGCCAGCCAAGCACTAGCCAAGCGGCCATGACCGAAGACCTTGTGAGGCCCAAGAGGTAGTCACCCAGCCAGTCCACCGACTCCTAAGGGCCAACTTCTCGATGGGAACGTGTCAAGTGAAACAAACCCTATACGCCCCAGTTTTCAACCTGGTCAGAGAGGGGACTTTGGCTTCACGTCAGCCAGTCGCGATGTGCGACCAAATCCAAACAACACCAACCGCAAGAGAATGGTGAAAACCAAAGCGGGGAAGGGCAATCTGACTGAACCCTGCAGCAAAATGCCGGACACTCGGACAGCATGAGTATAACCCCGATTGATCACCCTTCTTTTGATTGGGAGCTGATGTCCGTGGTACTTGACAAGACTCCGTTTAGGCAACAAAAGGCCACAGGCCAAAGCCCCCCCCCTTCTGGAGCTTGCATTGCTCCTGATCCAAGTGGTTCGTAGGCTCATCCAGCAGAACGATGTCTGCATGCTTCAGCATAGACCTCAGGATCGCAGTCCCAGGTTTTGGCAAAGTTTGTTGCAGTGATTGATTATTAGAATCGAACTTAAAAGAGTGGAATACACATATGTGTTTGTATGTTTTCCCATTTGCAGGACAGGCCAAACCAGGTAGTAAGGGGCCAGTCATCATGGGCATATCGGGCATGCACAACGACCATCGTCTGGTCTGAATGCTTGTCAAAACAAGTTAGGAAACTGAGATAAAACCATTGCCATCTTGGTGACACTTTTCCCATAACAAAAGGCGGATCAGCACATCTTGGTGTGTCGCTCTGCACCCCCGCTTGCCATCGGGTTTTACCAGGTCTGCTGCGATTCAATCTGGACAGGAACCCATCGATCATGGCTTGATCCTCTCCATTTCAGTTCAGACTTACCCCTCGGTTCTTTGCAACAACACCTTAATTCCAAAAAATGGGGGAGAGGGGCGGTGATCCTTGGACAGAACAAAGCAGGCACATCAAGAACAGCGGCAAACTCTCAACTTCCTACGACTGACCATACCCATCGAGTCTGGTTCCATACGAAGGCCCACAGTCGAAGTACACATCCATCTGTCACCCAATGAATGGTCAAATGCCCAGTAGCCATGGGAAAAAAGGGCATCCTTTTCTGGTTGGTTGAGTTGAAAGGGGAAACTTTTTCAAACAAAAAGCTGGAAAAAAAGAGCGGAATCCACTGGGAAACTGGGAAATGGTATCTCCTTTTGGTGACACCTCCGGGGCTCCCGGCACCGCCAGCGTGAGGCGCATGCGCCAGCCAGTGGAGAGCTCAGCCACCGGCACCTCGAACCTGTGCGATCGCTCTCTGCTGCATCCCACTAGCATGGCACTGGCACCTGCACCTGTGAGGTACCCGGGGGGGGGGGAAGAGAAAAACAAAACGCTGTCAGGTGCCATGCTACTGGGAGGGTGTGGCTATCAAACCCTTCCTTTTCAAAGCCTAGTGTGAGGCAGCGGTGTAAGGCGTTCTTGTCTCACTACACTCAACATGCGCCGATTGCTTTCCAGTATCACCCCCTGGTGTCAGGCAAATTTGCTGTATGAAATGCAAACTGTACGCAGCCACTCTGGAAACCTAGTCTCAAACTGCCCAGGTAGAAGGCGTGTGGTATCAACAAAAGGACAAAGCAACCTTACAGTGGAATGAGCTCCCAGCGTTGCAAAGAGTTACAGCACTGTAATACGAGCAGAGATGAGCCTTGAAACATTCATCAAGATTCTGCAAGCAGGATGGTCATATACTGCATACGTACACATGTCAATATATATACATATATATGGGCTGAATCTCCAAGGGGGACCCAAGAACAAGGTAGGCAAGCTTGTAGAAACAAGGAAAAACAAGGGGGCAACAAAAGAAATCAAAAAATGCAAAGAATGTGGCTGGCCCAACCCTGGTCAAAACGCTTGCCACCGACGTGGCGGCAAACGGAAAAACGGGGGCCCAGGCCGGTCCTGCCTCAATTCATGGGTGGTTGGCAGACCTAGCCCTCTGCAAGAGACCTGTTGCAATTGATTGCCGTTCTTGTTGGCGACCAGAAATGGAACATTTGAGCGGGGGTACGCTTCGTCAGCGAGGGAAATCTGAAACATGTGTTTCCTCGTGTTTCCAGAATGTTGGACAAGGCCCATCGTGCCTGTAAATGTTGGAGAAGTGTGCAAAAGCAACTTGCGCGTTGTCTTTTTACCACATTCCGCAATGCTCCTCTCAATTTGCCTCATTTTTATCCTTCTCTTCACGTCCTTTTCAGGAGGAATCCATGGTGGCTTGGTGCCCAAGTTGCTCCCCAGCCCCCACCGCACCAACCCTCCGAAAGCCGACGCCGCACCCCACTCCGAGGCCCAGGCATCTTCTCGGGGAAGCCCACTTGGCGCAGGTTGTCGTAGCTGACGTCCATGACGCCAATCTCCTTGCCCTTCATCTGCACCTCAGCTCAGAACAGCGCCGCTTTTCGGGGTCTGTTCCTATCCTCCCAATGTTGGGGAAGCTTCTTCTTTAGATACACCATCCTGTGGGGGGTTGCTTTTTGCCAAGCGAAGCCACAAGCACACACCTTTTTTGGAGTTGTTCCGCCGTTTCTGAAACAGTCCCATTCTCCTCTGAACAGCAACCCGCCAAAAGGAAGCTCAGAGAGGAATGCAACCCAAAAGGCAATGTCTAAACCGTTGGGAATATGTCATGTGGACTCCCGCAAGGCCCTGGCCGAAGAGGATGGGTATGGCCTTGAAAGAAACTTTCGCGACAGTTGCCAGCTGGTGAAATCCTTTCAGGTGTGCTGACCCACCCTTTAAACCCGAGCGAAGCGTTGCACTCCTAGGACCTAGGTCTATTTTTTGTCCTATGCCTATGACCTCGACACCACCTCATTCCGCAAGCACTGCAACTCATTTAAAGCTCCTGAACTCCCTGGATTGTTCATGCTTCTCGCGACCGGCGAGAGGGGGAACTCACTTGAGCAAAAGCCAATGGTGTTTTGCTTGAAAACCACCCGAAGGGAAAGATTTATTTGGGGCCCCCGAAAATCCGACAACAGCCCATCCGTGTCGGTCGAGCTGCGTATTCCAGGGCGTTGAGGCTGCTCTTGCTCATCTCTCCTCAAGCTTGCACACAAGAGAAGCGTGTCGAGAGCAACAAGCGTTGCATTTTAACTGTGCCATATCTGGTGCCGACGGCTACATGCGCCACGCGTGTCACATGATCCACCGTTGAAATGTCATGAACAGGTTGATGGACAGTTCCCTCAACTGAACTCTGAACTCCCCGTAAGTCGGCTCTCAAAGTGTTATCAGACGATTGATGGTCGTGCCCAGCAACCCAAGTCCATCATGTATCTGCGAAACCCTTCTCGTTCGCTCCTAGCTTGGAGTCATCCACATGCACGCAGCGCAAGTGCGTGGGCATTCCCACGATGCGCCCGGCCACGATCTCCTTCATCAGGGTCGTCTTGCCTGCACCTCGAAGCTCAAAGCGCCAAGACCGTCAGCCAAGAATCCAAACGAAAGGGGAAGCGCAGAAGGTGAAGCCACAAAGTTCCTTCCAAAAGAGGAAATGCAAGGACCCACCTGCAACGTGTTCCTGGCAGTGTTCACATGTCCACAATGAATATCTGTAAGAACACAGCTGCAGCGTATGACTCCCACGAGAGCCCAGCAGGAGTGAATGGCCTTCTTGTGCTTGGCATTGAGTTGAGAAAGCTCTTGCGCGCGCCCACGCGCACACACACACACACACACCCTCTCCCTTGTCTCGGATTGGTCAATCATCGAGCGTTTCCATCTTCCCTCACCTGAAATGGATGGCGTGTACTTGGCGTGCCTTCAAAATTGACAACAAATATATACGTAAACGTATGTACATATATCCATTTGAAGCACATTCCTATCGCTGCATAGAAACTTTAAAAAAGAAGTTTGCCACCTTCCTGGACTCGCAAACATATCTGGGTGTCTCTTAAAATATGGGGAGCCCAGAAATCAGAAACTGGCCGGCTTCCCTTCGGTTTCCGTTAGCACCAACCCCAAAGTTTGCAAAGCGAGTGACCGACTCAAAAAAAGAGCACCCCATTCCTCTGCTGCGGAGGAACCGTTGTGGCCCACCACGCCGTAGCGGCGGTTGGCCTTCATCTCCAGCATCGTGTCCTTCAGCAGCAGCTTGCCCGCGCCATACATCCTCGAGGGAGCGGAACCGAGGGAGCGCCAGGTGTTTGAAGCCCAAAACGCTCCAGGCTCGGCCCACGGCGGAATGCCCAAAGAAGCTCAAAGCCAAAGGGGAACTTGAGACACCTGCGCAAGATTACCTCCACAAGATGCTCTAAATTGAACCGTGAGTGTTGCACCAGCTTGCCAGCAACTTCACCCAAACACCATCTTCACCTGAGGTTGCACAAAACGGCACGACAACTCGGCCGTGAAATGGATACGACGTGTCAAAATTAAGGGTGCCACAAAGATGGGCAGTGTTTCTATTCCTTCCCCTTCAAACAAAAAACTCAAGTACTGAGCCTCAAAACACGCCAAAACCGAGCGGCAGCAGCATGTTCTCCACCCGCAGCAGCGTCTCGGCGTCGTAGCCGTCCCCATGGGCCGCGTCAAAGTCCGCGCCCAACGCTTCCCGGCACAGGGCCTCGACTCGAGGACGAGTCGTTGACTTGAGGGCACCAAGGAAAACCACTGAAGGATACCCAACCTGGCAACAAAGCAACCCAAGCCGACCCAACTCACACAAAATCCAACAACAAGGGAAGAGCCTTCTGAAAATGAAAAGGGGTGACTGTTGGCGGAAGTGTCCGAACTTAACGCAAAGTGCGTTGCGGAACTCATGCTGTCTGGCAAGGGCTTTATGCTCATGAGCGCTTGCCATGAATTGAAGATCACTTCGGGTGATCTGCTCTGCTGTTGGCACAATCGTGAACGAAAGGTTTGACCCGCCAAAAGAAGGTCTCAAAGACCGCCGCCGCCCACTTTTCACAAACAACAAGGGGCTGTGTTTCGAAAAGCATCGGACCTTTCTCCTTCAGAAGGTGTTTCTCAAGTCAGTTTCCTCTTGACACCATCTAAACTTGTGCTTTTTGAAGCCGCCCTTCTCAGCTTGGTTTCAAGGGAAACTCAAAGGAAAGCCATCATTTTGCAGGTTTCCCTTTCAGACATACCCACGTTGAACTTCCACGGTTCTTTGAAGCCCGAGAGGTTCTTTCGGGTCCCTCAAGAGCCTGACAATGGCGAGGAATGACCAAGGAAGCAAACACGAACAACGAAATACGCAACAATCCCAAAGAACAAACAACAAGTAACCAGAACTTGGATCAAATCAGAACACTACTTCAATGAGACAACCAAAACGGCAAAACCTTCCCTCGCCTCGCAGTGGCCCGGAGCCGTCTGCAGGAACTCGGCGGCCTGTCCGGCGCTCTCCCGGCTCTTCCGGCTCCGACCAGAACATGAGAAGGAAAAGCCACCTACCCTCCCACCAAACCTGACAGGGGGTCCCTTTAAAAGGAAAGTTGTCTTCCAGGACCCCCCCTGTCAGGTGCCATGAGGCTATTTTACTGAAAGGTGGATGTTCGAACTCTTTGTGAAAATACCTGGGAGCTTGCCTTTGGAGGTGTGCATCTCGTGTTGACATTGTCGGGGAGCTCAAGCCCGTCCAGAAATGGGCTCCCAAATACATTTTGCTGTGTACGTGCTCGCTACTTACGTCAAGAGTGTGCTTACTCGAGTGCACTGGGCTGTGAACGTATTTGGTTTGGTTTCCTTCCTGCTTTGAGAGCAGAGGGCCCCACTGAAAACTGTACTGGTTGGAGGAGATCTGAACCTTGCGCGCACATCCTCGCTCAAAGCAGGGTTGGTTCTCTGTAGCCGTCCACATTGGGGTGGACCTTAAGGGGCTTTTCAAATCGGCCTGGTTCTCACGAGAGGGGGGGGGCCGCGCCTGCTCCTTGTAGCAGCTGCAGAGCACTGGCAGGCAGTGCTGAAGCTCCTGGCTGTCGGATCACTCTCGGGCAAGGCCCCTAAAATACGGGCAGCCCCCAAAATGGGCCAAATGGCTTCTTGATGGCTTCCCCTTGAAAAATACAACTCAAACAGTTGGCTTCAGGTCAAAAGGAGTGCCTGAAACTCGACCAATCCCCGCATGAGGCACCGGTAGATCGCTCGTGTGGCGCAGGAGAACGACTTCAGACCCGGGTTCGGTCCCCGCTTCTGCTTGCTGGTGGTGCTGGTCCCCCGGGTTTGCTGCTCCCCTTCATTTGCAGCACCGCGGCCGCTGCCTGATGTCACCTCCTGTGGCTCGCGTTCCCAAGCCCTTTCGCGCCTCGACCACCTTCGGGCCAGGCACCTTCTTCTTGTGGCCCTCGCGGATGATGCTGGCGGCCACGTGACGGATGTGGCTCTGCAGCTCGCCTGCCGATTTCGCGATGGAAAACCCCTCCAAACGCACGTACCTGGCCCCCAAAGTGCAGAAACCGCCACATGGGAGCCTCTCTTTGCTTTCAGGTGCTTGAATGATTTGGCGGTTTCAAATCAAAGTGGCCTTCTCACAAAGAAAACAGGGCCGTGTGTCAAAACACAAAGTTACCTTTGGCTCGTTAAGTTGTTAAGTGGTGGCGCTTCATCTGTCCAGAGCCGGAATGGCCTGTCCCAACTTGGGTCCCGCAGCGTTGAATCACGCAACAAAAGACCCCAATCTGACATGCTCAACTGTGGCCTCGGTCACAGCTGCATCGCCTGAGGGGGTCGGGGACCTCACTTAGCAAGACCACCTGAGACATCCCACTAGCCTGTGATACATGGTACCCTTGTGGCACGGAGATTTTCAAAAACTTCGGTCCCGGAAGAGACAAGGAGGAGAATCCTAAACCGCAACGAGTTGCTCTCTTGCCTGCCAGTGGCGAAAAATTGTTGAAAGAGTCCCCCCCTTTAGCAAGGCTGCAGCTCATCAGCAAGGCAATGATTGGTAATCCCTTCCGAGTACGACAAAGCATGCGTCAGAATATGTCAGCATATTGGCAGCAACCGTTTGAATTCGTAGAATATCACCGGAAGATCTTTAGACCCAACTAGAAAAGGCACGAAGTATGTGTCGTTCGGGTCACCGTTCCCTTCAGTTGGCCATTGCAGCCACACGTGATGAAACAGGCAGTTCTGGGAGTCCACATTGGTTCCTGTTGCGATATTTGGTCAAACGCGTTTTGATTTCAGGGACCAGCAGGCTGGGATCTTAACCGAAAGGGCCACAAGCAAGAACCCACTGCAAGACTACTTTATTCACCATTGCGAAAATACAAGGCGCCAAAACACAACAAGCTACGGAACAAGCAAGGTCTCTTTTGCCGTCTACCCCTCAGCCGAACAAATGGCTTCACAGAGAATCCGAGCGGGGGGCCAGGGGGCCAAGCCAGGCCTGGCAGAGCCCCGAAGCTGCTCTGCTTGCTCCAAAAGCTGTCCACTGTCTTGACCATCTGGCAGTCCTCTCCAGTGAGATGATCATGTCACCATTTTGTTCTTTGCAAGATGGTGTTCGTGTGGGATTCCTCCTCTTGCACGTATGACGGGGTCAAAAATTATCCAAGCCCAAAAGATGCTGAGAAAGCTGATCCCTGCCATGAGCCGCCAAATTTGGTGGGGCAGCGAGCCACACGCAGCGCAGCTCCCTCAACGGCTACCAAAACAATGAAGGGTTGAAACCAGACAGGGAAACCCAGACGTCCGGGCAGGAAACAAGAGGCGTTCTATCATTGGGGGACCTGCTGGGTGTCCCCTAAAATTGGGGGACCCCCAAAATAGGTGGTTTCTCTTTGGTCTCCCTTTAAACCAACCCAAAAAAAAGTACAGTATGTACCCTTAAGAAAAGACACACCAAAATGTGCGTGTTAGCAATAAATGGCGACCGAACCTGCGGCAACCCAACCCCCCGCCGCACACCTCTTTGGTGTCTGCATCGTCATCCGACAGGCTGCTGGGTGGCTCACCTGCGTGGCCGAGCGTCGCCATGGGATAGATGTGTCTTTGGATTAATTCGTGTTGCGGGTCTTTGAAAGGAAACCTAAGGGAAACACCAAATCTAGGTGAGTTTTGACTGATTCACCAACCTGGAATGAGGTATCCAAGAAAAAAATGGGCATCTCCACACGTCATTGGACCGAAGAAAGAAGCGGGCAAAGGCACGGGGAGAAAAAGTGCCGGGGCACCGATTCAATGGCGGCGGGCAAAAACTCAGGCGGAATCCGCCACCAAAATATGACAGTTGCTCCTACGGAGGATTTGAACGGAAAGACCAAGCGAACGGCATAACCTTTTTGAGTTCCCCGAAGTGTGAGACGCTTCTCTGGCAACTCGAACACCAATTTCAGTGCAGCCGGAATCGGTAAAGGCTTTGTCTCTGTGCCTCAGGATGATGTTTTTGCATCGCAGGCTGCGGGTAGGTTGCATGAGAATTTCTGGAATGTGTGGCTTGGACAAAACCTAATGGCAACCAGGATTTGATCAAAAGTCACATAACCAGTAGTTAGTGGTTTGGATTGGTTTGGATTGGTGGATTGGTGGTTTGGGCATTTGAACCCCTGTCTTCTCCAGAAGCCAATGGAAAACCATCCCTGAACCATCAAACCACCAATCAAAGGGAAGATGAAATAGGGGATATCCAATTTCAATTGGAACCCTTTACCTGCGAATTCCCCTCGCTTTTCAGCCAGGTTGATTACGCCGGTGCCAACATTACCACGAGAGGGATCGACCCAAACAAAACTTCCTTTGCAAAACGAAAACCCGCACAAAAACCTTTGAAAAAACAAAACCCGCACAAAAACCTTTGAAAAAACGAAAACCCACACAAAAACCTGTGAAAACCAAAACCTGTTCCAGGCAAGGACCTCCTTCCCCCGTGACCAAACCGCCCGACCCACCCACCCCTACCCGCGCCTGCGGCGATCTTCGCCGCCTCCTCGTTGGTGGACACCGGCGCCGCGAAGGCGAAGTCCGCGGTCACCGCCTGCGGTTGGAGATAAAAACCAAGCATATGGCTGCGGCTCAAAAAAGTGGTACCATTTTTCCGGTTTCTTGGATGCAAAAAACATACAACAGGGGTCGTCATTCTTTTGACTGTTTCTGGGGGTGTTGTCAAAGTCAGAAAATGGGGCTGTTTCCCTTTAACCCACCACTTAGGGGGTGACTTTAATCATGCCAAAATAAGGGGGCCAGTATAAGCCATGGATCAACATTCCAATTGGGCTCTGGCGAAGGGGAGGATCGATATTCCAATCTTTCATGGGGGGTGCGACTCAAAATGTTCAAGAGCTAGGGCAAGCCGCAGGTGTTCGTCTTTGGTTCCATACGCCAAGATACCATGTTGGTACGCTTTTTTGTGAGCAGCCGAAAACTCTTTACTGTTGTGGGATGCGGGAGCTCAACCGTTGGCGTCTTTCCTCATGATTTTGACGGTTTCCAATGTTCACTGTTGTTGGCGAGTTGCTGGTTTTTGGTTTTGATCATTGCTACCGCACCAAGGGTTGTGAAGAAAACATGCCTGTGCGTCTCTCCAAACTGGATAATTCGGTCAAAAACAGGGCCGGCTAGGCCCCTGTGATCCTGGTAGGTAGAAGGTTTCAGAAGGGTACCACAAAGCTGAAGTTTCACAGTCTGTCCAATTCACTGGCACCCCTAGCAATTAGATCGCACCCATCACGACAATTCCTTCACAAACCGCAGGGAAACAGCACTAAATCCACACCCAGCAAGAAGTAAAAAAAAGAAAGACACACAAATCAAGGTTCTCAAACTGTGTGTCCAGTTTAGGGTACCCCTTTTGGCTGCTGTTTAAAGCAAAACCAAAGAAGAAAAAACACTTTTCTGTTGGGGGGGGCCCTAAAAAATGTCGGGCCCCGTTGCCCGCCTCCGGCACCTCCGCGGGCTGCTCAAGATCGCCCGCCTGGCCAAATGAAATGAGCCGGAGCAAATGACTAGGGAAACAAGGAATGAGCCTGTCAAAGTTTTTCAGGGCTGCATCACTGGGAGGTTCTTGGGGTGCCAAGTGTCCCCAAAGGGCCCAAAAAATGGGCAGCGCCCCTTCGATGTCACTTGAATAAGCCCCACAACGATGAGCTCATAAAAAGACCGCCCAAATGCGCAGCAACAGGCTCAATGAAAATGAGCACCTCAGGTTGCAAACCGCAAGCTCGCGTCAGGTGGATGCCCTTTTCTCCACGCTTGCCATGGAACTAATGCACCTGAGGCTTCCTGGAGACAAAAGATCCAAACCAGAACCCCCCCAAAGCAGTCAGGTTCCATGATGAAGTGGTGGCAACGGGCGGCGCCCGCCTTCACCAGCTCCGCCAGGGCGTCCTTGGCGACCTTCTGGAGGCCGCCGCCCATGGATCCTGAGGCAGGAAGCTCTGGAGCTACGTCTGGAGCCTCTGGGCACCCCGCGGCTTCCAGTTCCGAACCCCCAGTGATTTGCAAACCAAACTCGACTAGACATGGTCGAGCAAATGATGCGCAAAACTCACAGCAAATGATGGGCAAAATCACGGCAAGATCTGGGAACGCTCCCGTTGGCGCGCCATCTCCCTGTTTCAGCAACGTTCATGGCATGGTGACCATGATTGCAAGCATGATGACAACACGGCAACTCAAACCACACGCATGGTTTCTCCAAAGTGACAAGGCTTATCATGTCTTCTCCTTCAACATCATCTAGTTCTAGGAGACAGACGGACCAAGTGTCAAAACGAGTCGACCCTTCCTATGGCGACGGGGTGCAGCCATCCTCTGCGCCCAAATCGCAAGCGGATTTTTCGATGCACCGAGACCGGGGCAAACACAGGCCATGCTTGCTAAACACGGCAACCCACCCTGGAATACACCAAAGTAAAGTTACCCAATGCTATATTCTTCCAAACCAGTCCAAAGGCTCCGCTGAGAAAGTTTGCTTTTCCAGTGAGTTCCCTGAGAGAAGCCCCAAACCGAATCGTTTCACTGTTTCTGTCCAACTCTAAATCCAAGCCCAAACAAAACATGTTCACAACCAAATCAAAAGAAGAAAGCCCCCTTCTCACGTCGCAACAGCACCCGCACCTGCGCACCACTTTGTGATGCTCTGCGAGAGCTCCTGGATGATGGTCTTCCTGGGTCTGGGCGCCAGTTCAAGCCCCAAGAACGAATGCGAGAACATGCAATGCGAAACGATTCAGAAGAACGTGCAGGAACCTTCAGTCACACCATTGAGACCAGGCGTTATCTACGGCGAAGGATCAGTTCCAACTCTCCTTCAAAGCCTTAGCATCCGGCTGCAAACTTTTTCCGAGTCCCCCCCCCACCCACCAGGTTTCCGGTTTGACCTCACAAGCTCAGCCTCACGTGCGGACCTCGGACGTTTGCAGTGCGCATGAATGAATGCCCAGGCGCTGCATCTTGGGAGATCCGCCGGAGGTCTTCCTCGGCACCGCTTTTGTGCCATGGGGCCCACCTTAAAAAAGGGGTCCAAAAAGGGGTCCATATCTTGACAACCCACCAAATGCACGCAAAGTTCTCCAAAAACGGTGTCATTCTTCTTGACCCACCACAATGCACGCAAGGTTTGTTGAGGAATCAGATCTTGACTCAAGCGGTGTAAGCGCTGGCCGACAGAGGCAACCTAAATCCTGCAAGATCACACCCATGGTGGGAATCCGATGTCATGACAGCATTATGTGTTCACATTGTGCCACCATCATGAGTTGTCCGCTTGTCTGCTCAGTGCTCTTTCAAGTACACCAAACAGGATGCATGACCCCATTTCGAGCCATTCCAAAACAACTGCGTCTTCGGGTCACCGCAATTCACCTCTTGTTCTGATAAAGGGGAACCTCGGAAAACATCCAGACCTCAGATTCCAGTGCAACACAGCGGCATTTGGCTCATGTTTGCGACATTCTCGAAGAGCTGTTTTTTTACCAAATGAGCCCAATGGGAAAAGACTGTACTATATTCTTTGGCAAGCTTGTCCACCACCTGAGGGCCACTCGGCCCTACAATCAAAAGACCAAGAGAACGTTTGAATGGACGTATGATTGAACGAGTGGCGCACCAGTGGTGCGGGTGGACGAGTGGACGTGCGGATGGCGCACTTGTACAAAATCCCGCTGGCAACCAAAAGGCCGGGTTATGATTGAAACACATAGCTTTGTACGAGAGGGACTTTACAATTCCACCCTTACATTAACTCGTACGTTCACTAGTACATCCAATCGTACGTCCACGTCCACTCGTCAAAACCTTCTCACAAGCGTTTATTCGGACGTAGGAAAACATGTTTCAAATGTTTAGAATCAACAAGGGCTCCTTGCCACACCCATTGGTGGCAGTGATGAACCGCTGCGGTCATTGGCTGTTCGATGGGAGCCTGAAGGAAAAATATTGTTGGTGGTCGCTTCCTGACTTTGGCCTTGGACAAAGAAACCCCTGTTTGGTTGTTACTACATGTGGATCTAATTTTGCAAAGATTGCAGCAAAAAAGTCTAAGACAAAAGTTGTAATGGCTGGAAAGAGCATGAAAAGAATAATAGAAACTGCAAAAACATACAGGATATGTTGATGATGATGAAAATTTAGCAGATGTGAAATTTATTTCTGACCAACAGTCTCATCAATACTTTTAGTGGGGGGGTCATCAGTTTTAGAGGGGAACACCCCAATATTAACGAGCTTGCCATTGTTCTGTCCTAAGATACGCGGCCCCATGGAAAACCAGAACCATACCAACAAACAACAAACACACCCAAAGCCAACACGCACAACCCGACAAACAACAGAAACAGCTTCGAGAAAGAACAACAAAACACACACACACACACAAAGCAAACAACAAACAACAAACACACAAAAAAAAGACGACGACCACGGGAGGGTGGGGGGCTCTTCTCCCCGACTTTTCGGAGCACACGCGCGCCGCCGGCCGGCCGGCGAGGCGCCAGACGTTGCTGGCCACCCGCTTCACCGCGGCGTCGGGGTCGCTGCGGGCCACGAAGGCCAGGATCAGCACGCGCAAGCGCGTGGCCTCGGAACCCGCCCGGGCTGGAGTGCGCTGAGAAAAGGAACTGGCCAAGGAAACCGAGCCAAAAAAGCAAACCTCGGAAAAGAAACCCAACCCACATTGTGTTTGGTTGATCAAACAAACCTCAGAAAAGGAAAAGCACCAACAAAAAAAAGCAAACCCACGTGGCTTTTTTTGGTTGATCCGTCTGTTGGGTCTTTTTGCGTGCCTCACAATGCTCCTTGGTTCCAGGTTTAAACAATGATGTTCTTGTGTAGGTGGCTTGAGAGCCTTGACGAAGCTGAACAGTTTATCTAAGGGTTTTTCTACTACCCCGAAATCACATACCCAAAAAAAGTTGACTATAGAGTGGTTATATAGGGGTTATACAATGTTGCAAAGGCAGCGTGCCCCATTTTTACTCGCACCTGCGTTTCTTGGCACCGGATTTCCCTTTTTCACCCCCCGAAGCCCCTGGCCCCCAAAACTCTCCCGAAATCACCCGGCATCCCTCCCCCGAGTTCCCCGCCAACCCCACCCCAATGACCAAAAAGCTACCCCAAGACCCACAACCCCCCCGCATACCCCAAAAAAGGAGCCCCAGAACAAAGGACGCACCCATAACCCACTATTTTGGGGTATGTACTTTTTTCCCACGGTATGCTGTGTTTTCCCGGCCCGGGAGAAATTGAAGAAATTTGGGGTATGTACTCTGCGGCCCCGGTGGGCTTTTGTCCAGGGTTCCTCAGCACCGGTCTCAAAATACGAAGGCTCTGCCCACACTGCTTTTGCCATCCCGGGGCTGAACACAAACCATCACGAGTAGCGCCTGGCATAGGCTAACAGTGAAAGTGGCAAGCACACATCCCTACCCCGAGAAGGTGTTTCCATTATTTTGGGGTATGTACTTTTGGGGTATGTACTTTTACTCTTAGAGTTTAGGGTTTAAGCTTCTGGGTCAATGTATGTGGTAATTGTTTGGTGTTCGTTTGGGGTTCAACGTATTGGTTTTGCTTTAAGCTGTGTAGAACGAACTCGTACCGGCCGCTGCGTTTACAGGCACGGACAGCATTTGTTCCATTTCAGCAGTGTCCGGTGTCTAGTTTCAGTTCCCGCAAAGGACGAGGACATAGGACATATTGTCATTTTGACGGTTGTTTGATCAAGCAGAGCTTGCTGATGCTGAGGCTTGCATGCCCACCTAACTTCACAACATACTGGACCACACTTTTGAGCCTCTCCTTTCAGCCCTTCCGCCCCTCTGGCCTTTGTGGAGCACTCTTCGCAGGTCAGCAGGTCCTGACCGAACCTTGCTCGCGTGCAAAAGCACTCGCTCTCGCTCGCCTTAGGGGTAAACAACAAAAAAGGGTCTCCTTTTGAGTTTCACCTCTAAACTACACCCATCTCCTGCGAGTACCAACAAACAAAAACAGAAGAAGAAAAAAAAAAAAAAGGAGAAAAAAAACGCACCCAATGGCCCATGCGAGTTTTTGCTTCCGAAGCTACTTCTTGTGCTCCAGGATCTTCTCCGCAGTCTTCAGCAGAAGCTGCATGGACTTCTCCCTCACCACCTGCAGCTTCTTCCAGTCCCCGGACCTCGCGGCAGCTAAACCAAAAAAGGAAAACGCCTGGTGTCTTCTCGGTGTCTAGGGCTGGCCACTGAAACATGAACCCCTCGAGCAAGATTTCGCCAAAAAAAAACAAATGACAAACCACCGATTTGTTGGCTTCTCCGCAAAGTCATGGTCTGCAAGCTTCCTAAAGAAACCAAAACACCATGAAAATGTTGTCCAGGCATCCCACGAATGACACGCTTCACAGTCAAGCCAACCTGCCGCACGAGCTTGCACACTGCTCCATCTCAAATAAAACTGAAAAACGGCCAAATCGCCTGAGTGCTGCACCCGTCCTCCCTCCCGCCCTCCAGCTGGGGTGCGCACCCCAACGCCCGTGCATAGGCTCCCTCGAAGGCAGCCATCAAGAGCTCCGGGCACCTCGGACAAAGGAAAACTTGCTTCAGTCTCAAGACCTCTCTGCCCAGCGCACGCTACCCACACCTCCCGCCCCCTGGGCCGCCCGGCAGGTCCGCGAAGCGGCCGACCAGCGCCTGCGCAGCCTTCAGACCCGTGTCGTCGCTCAGGTCCTGTCGCACGAGGCGGTTTCGGTGTCGCTCCCGCGCAGGCGTCGGAGGCGCTTTGGGGAGCCGGGAAGCCACCTGGCTCAGCTGATGAGGAGCTAATGTTCACTTTTGGGAAAGGAAAATGAGAGGGGAAGGCAAGCAGGAAGTCTGAAATCCCTCACTGTTGGGAAAGCATGCTTTTTGAGGGGAAGCAACTGAGCAGCTCAGTTGCGGCAGGTCCCTGAACCGCCTGCCACCGTTTTCCGCGTGACGAGGCCTTCTCGCCGTTGATCCCCAGCAGCATCGCGGGGAAGAGGCGCTCGATGTAGGGCACGAAGTCCATCTTCATTGCCTTTCGCAGCAAAAAGGCTTCACAGACACACATTCACACACATTCACACACACGAAAGCAGAATGCATATCCTTTAACGCAGCCCAAGAAAAGAATGTACAAAGGAGACCGCTCCGATGCCTGCGGCATGGTATCCATAAGCTCCAGGAAGCCACGTCGCACGGTGAGATCCTCGTGGTTGGCGCCCTGCCAAGCGAAGCTGCGGCATGCGTCGAAGCTGCGTACCGGTTTGCAGCGTGGAAAAAGAGGAAACCAACATGAAATTTCTGAGGTTCCCCTCTGAGACAACGCCGCATGGGGAATGACGAAACCCGGTTTCGTCTGAAAAACAATGAAACTGCGCCAGGGTGTCACCGATTGAAAAATTCATCCCCCGCCAAAAACCTACGTGCTTGCCTTCTGCACCTCCGGCACCAACTGCGTAAGCTTGGCCTCACAGCCCAGGGCAGCTGGGGGAATTGGGGCGAGGTAGGTCTTCAAAGAAGGGACAGGTCCTGATAGGACGCATCTTGGTTGAAGATCAAAATGGTGATTCTGTTCAACACTGAGATAGGTGTGTTCGCCTGAAACTGTTCAAAACCAAATGAACTGATAAGCATTCTTCTGAACCCTACAATTGATCCTTTGACCCAACCATAGACTACTAGTACTATGTACTTTGACCCAGACTCATACGGGGACAACGAGTCTGTGGGGGCTAAATGCATGCGGGATAACTGGATGTCGCAACCAAGCTACAGATTTGAACATGACTCACACCGCACAAACAATCTCCCCTTTCCTGAAAACTCAGTTCCTACTTAAGCCATTGGCAATCGATACTCTCAATGACCCAGAGAATCAGCCTCAAGCAGGTAATTTGTGTTTGAATTTCCAGAAAATCACAGGTCCGCTCTCAACAGCAGCCCCCACAGCAGTCCCCGCAATTCAGGTCTCGTAAATTCCATGTTGGAACCGCTCAGTGGGGGAACTTGATTTTTGAGACATGGGTTGGCGCCTCGTCCCCTTTACGGCATGCTTGCTGTATTTCCAATGCCTCCTGGTTTCCGTCTTGAAATCTCAGCAATGGTTCCTCTGATTGGGGTGCGCCAGTCTTGAAAAAAGGCCCCCTTTGGTTCGAAAGGGAAATCAAAAGGAAACTCTACTCTTTGTGGAAAGGAAACCTTCTATGTGTGTGTTTCACCACTTTGGAGGCGGCCATCTTTGATAAGACGGGAAACAGCAGGCGTGCCACCCGTGCCACGGTCAAACAGTTGCTGGGCTGACACAGGGGGTCCCCTCTATTGACATTGGTAAATGTGTGATTCCGTTTTGTTTTCGTGGACAATTAGAGATTCCCCGTCCCTCCCAGATGGGTGCCAAATGCGACCCCCAATGGTGGGTTGGTTTTTCTATTGGTCTCCCATTAGCAGCCACCAAGGGTTCCCAAAAAGGGGATCCCACAGAAGCAAGTTAACCCAAAAAGGGGGGTGACCCCAAAAATGGCGGTCCCAAAAAAAGTACACACGCCCAAATGGGTGTGGCTTTTTGTTGGTGGTACCCCTTCTTCGGGTGTGGCTTAAAGGGAAAACCAAAAGAGCAAAAACCGTTGGGCCATTTTGGGGGGGTTTGAGTGGTACCCCTTTCTTGGTATATGTTAAAGGGAAATCAAAAGGAACACCTAAGCCCCTGGGGGGGGGGGGGGGGTGGGAGGGGGGTGGGAGGGGGGTGGGGGTGGAGAGCTGGACAGAGACTCCGCGCCTTCTCCGTGCGCACGAAGACCTCCCCCAGGCCCAGCGCGGCGCCGATCTGCTCCGAGGCGTCCGGGCCCCGGAGCTTCTTGAAGAGGTACGGCCTCAGCCCATGGGTGGCTCGTCTCTTTGGGAGTCGACCCTTCAGGTGGCTTTCAATGGAAACCAAGAATACAAAAGCCAATGTTAGATTTGGGATGATCTTTGGGGGGGAGGGACGGGACGGGGGAGGTTCTGACACCATGTTAATGTTCAGCTTTACGTGGGTGAGAGGGTTGCCCATGAGGCAAAAGTCTTTTGGTCTGGCCAAGGCCGGCGGAGCTCTGAGATTCCGCGCTGGCAATGCGCACGGGAGTAGTCAGGCAGGACCTGCTCCAGGATGCCGAAGGCCTGCCACTGATTGGGCGGAGGATGGCGACGTGCGAGGGCGAAACCTTTGACCTTCCGTCATGAATCCCAACCTGTACCCTAGTGCATTCGCTGTTTTCAGCGGGTATTCAGATTCAGGCACCTTCAAGACACACAATCTTGACCAACTGTATGGGGTAAAGGGAAAACAAGTTCAATTGAGCTGCTCTACGAAAAAGCTGACGGCCAATTCGCAGCATGGAGACCGTGTCTCCAGCCGGCCTTGGCGGCCTCACGCCGCACCTCCGGCACCGAGTCGTTCAGGGCCGCCTACCCAGGCGAGCTGGTCACCGCTGCCGAAAGCGCGGCACACGCATCTCATGCAGGCAAACACCTGGGAATGTGCAAACATGCCCGAAAATGGGGCCTGCAAGAGCGGCAGGGCGGTGACCAGGTATGGCCTGATGGCTGCAGAAGCTCACTCCCCCTTCCAATTCTGCCCTATGGACACTTGATTCACCCTGTGGTTGCGCCCGGCTACACATCCAATACAACGGATGTCACTAAATTCGCAGCATCCAAGCGGCTCAGTCGCCTTCAGTGACCCAAGGGTAGTTCCAAAAGACAGGGTCCCAAATTATTTCGACACTGCCTCCATTTTCACTTCGCAATATCGTCCAAAAAAGCCATCCCCCTTTTTGACCAACACGTGTGCTGCTGCCGCTTTGGCTTGCCAAGCCGCTTGAGAAAGTCCACGTCTTTCACCTCAATCGCAAGACTCCTGCTGCACATGCAAACAAAGACATTCCCTTCTTTGCTCCACATGAGTTTGTCTCCAAATAGGGGAACCCCACAATGGGTGGCTTTCCCTTTGGTTTCTTTTGGCATTCTTTTGCACGACCCCCAAGAAGAGTACCCTCTAGAAAACAAAAACTCTCATATGCGCTTGTTCGGAAATCTGACACAAGAACGAAGCGGGTCGGCCCATTTGATGAGCTCAATCTTGTGACACGTCAATTAAGCTCACGGCTTTTTAAGGCAGTTGCGTGTTATTGAAACCATCAGGCTGGCACTACACGGCAGTCATTGCTTTCACCCCCAAAGCTTGGGTGCTGGTTTTTCAGGTGCCTGCAATGCGCGTTGCAGGTGCTCAGGTGGTTCATGCACTTCATGAGACCCTTCGGCTTAAGCTGTTGGTCTTTTCTTGGGTTACTCGACAACTGAAGGCACCAAAGACACTATGATTCACCAGCCCAAAATAAGCGTTCCCCAAGGGTGAGGGTGGCTAACTGCTTTTGCAAGGTCACTGAAACTTACCTAGTTTCATCAATCTCCAACCAAACGGGGGTTCCCCCAAAAAAACAGACACCACACACAACGCACACCTGGGCGGTTGCTGTGTGCGCGGCCAGAAGAACCGCGGATCCGAAGATCTGCGCGGACCACTTCTTGCTCATCGCCTCGCGGTCCTGCGGCATGGAGTTTGGGTCTGGGACTCAGTAGGGAATGAGGGAGTGAACCTGGGGATTCCCTTACAGGAAACCATGGGGGATGGTTTGTAGGGGTCATGACCTCATCCCCTGCTGAGCACCAGCAAGACGGTGGTGGTCCGTTTGGTGTTCCTTTGAAAACCACAACCCATGTGAGCCAAAAAAAGACCAACATGTCGAAGTGGGTAAGCGGCTTTGCGGCAATACAAGGTCCATTCTCGGATTGAAGAATTAGCCAAAGCTGAACCGAAAGGTCCAAAGGACCAGATTTCATCACAACTGAGGCCACAGGGGTCGCTCCAAACTGAAGGATGCCGCTGAAAAATGAGCCAAATCCGATGTAAGCCCTGAGAGTGCCCCCTGTCCCCCCCCCCCCCGCTTACAAT
Source organism: Effrenium voratum (assembly GCA_963377175.1). Lineage (NCBI taxonomy): Eukaryota > Dinophyceae > Suessiales > Symbiodiniaceae > Effrenium > Effrenium voratum. The sequence continues at coordinate 109,433 of CAUJNA010000980.1, forward strand.
GGACTACCAAAGGGCCTGCCAACATGAGCCCAACAAGTCAAATGAGTCCAACTTCCAATCACCAAAAACGAAAGCAACCAAACTTAGCTCAAAAGACGAAGCTCCAGCTACGCAAAAGGAGTTTCTTTCTGAAACCCTCCAAAGCCTTGGCCGCCGAACGAACCATCGCCTGTGTCAGGAACCCCGGTGCGCTCCTTCAAGCCACGCATCACAATGGGCAGCAGCAGGGCCAAGGAAGCCTGCGTCAGGCTCCAGTTGCCAGTCTCCGTTGACGGAGGAATGTTGGAACAAATTTGCGTTTGTTGTGGTGTCCCTTAGAAACAACCTCCAAAAAGTCTAGGAAACATTTATGTTTGTTGTTGTTTCCCTGTAGCAAAAATGCGGTCCCAGAAAGCAGAAAGGGCATGCGTGCCTTTCTCTTCCAGAAACCAACCGAAACAGGGCTCCAAAAAAATATAGGAAACCTTGAAATATCCTCAACAACAAAAACAAATGCTACTGTTCCAAAGGTGCCCGTCATCAGGTGATGCTCAAATTACCAGCAAAACAACTGCATCGCTAGAGGGTCACATCTACGACCACTCTCCACCCCCTACATGTCCGGCCTCATCGATCATGGACTTGAAGGTGGCGTTGCCCATCTTGGCCAAGACACCCTGGCCGAATTTCATAAACGAAATCGTGTGGATGGATCACAGGTCTCTCATTCCCTGGAAGAAGCCGTTTCCTTTTGGTTTCCCTTAAAAGACAAAACAAGGGGGACCTCCAAAAAAAGACAAGCCACCCAGTTGGACCTTCCATGTAAAGGCGGCTGAACCCCAACACCCCCGCCTGGGTGTGCTTCTGATTGGTGGGTTCCGCTAGGGCCGTCACCAGGTCCGTGGCAAGCGCCTGGCAAAGGCTTTTTTGAGACGAGACACCCAGAACCTTTTTCAGGGGACCAAAGAGGCACGCGGGTGAGCCACCAAGACCGTGGGTCACGGTTGTGGGAAAACTCACTACCCTCCCCCAGGCGATTCCATGAAAGCTCCCGAACGGACTCCTTTAGAAGACTTGGTGCCACTTGGTTGGATTACATCATGATCATAAAAACATGGGGGGGTTGTGTCATTGTCCAAGTATGTGTAGTTGTTGTTTCGCACATCCACCAGGGGTTGTTGCATGATGCAACGACGACCTCGACTCTGCACAACGCCTGAAGCTGGCTGCGAAGCTTCCATGATCTGTACACTTCAGGTGAATTCACGGCCTGGAAACTGAGACGGGAGCACGGCTCCCGGCTCGGAAGAATCGACTTGCACTCCGGCGGGTTTTTCGGCCACGCCCCTGTGGAAGGCTCAAAGCTTGTCCAGGTAGTCACCCAGAACCGGCATCTGGAGCTTCAGATTCTTGCGCTTGCGGATGCCCAGGACCAGCTCCTCCATCTTGCTGCCCTTCTCCAGGCAGTTGCCTGGCAGACTCTCCCAGTGGTCGAAGACGCACTGCGGGAAGGCCTGGCCGCTGGTGGCTTGCCGCAAAGAGGCCACGAAGCCAAAGGACTCCGCCACCGGCAGATGCGCCTTGACCTGGACCATCGGGGTGCCCTCTCGCTGGTTCTCCTCGAAAACACATCCTCTGCGCAGGTTCAGGCAGCTATAGACTCCGCTCAGGGCGTCCTTGGGGCATGAGATCTCCACCAAGAAGACCGGCTCCTGCAGGGTCGGCTTGGCTGTGAGCTCGGAGGCGAAGCAGCAGCGTCTCAAAGCCGGCGAGATCTGCCCCGCTCCCCGGTGCACCTTCTCCGGATGCAGCATCACCTCCGTGAGGTTGAACCGCACGGACCGCAGGTTCTCCTCGCACAAGACACCCTCCTTGGTGGTCCACTGGAAGGCGCTCGTCACCGAGTCTCGGATGTCGTGCAGGTACTGGGCCCCCACGGTGCAGTCCACCACCATGTTGGGCCCGTCCCCTTCGGGGCCATAGCACCAGATCTTGCTTTGGGCCTGCTGCTTGTCCCAGCCGAACTTCTCGCTCAGAATCTTGGCGCCCACCTTAGGGTCCACTTTGGGCCCCAAAGTGCCATCTTCCAGAGCCTGCGCCAGTTCTTCCTGCAGTGGCTCTGCGGTGAAGTATAATCTGTTGAGCTTGTTTGCTGACTTGGCCAGGCAGGTCTGGCTGGACTGCTGCGTCACCGTCTCGCGGTAAGAAACCACCGGGTCGGACACTGTGAAGTCGCACTGGGCGAATTCCTCCCTCAGGTCCTTAAGACAGATCTCCACGTGCAGCTCGCCACAGCCAGCGATGACGTGCTCGCCGCTCTCCTCGGTCCTGCAGACCACAAGCTGGTCAGACTTCGAGAGCTTCTTCAAGCCCTCCACCAGCTTGGGCAAGTCCTTGCCGTCCTTCGGCTTCACTGCTACCTTCACCACTGGCGAGACGCTGTACTTCATGTCTGTGAAGTTGTGGGCATCCTCCAGGGTGGTGATGGTGCCGGACTTCAGTATGTACTGGTCCACACCCACCAATGCCACAGTGTTGCCGCAAGGCACATCCTGGATGGGTTCAGTGCCGCGACCCATCATCAGCACGGTGCGTTGGATGGCCTTCACGTGCAGGTCGTCCTTAGTTCCAGGCCGGTAGTGGGGGCCCTGGATGCGAACCTTCTGCCCGGTGCTGACCGTTCCGGAGAAGACTCGGCCGAAGGCGTAGAAGCGGCTTCGGTCCGGGGCTGGCACCATCTTGGAGACGTACATCATCAGAGGCCCTGCAGGGTCGCAGGAGCGAATGGCCAAGGCCGCCTGGTCGTCCATGGGCCCGTCGTACAAGTTCTCCACCCGGTACCGCTGCGCCACCTTGGGCGATGGCAGCTTGGTGACCACCATGGAGAGCAAGGACTCCCCGCAGCTGAGCCAGTTCTGCATGACGTGCTTCATGAGCGCCTTCCCGGTGAGCTCCCGGTCCTCGCCTTTCAAGACGATGCCAAGGCGGTCCATCATCTTCTCGTACTTCGAATCCTTGTCCATGATGGCCTGGACCAATTGGCAAATGGGCGTCATGATGTACTGGCAGAAGCCTCGTTGCAACGGTTCCGCATCCTCTGGCTGCTGGTTGGTCCAAACCTTGCGCTTGGCATGGAAGAACCTGTCACCCCAGAGCTTGTCCATCATCCGCGCCTTCTCCACACCCGCCTTGGCCGCCAGAAGCCCCGCGAAGTGCTCCAAGGTGAAGCCCCAGCCATGCAAACCGCTGCCGAATGCCACGTTCCCCGCCTCCGGGCGCACCTGCAAGTCTCCCATGGAGGCGTCGTTGTAGGTGGCGATGATGACGTTCACATTCTCTACAGCATTCCGGAAGCGCAAGTACATGTCCTCTGGTTCCATCTGCATCTCCAAGATGCAGCGATCAACCTTGTTCACAAAGAGGCAGGGCTTGACCCTCTCCTGCAAGGCTTGCCTGAGCACTGTTTCAGTCTGCACTGCACAGCCCTCGATGCAGTCCACCACCACTACAGCGCCGTCGGTGATGCGCAAGGCAGCGGTGACCTCGGAGGAGAAGTCCACATGGCCCGGGGAGTCGATGAGGTTCACCAAATATGGCACAGCTCCGTCACCTGCATCGTAGTCGAAAGGCAGGGTAACCCCCGTGCTCTTGATTCATCCTTGCGGCCGTGTGTAAATCGCCTCTCGCCAGCTGCCTTGGCGCTGATGATGCCGGCCCGGGAGACCAGGGAGTCCGCCAGCGTGGTCTTGCCGTGGTCCACGTGGGCGATGATGCTCAGGGACCGGATCCTCTCCGTGCTGTCCATGACGCTTCTCACCTGCTCAACTGTGAAGGGCGGCATAGCGAAGAGACTGCGGGCTCGCTGTGGTCCACCGGATTCTGACGCTTGAGCCCAAGCACTGTTGCAAGCAAAATGCACCAGCTCGTGTTGAAGATGGGCAAGCCGCAGAGCGGTGGAGGATCTCAAAAGTTAGCTGCTGCCGACAACAGCCAACCCCACGGCATAGAAGGATTTGTTCCCATTCCTCAGGAAAACCAGCACCCCTCGCCGCAGTCTCCCAGGAACACTCACACACACACACACAAAATATGCCAAAAGGTTAGGACAACCATCCCCGACCATCCCTTGAAGTGCAACTCGACGGGGTAGTCACCCCTCAATAAAGCATGATCCTTGGCACACGCGTGCCTTGATCTCTGGGCTGGCCACGAAGGCACCGATCTCCTTGAGGACAGCGCCTAAGATACGACTCCGAAACTTTCGGAGTTCCGAAATGTTGGCTTCCTTTTGGTTCGTCCTCGAGGGTTTTTGGTGCGGAAGAGAGAGAGAGAGGGGACAAAACACGATTGCCATGCCTTCCGGGAGCGTGCTGCTTGTCGCGGACTAGTCAACCATTCAGCGGTACGAATTGAACAAACCCGACTTTGCGTAGCATGCAACATGCAACCCTCAGTGGTTTGGATCCAACCACTCACTGAGGTCAGGGGGATGTTGCTCTTGGTTACCCAGCCAAAACGGAAGTCCCGCACCGAAAAGGCACAACCATGGCAGTCATGAGTCAAACTTCCAGTGTAGCTCAGCATCATGGTTCCTTAAGATAAGCCATTGATAGGTGCCATTGGATGGTTGACCATCATTCAAGACATGGAATTCCTGGAACCAGGGAGGGAATGAGCCCTGGTTCCAAGAGGAAGACAACTTCGGCCCAGGAAGCGGCCAAGACCGTGTGCCCAGTATTCAGCCCATTCCTGACAATCCTTCTGCGCACGCCTTGCGCCACTCGAGCGACGCGCGCGATCGCTTGCTCCCCGGCCTGTGGCGGAGCGGATCTCCGCGCGCACTTCCAGCGCGGCCTCCGCGCTAAAACGGCTCGGTGAAGCGAGCCGTGTCTGTAAAAATCTCGGTGCAACATGTGCTGCCCTCCCACTAGACAACCCTCCCAGTGCATGTATAGTTGTCTTTGTGGGGTAGGAGTGGGTAACAGCCCGGCCTCCAGCTGTTGTTTTCTCATTCAGAAGGTGCGCATGTTTGCATGTGTGGCTGACCAGGCGTTTCCCCACTGCAAAGAAGCCATGATGTTGGGGAAATTCCTCAAGCCTTGGAACATTGGATTTTTTGGATCTATTCAATATTTTAAGAAGGAAACTGTCTAGATTCATATATTATGAATGTTGAAGGTGTGGGTTTGTGGCCATTGGCCGGGATTGTGAGTGGACTCGTCTAGAAGCAGCTGTCATGACACTTCAGTCCACACATAAGCGCCTTCCAGCTTGCAGAAAAATATCGGCACCCCCACCCCCCCCCACACACCGTCTCGGCTGAACGCCTCCGCCAACTTGGCCACGATGGAGGGCAGGCACTGCGCCAGCTGCACTGTGGTGGTGCCCTCCATTTGCTGCATGGCCGGCAGCAGCACCTGGCCGGACTCCCGGACCCGAGTATGGTTTCAAGAAACGGATGGCCACAGCTGGTTGGAAGTGCTCTCTTACGCTCTTACGTTCGGCTCATCTTTTGTCCAACTGAGCTCTAGCAAACGTCCCGACTTTTGGTGGTTGGTCGTGGCTCGAGCTCGCCCCGCCTGGATGCAGCCTGCCTTCACCTTCCACTTCTTGTCCTCGATGCCGGCCAGCAGCTGCGGGATCACCAAGTCCTGCGTGCCAAGGGCGAGAAAGGGCGTCTGATTTGCCAAAACGATCAGAAGAAAGATGCTCAAAACAGGTAGCAAAGGGAATGTGCAAATCATGGCCACCTGCGCACAAGGTCATTTGTCATCGAATAAGTGTAGTAACAAAGGAGTGCTACAAAAATGGCTTGCCTTGTCTCGAAGGAATGAAACAGGTCCGCTCCACTGAGGGGAACGCCTGCGAATTACTCCGAACTCCTGTGTCCCCAGACTTGCTTGACGCAGGCCGCACGAGGCACGGCTTTGCCAAATGATTGAAACATGTTGGGAGCAAACCAACTCCAATTCTCCGTCAATCTTCCCTCTGGCTGTCCGCAAACGGCAAGCAGTGGCTCCGAAACTTGTTTATCCACCCTGCTGTGAGAAATTAAACTTCTCAGCAAACCACGTGGTATCACAAAGCTTTGCACAGCCATGCAGAGATGTGCACTAGGCGATATGCAAAGAAACATGGTAACTCGGGCCACCTGACAAAAAACATGGTGTGGCTTGCTCACCAAACAGCGCACAAGCAGCGAGGCACTCGAGCCACACATAGCCCACAGTCTGCACACAGCCCTAAGTACATGCCAGGCCAAGCAGGGCAAGCACAGCAGGCCAAGCACAGCATGCTAAGCACAGCATGCCAAGGCAGCATTCCATGCATGACCAAACTGCATCGTCGCCCTACACGCAGCAACCTGCCGGGCCGGCAACAATGAAGCAGCTGGAATGGGAATGCATCCTGCCAGCGGGACTGCCTGTTTCTTGATGGCAGTGTCTCTGTGATCTCAGGACTTTTCAAAATGGTCAGGAGCAACCTCCAATGAGAGCGTGTCTCGAAGGAATGAAACAGGTCTGCTCCACTGAACGGACCGCCTGCGAATTAGTCCGAACTCCTGTGTCCCCAGACTGGCTTGACGCAGGCCGCAAGAGGCACGGCTTTGCCAAATGATTGAAACATGCTGGGAGCAAGCCAACTCGAATTCTCCGCCAATCTGCACTGCAAAGAAACATGGTAACTCGGGCCACCTGACAAAAAAATCGTGCGGCTTGCTCACCACACAGCGCACAAGCAGCGAGGCACTCGAGCCACACATAGGCCACAGTCTGCACACAGCACAAAGTACATGACAGGCCAAGCAGGGCAAGCACAGCAGGCCAAGCACAGCATGCTAAGCACAGCATGCCAAGGCAGCATTCCATGCATGACCAAACTGCATCGTCGCCCTACACGCAGCAACCTGCCGGGCCGGCAACAATGAAGCAGCTGGAATGGGAATGCATCCTGCCAGCGGGACTGCCTGTTTCTTAATGGCAGTGTCTCTGTGATCTCAGGACTTTTCAAAATGGTCAGGAGCAACCTCCAATGAGAGCGTGTCTCGAAGGAATGAAACAGGTCTGCTCCACTGCACGGAACGCCTGCGAATTACTCCGAACTCCTGTGTCCCCAGACTGGCTTGACGCAGGCCGCACGAGGCACGGCTTTGCCAAATGATTGAAACATGCTGGGAGCAAGCCAACTCAAATTCTCCGCCAATCTTCACTGCAAAGAAACATGGTAACTCGGGCCACCTGACAAAAAAATCGTGCGGCTTGCTCACCACACAGCGCACAAGCAGCGAGGCACTCGAGCCACACATAGGCCACAGTCTGCACACAGCCCAAAGTACATGACAGGCCAAGCAGGGCAAGCACAGCAGGCCAAGCACAGCATGCTAAGCACAGCATGCCAAGGCAGCATTCCATGCATGACCAAACTGCATCGTCGCCCTACACGCAGCAACCTGCCGGGCCGGCAACAATGAAGCAGCTGGAATGGGAATTCATCCTGCCATTGGGACTGCCTGTTTCTTGATGGCAGTGTCTCTGTGATCTCAGGACTTTTCAAAATGGTCAGGAGCAACCTCCAATGAGAGCGTGTCTCGAAGGAATGAAACAGGTCTGCTCCACTGAACGGACCGCCTGCGAATTAGTCCGAACTCCTGTGTCCCCAGACTTGCTTGACGCAGGCCGCACGAGGCACGGCTTTGCCAAATGATTGAAACATGTTGGGAGCAAACCAACTCCAATTCTCCGTCAATCTTCCCTCTGGCTGTCCGCAAACGGCAAGCAGTGGCTCCGAAACTTGTTTATCCACCCTGCTGTGAGAAATTAAACTTCTCAGCAAACCACGTGGTATCACAAAGCTTTGCACAGCCATGCAGAGATGTGCACTAGGCGATATGCAAAGAAACATGGTAACTCGGGCCACCTGACAAAAAACATGGTGTGGCTTGCTCACCAAACAGCGCACAAGCAGCGAGGCACTCGAGCCACACATAGCCCACAGTCTGCACACAGCCCTAAGTACATGCCAGGCCAAGCAGGGCAAGCACAGCAGGCCAAGCACAGCATGCTAAGCACAGCATGCCAAGGCAGCATTCCATGCATGACCAAACTGCATCGTCGCCCTACACGCAGCAACCTGCCGGGCCGGCAACAATGAAGCAGCTGGAATGGGAATGCATCCTGCCAGCGGGACTGCCTGTTTCTTGATGGCAGTGTCTCTGTGATCTCAGGACTTTTCAAAATGGTCAGGAGCAACCTCCAATGAGGTGTCTCGAAGGAATGAAACAGGTCTGCTCCACTGAACGGACCGCCTGCGAATTAGTCCGAACTCCTGTGTCCCCAGACTGGCTTGACGCAGGCCGCAAGAGGCACGGCTTTGCCAAATGATTGAAACATGCTGGGAGCAAGCCAACTCGAATTCTCCGCCAATCTGCACTGCAAAGAAACATGGTAACTCGGGCCACCTGACAAAAAAATCGTGCGGCTTGCTCACCACACAGCGCACAAGCAGCGAGGCACTCGAGCCACACATAGGCCACAGTCTGCACACAGCCCAAAGTACATGACAGGCCAAGCAGGGCAAGCACAGCAGGCCAAGCACAGCATGCTAAGCACAGCATGCCAAGGCAGCATTCCATGCATGACCAAACTGCATCGTCGCCCTACACGCAGCAACCTGCCGGGCCGGCAACAATGAAGCAGCTGGAATGGGAATGCATCCTGCCAGCGGGACTGCCTGTTTCTTAATGGCAGTGTCTCGGTGATCTCAGGACTTTTCAAAATGGTCAGGAGCAACCTCCAATGAGAGCGTGTCTCGAAGGAATGAAACAGGTCTGCTCCACTGCACGGAACGCCTGCGAATTACTCCGAACTCCTGTGTCCCCAGACTGGCTTGACGCAGACCGCACGAGGCACGGCTTTGCCAAATGATTGAAACATGCTGGGAGCAAGCCAACTCAAATTCTCCGCCAATCTTCACTGCAAAGAAACATGGTAACTCGGGCCACCTGACAAAAAAATCGTGCGGCTTGCTCACCACACAGCGCACAAGCAGCGAGGCACTCGAGCCACACATAGGCCACAGTCTGCACACAGCCCAAAGTACATGACAGGCCAAGCAGGGCAAGCACAGCAGGCCAAGCACAGCATGCTAAGCACAGCATGCCAAGGCAGCATTCCATGCATGACCAAACTGCATCGTCGCCCTACACGCAGCAACCTGCCGGGCCGGCAACAATGAAGCAGCTGGAATGGGAATTCATCCTGCCATTGGGACTGCCTGTTTCTTGATGGCAGTGTCTCTGTGATCTCAGGACTTTTCAAAATGGTCAGGAGCAACCTCCAATGAGAGCGTGTCTCGAAGGAATGAAACAGGTCTGCTCCACTGAACGGAACGCCTGCGAATTACTCCGAACTCCTGTCCCCAGACTTGCTTGACCCAGGCCGCACGAGCCACGACTTTGCCAAATTGTTTGATCATGCTGGGAGCAAGCCAACTCGAATTCTCTGCCAATCTTCCGCATGTCTTGTCCGGACTTCTTGTTTGCCCTATCAACCTCGCCACACACCCCACAAGCTCCTTTACCCCAAGCACGCACCCTCCAGGTATGCTGAGCCTGCGCTGGTGAAACACAACAAAATGATGTGTGCAACCCTCCAAAAAGGGGGGGGGAGGGTCCCACGACTGGGGAAAACTACCTCTTTGAGACTCCCAGGGCCCCCGACCGCCACTCCGTGGCCCTTGGGCGAGATGTTCTGGACAATGGCTGTAGCGGCCTGCGGCATACGCTTTGGGAAGTCCCAAACGCGGCCTTTGAGAGGTGCACGCATGCCATTGTCCTTTCCACTATCAAAGTCAGCTTGCTGAAAAGTAGGAGAAGTGCCCCAAGTGATGCTGAGACTGGAAAGTGGCAAAACAAACTCTGTCATTTCCTACTGGAGAGTGGGGGCTATCGAAGAAAGAACTGCAACTTGGCTGCTATCTGCTGATAAAGTTGGCACTGTTCAATCTCTTTCTATCTTTCTCCGGAGAGACGAAAGGACCAGCACAACTAGCAATGTTGGGTTTGCCATTCCCGACCATTTCATGCAATGAACCTGCTTGATGGAAAACCGGCGTTTGGGTGACCACACGGACCATAAGTTGTAAAGGTTTGAGGGAACCAAGAGACCTTTGGCTTTGCAATTGGGCAAGGTCAAATGGAATTGTCTCGGAAAAGGTGATTCGCTGACCCAAACAAAATATGCATTGCTGCCTTCAAACAACAAAGAGAATCTAGGTCCTGAATGTGACATAGCCCTTCGCCAACCCACTATCACAACATAAGACCGGTTTATCGGACGTGTTTGCTGGGAAATGTGGTAGATCCTCCCTTGTCCCTCCCAATAAAGCAACCGGAAACCATGGCGAATGCCAATCCCTCAGCGCCTTCAGCGCCGGCGCTGCAAGCTTGCTGTTGTCAAAGAGGGGGATCAGCTGGGACAACCTCCAACAAGCGTTGCCCATATCTCATTTCAGGCATTGGGCTTCTCAAATGGTGATCCCTCCCTTGCCCCACTTCAAAAATTCAACCACCAGAAATAGGTGTCAAGCCTCTTGGCACACAGCCAATTCACCATAAAACAAATGCTTGGAAAGGCGGTGAACATGCCTCCGTGTCATCCTCTCTTCAAAACGGACCTTGAAAGAACTTGTTGCAATCTCCCCGCCTCAGTCAGGGACAGAAAGAAAGCAGTGGTGAGAATTGAAGAACCACCGACTTTTTCCTGAACACACACGATAATGTTGCCGACTCACCCCAAAAAACAAACGAACGGTCGAGCTTTCGAGACCACGAACTCAATGTGGACCAAGCCGGGTGCGGAATGAGCACTTTCAAGAGCCTCCATGACTACCAAAGAGAACAATCCAAAGTGGCCAAAAACCTGGGAATGCCGTGCAAAATGCAAAAACAAATCCGATGTGATGACATGTCAAAGCCCAACGGACTTCTGGCATGTCAAACCCACACCACTCAAAACGGAATCTACTTGGCGTCGGCCTGGGCAGCACGAAGGGTGTGGCGGCGGCCAGCATCTCCAAAGTGCTCACAGCGGTGGCCTACGCAATTTCGAGCCTCCCTTCAGCTGGGGGGGAGGGATCCTTTGGTGAACATCATTCACCCCAAGCTGGAGGCATAGAAAGCTGCTGTTGCATGCAAGCCCGATTCGCCGATTGCACCGGGGGGCATGGCCAGATGTGTGCCACAAACGCACAGTGTCGCCCAAAACACCAAACAATGTGCTTGTTTCTGTTGACATTCGTTTCAGGGCGAGTGGCCCAAGTGTCTGCCGACTGGTCTCAAAGGCCCACAATTATCAGCCTGAACGGCGCGCCCAAGAAACCTAGTGCGAAGCCCTGAACACTTGCATCGCAAGGTCTCTTGAAGACTCCTCCACCAAAGAGGCCTTGTTTACCACCCCCCCCCCGCCAATCCCACCACACCACCACACCGCCACGGGCTATGAATCCACAAGCGCGCACCCACGGAGCAAACGCCTACCAAAGTCCCGCGTTTGGACGATCCGGAAATCCTCCCCGCCTTCTTGTCCGCCGCATCCTTGCCGGAGGCCGCAAAGGCCTCGTCGATCTCCTTGAAGGTGGCCTAACGCACCGGGGTGCTCCCGAAATACGCGCGCGGGCCTAGCTGGGTTGTTCATGTGGATTGTCAAGTGGGTGGGCAAGAGCACCAGGAGAATAACGCACAATTCGTCACTTTGCTCACGCCCCAAGGGCACCCCTACGACCCGCAACATCACCTCTTACAGAAGAACCCTTCAAATCTGAAAAAAAAAAAAAAAGAACAGGCTTGCAAGCTGAGCAACAGGTTTCCTCTCACTCTTGCGGTGACCCCATGTGCAAGAAACTGCCCAAGAACCACTCAGCGGAGCCACAAGAAACCCACACTGCATCCCCTGTGCCGTGCCCCAGACCCTGCCTCATCCACCTTGGCGTCCACCTTGGGAGCCGCTTTGGTGTCCTCCTTCTTCTTGCCCTTCTCGGCCGCCTGAGAAAGGCTTGGATTGGAAGGGAAGTTTGATCGGTTCTCGAAGCCACTGGAAGCTACATGATACCGCAGCCTCCAAACCAAACCACCAATTCAGGAACATGAAGTAGCTGCACTTCGAACCCTTGGCGGAATGGATGCCTGACAGGGATAGCATGGGAACTTGAATGATTGAACCCGCTGCGAAACGAGCGACCAGAAAGAGGCGGCTTGGGAACGGAAGTCTTTTAGCCCCTTTGAGAGTGTTTTGTCAAAATGGTGGCCTCTTCTTTTCAAACATGGTTCAGAAGGAAGCGAACCTCAACAGGTCTAAGAAGGCCTGAGAGGCAGGGGGAAATTTCCAAACGCAACCAGGTGCTGAAGCCTGAGCTTCTCTCACACAAATCTGCGTTTTGTTCGGAACATCAAAATGGAGACCTGCAACGGAAAACAAGTGAGCTCCACGAAAAATGTCCCCAAGTTGCGCAAGTCTCACTTCTCACTTCCCGTCTTTCAAGCCTTCTTGTCCGTAGCCTTGCCATTCCTTGCGTCACATGCGTCTCACTGGCAGGACCCCAATTAGTCGCCTCGTTGGGCAAAAATTTGTTCAAAGCGACTGGAAGCCGAGTTCCCATACTGAGACAAATCCGCAAAGCGTTGCTTGACCAGGAGCTCAGCATCACCAACCGCTAGCCGAGGCACAGTGCAGCCCTCTCGGCCTCTTTCTGGGCCTGGCAAATGGGGCCAAAAAAAAAAAACTTTTACGACACACCCAGATTCCAACGGGAAACTCGGCACTGTCTTTTGAGTGCTTCTGGCAGAAAAAATAGCCAAACAAAAAACTGAGGGTCTTCTTGGTTGTTCTGTGACTCTAGAAGCCCTCAGTTTCCAACCAAACCTCACGTGGATGCAGGGCCCAGACTTTGGTGCGTCACGGATCCCTCGGGCCTGGGCTTCGGCTGCCTTGACCTCCTCCTTGGCCTCGGCCAGCTGACAGCCCTTGTGATGATCGTGGTCCCCCGAAAAAGAAGACGAAAGAGAGACCAGAAGAACGGAACAGGAAGGGGAGAGAGACAGAGACACGACAGAGACAGAGACAAAGAGTCGATGATAAGAAACCAAATGCAAAAATAAGACACTGCTCTTTGTGTCCTTAGGACTGCCGTGGCGGCTGCAAAGACACGACGCCAAACGGCGCCTTCAGGTACTTCTCATCGTTCTGGAGCTTCTTCAATGCATTCTCCAAATCCTACGCCAAGGCAGGCACCGAGAATGCGGAAATATGATTCAAATGGCACCTCAGTTCTTCAAGAGCCCAAGCAGGATGCTGGCAAGCACATGTTTTCTTTCATTTGCCGCGTCTTGCAATCAGGATCCAAACCCTTGCTATGCAGGTACCGCTTTGCAAAATGTTGATTTTTGTTGGCACACAAGGAAGTGTCAGATTGACAAGCGCTAGTCTAATCATCCTTGCCAGGAAAACAAAGCGTAAATGATTGTTACTTGTTTTTAGAACCCCCTGCAACAAATCAAAGGTGAATCCATTCGAAACACTCCATACGCTGGTGGCCTTCTTTTTCTTCTTGTTAGGCTCGTTGGCAACTTCTTGCTCCATGTCATCGACTTTGACCTCAAGCAAACTGGCACACTCACAGTGTCAACCAGTTCCCAGCCATGAAACTCTTTCTAAATTTTCTGACGTCTCAGCTCATCTACATCTGTGCCAAATTTATTGAGAAACGCATGCCGACACCGCGCACATGCCGAGACGACAAAAAAACACTGAATGTGGGCAAACGTGTTGCGACGTCATTCTGCACATGTCGCACTTTCATGCGATGGCTTGCGCTGGCCGCCGCCCACCTCATGGGTCTTGATGAACTTCTTCAGCTCCTCAATGCTCGGCATCTTGACCTAGGGAAAAACTGGACATCAGAACATCCAATTGACCTTGGGTCGCGCTGGTGCTTAGCCACGCACCAAGCACTCTGTGAATCTGAATGAGTAGCGCTCTCAGCTTGCAGAGCCAAAAGCCAACGTTGTTGTTTTTTCTCGATTCGACGTGCACGTGGAATGCTCAAAGAACAAGCCCATGGACATTCTGCGGCAACGCCATGTTTATCGGGTGACAAATTTGGGAACATCGAACACGTGACCAAATCTGACTCGAAAACCTTTGCGTAGGCAATGTGCTTTTTAAAATGCGGAAACATACGGCTGAATGTTGTCGAGCAAAGTAGAACCATTTCCATGTTTCAAACCAACCGCCACATGATGCATCAAGCGCGGGCAAAACAAATGGTTGAATAGTGAGCAATTGTTCTGGGGGAAAAGGAAGTTGCCGGATAAGCGGACACAAGTTGCACATTGAGGAAAAAACAAAACAAAAACAAAAACGATTTAGGTAGCATCACCCATAATTGCAGCATAAAAACACGCCACTCAATTGTTTTGCCTGCAACGCTTCAGACTTCATCGCGGCCGCTTGCGCGCGCGCTTCGGCCCAAGTAAAGTCGTTCAGTCCACCAAACATCAAGCAGCCTTGTTTTCAATTCAAAGCACAAGGCCAGCTCGAAAGGCTCAACACAAAAACCCACTGCACACCTGATTGGGCTGGCAACACTGCATTGCCACACAAGAATTTTCGAGCGGACTGCGCGTACGTGGCGCAACGTGAAACAAAATGAAAAAGATGCCCTGCTGTGT
>CAUJNA010000981.1:0-15000 GCA_963377175.1 Effrenium voratum
GCTCGTTTATGCACGTCCCATCCAGCTCACACACAAACGCGTTGCTTGGTGCGACCGCATCGATGGATTTCTCAATCAGCAGTCGCTTCAGGAGGAAGTGTTGCAAGTTCGAGCTCCCAGGGATCTTGTAGTTCTTTCCTGTGAGCGCATGGACCACGCGCCACAGGCGATCGTTCTCGGTCACCAACGCGCCTGCCGCCTTGCAGATCTCGCTAACCTTGTTGGCGATCGTCCCCAAGTCCCCTCTTCCACCATGGAAAGCAACATCGCGATTCACGCTCACCACGTCCAGGCCCTTGCATGTGTTGACGAGGTCAGATATCGCCTTCTGCAGGTAGTCGATGATGGGGTTGGCGGTCACCTGCCATCCGCATCCTCTCATGCACACCCAATCATATAGCGACATCCAGATGTGCACCGACATTGGTGAGTCATCCATGTCTCGCCTCCGCCGTTCTGCGATGAGCTTATCCAGCTTCTGCAATCGGGAGATGATATTCAACGTGTCGTTGGGTGAGGAGACTTGCTCACTCGACCCATAGTATGATCTCTCCTCGATGTTTGTCCATCCCTGTTCGTTGACCATCATCTGGAAGGTCTTCGTGCTCCCTTTCGAGTTGACGGCCCTCAGGGGCCTATCCAGGACCAAGAAGCTCTTCTTGTGGATCATCATGTCGCGAATCGTCGCCTCGCCAATGGGGCTCCTCTTCTGCCTATTGATAATCCGGTTCAACTGTCCAGGTGCGTTGTCCGGGTTCTTCTCCGCCTGTATCAACGCGTTGATGGCTTTGGCGCCCGGAAGGCGTCCAGTAATCAAGCATCCTGTTTGGGCACACAAGAAAGCATACAGCTGTAGCCATGCCGCATTTCCCTTCCCACCATAGGAAAGAATGATCTTCTCCGCGCTGGTCTTCTCCTCGAAGTGCAATAGCGAAGAGGTCAGGCATCTCAGCATACACTCCCAATACGTTGCGTTCTTGCCTTCTGCAAGACACGGCCCAAATACAGTTTGTATGATTGGGTACCCCGTGTTGTTGTCTATGTTAAATTTCACATTGACAGTCGCGCCGCCCAAAGTTGTACCCCCTTCGAATGAAGTGTAGGTATCGTGTCCAGCAGTTGGGTTGATGATTACCCATCTGTCGTCGTCACCGCCAGAGTTCATTCGGAAAATGGAGTCGATGATCTCGTTGTCGATCTTGACAGCATCGCTGGCTTGCGACCCCCCACTTGGAGCTCCCGGCTGGGGGACTGACCCACCAGCGGTTTGACTCCTTTGTCCGGAGCTTGATGCCGACTTCTGCTGTCGCTCCGTCTTCCGTGGCGGCTCCGTCGTCGATGAGCCCATCACCCACCATGTCGGCTCTTCCCCAACCACGAAATCCTCGGGATACTTCTCCAGTTCCCTCTCGATTTCATGAATCGTGCAGTATTTATTCTGGAAGAATTCGATCATGACGTCCTTCTCGGCCTTCTTCTCGATCTCCTTCATCCAGCTTACCCACTTGCGCCGATCTTGGTTCTCAGCGGCCCTGTCAGCCGCGTGCGTTGCCAAACTGATGGAGTTGATGTTCATCGCAGGCAGCTTCGACTCATAGATCATATCGATGCACCATAGGAAATCCCTGGCGTACTCAATCTCCCGGTAGAGATCGTTCAGCTCCCTTTTGTCTGGACGGAAATAAGCTGTATACGACTGATCTTTGGGGTCCTTCTCACCGAGCAATGGCTGCAATCTCCTCATGATGAACGATACGCACATGAGCGAATTGACCGCCCCGATGCACGCGTCAGAGATGTCACTGGGGGTTGACCCACAGATCATCCAGCGCAATAGGTTGTTCTGGCTGGCATTCTCATCCCTCCTCAGTGCATATGCGAGGTTCTTCATCGATGCCTGCAGCTCATTCTGGTAGACCAACCCTAGGTCCCAATTCTTCTGGTAGTCGTCCTTGGAACCACGACCGTAGGAGTCGATCTTGGGAGCCTTGATCACGCTCAACGTGAACACTTTCCCCCAGTTTCGATCTCTGTACCTTGCAATTCTCCGATCGTGCCTCTCAAACTCTGCAGTCGTCTGGAACTCCTCGGAGCTCTTCCACCTTCTCGATGACGATGCCCTAAATGACTCGTCGCTGATGAATTCTTTGTACACCTCCCCAACCGGGGTGTTCTGGTGGAATGCTGCTTTGAACGACCGTTCATCGTTGTCCTCGGCCACGCCTAGTGCGAGATCCCAGATGTTCGCGATTGATCTCAACATGTCCGCCCCTTCCATGCAGTACTTGGTTACGTTGAGCAACTCGGGGTTCTTCGCCAGCATCGTTGCCTCACCGCAAAGTTGGTTCAGCGCCGACACAATCTTCTTTCCCTTGCTGCAGAATTCCCTCCATCCAAGCATACATTCGTCGGCAGAAAGCTGTCCGAAAACTTTGCTGATGAACTCTAGGGCAACCCTCATAGACTGCCCTTCACCTTTCATCATCCCGCGGCCCTTGGCAGAGTAGTACGCAGAGTATGCATAAATAGCGGGGACGCCTATGTCCTCGATCCACTTCACGCACGTACCCAGGTCGCTGCTCATCTCCATCCTCTTGGGTATCCTCTTGCCTTCCTCGATGGCGTTCTTCACCAAATTTCCCAAGAAGACTGCCGCTTGCCTAGATTTCCCGACAGGCACGCAGAAGAACTCATTCGCATTGACGACAGTCGGATTGGCGGTCATCTTGATGGTATTCTCCAGACCCAGGAAAATCCAAAATAAGCAGCTGCAAATGAAGCCACGAAATTGTCCCAATACGATCCCAGCTTCAGATTGAGGTGACGAACTCGTCCAGCTCCTCCTTGAAGCTTGGGGTTCGGGACTGACCCAGCTCCCCGTATGCACCAGAGGTTCGGGACTGGCCCAGCACCTCGGTTGTGCAGTTGGGGTGGTGCAGATTTCGCTCGCAGTAGCTTGGTGCTTCCGCGATCACCTTCGCGTAATGCAAGCAAGAGCGAGTTTCAACGGTGCCGGTTTGAGGCACCTTGCTCGAGCACGAAAACGGCGAAGGATCACACCCACAATTATAGACGTGTACAACTGGGTTTCTTTGGTTTCACGACCAGCACTAGGTCCATGCTCATGGTTTCCATTGCATTTCTTAGACAACGAGCCACCAAGTTCAAAGTTCCATGATACAACTCTCCATGGTTTCTTGATTGGCATGGGTTTCTTTGCATATCTTTGTTTCAAGCCATAGCGACACCCATCAAACTCGTGACTAGTCCCATCATGCACGACCTCATGCAGTCTCTCATCGTTCCAATAATCACAACTTCCAGGCAACTCAAACAAAATCGCAGCTCGTTTTGTCATGGCATGCCGTTTAATTTCAACGAACCGTTCAAATAATCTCCACAATTCTCTTTGTTTGGCCTCGATTTTCTCTGCGGTGTCAATTCCGCGAGTCTTGTTGAGGCGTGCCCATGATGATCCCCCCGTGCAAGGCCCGGCGAAGAACAACAAATCGGAAGGTTTGGTAATCACATGTCTGGCGATTCTCCCCCCGTACTCGCTCAGTAAGTCATCAACCAGAGTTATGGTGACAACCTGCGGCCCGTCATGGCGGGCAAGAGCAGTGAACCAGTTACATGGTTCGGAACATGCCATCAGCACGATGGGCCGAGCCAAGTCAACACTGTAAAGAGTGACGACTGTGCGAGTTCTCATACCAGGAAGCGAGACATGAACGGGAGCGCGAAGCACACCACCGTCGTGTTTGACCATCGCGAGTTCAATACCCGGCGCTAACTGTGGCTTGTGCTTCACCGCAATGCGATACGGAACAAAACCACGACCAGGGACAAGCTGCTCGTGATTGATATGCAGACAACGCATGAGCAATTTCAATCGGAGCAACGTTTCCAGAGCAAGGTCGTTAACACACTTCAACTCTATGCGCTCGTTCGACAGTTCTTCAACAAATGCGGCCAGCACGGACTGCATGTCAACATCCCCGGACCCCACGTGAATTGGTCGTGGTCGTGGAGACCGTTCCCGCGCCGGTGCAGCGACCGGTACGGGATGAAACTGCCAAACTGCGCGTTCAACCCAACCATCAATTCGCACACATTGTAGCCCCAGGTCAACTCTATCCTCAACTTTGAGCCATGACCCATTCTTCAGAAACCAAGTGGAACGAAGCCACTTGCTCCCAAACGGTGTCATAACCGCGAGTGGAGGCTTCACACGCATCAATCTGGGTCCCTTGGCAACAACAACCGGATCATGTCCTTCATGCTCATGCAATCCCTCTTTGGATGTTAATCCAGACCACCATAGGTCCGGGGGCATGATCGGTATGTGTGTGTACGGAAATGGTGGAACTCCGTCAACTGTCCCCGAAGCGGTCTGCATGGTCCCCTTTATGGGATCACACGTGGGTGTGAGCGCCTTGAGGGTATCCGGGTCAGACAGCAAGCTCGGGTCAAGTAGACCAATCTGCAAACATGCATGTTTCCATTTGCGCCCATCATTGAACGCCTTGGTGTAAATATCGGCCCCCATCCTGTCGGTGACCTCATACGCCAAGTACATGTAATCACGTGTGAACATCTCATGCATCCACGAAATGCTAACACCATGGCTTCTCTCAAGGTGGCGCATCGTGGGGTTTTTCCCCGATCGCACGACACCGATCATAGCCTTGTTATCGTCATAGAACACAAAGTTCGGTGACTTCTTGAGAATCCGCTCTACCAGCTTGAGAGCGGGCATACCCATCGATCTCATGGCAACGTCGGCCGCAATAATCTCGGCCTCGGGAGTGGAGTGACTCACACAACCCTGTCTTTTAGAGCTGCCAGACAACGGAAACCGGGTATTAGGCCCTTGTATATTCAAGTGTCCACCGGAGGTGGAACGCAGCGAGTCAATGCATCCCGCAAAGTCAGCGTCCGCATACAACGCCAAGTGCACATCGTCCATAGGGTCTCCAACCCAACCGACCATGCGCCAATGTTTGGTATGATGCACATAGCACATCAAGTGATGCAAACCCCGATCATCGGAGTCAGTCCACCTATGCACGTTCCGTGCTGGGCGATTCACTTGCCGCAACAAATCGAAGCGAGCAATCCGCGCACCGTACAGCAACTTCATCAGTACGCTAGCGGCATGCGGAGCAAGGTGTCCACGCACGGGCTCCTTCATGCCAACTCAGGAGTCCCTCCCCGTTGGTCCGGCACTGTGGCAGAACCGTCGGTGGGCACAAGATTGTTACACCAATTGCACACGACTGACGGCCCCTCTCTGGCAGGCTTCCGTGAGACGTGATTCTTTGTTTCTTCATGCAACTCAGGGGTGACAACCTTATTCTACTTCACGTCGCCCGCCACTTCAAGATAGCGGTCGACACAGGAACGTAGGAACTGTTCCATGTCATAGGTCACCGTTGTTACTCGGTGTCCGTTCCCGAGAGTGACGTTTCCCTTGCTTTGATTGCAACCAAGGTACATGTCAAGTCCAGTCTCGGGCTCAAACTTCAAACGTGTACGCAACATGCTCCACCCTTGGGCAAGGTTCTTCTGCGGCCCTGCCATTTTGAAGTCATCGACATACACAACCAGAACAAGCTGGAGCTTTTCATGAATGTACACTGAAGGCCATTCTTCGCCGATGGGCTCAAAACCAACGGCACGCACCGACTCATCGCAGTGCTGCTCCCCAAATGTTCCCGCATCTGGGTGTCCGTACAGCGCCTTCCTCAACGGGACGACTGGTCTTCTGTACTTATCCCATTTGCATTCACTTGGCACGGCCTCCGGTGGCAATTCAATCCAACACGGCGTGCCTCTCAATGTGGCCTGTATATACGCCTGAACAGCGTCGGCCATCTGCAAATCCCAGCCATCATGACAACCCAGAAAATCCGCCCAACGCGAGGCTTCAAATGAAGCAGGGGAGTTCCCCAAATCTTGAAACATCGCAGCCTCAAAGCTTTGGTTCTTCACTTGGTTCCCCAGCAACACGCCTCTACCCTTGAACTTCCGCTTAGGATCACCAACAGGCAACTGTGAGTGCTTTTCAACGCAAATGCCATGTGCGCGAGCCATGTGTATTTCCTCCCCCTTCGCTTTTGCTTCTCTGGCTACAGCGTCATATTCACGCACCGCGCCAAGATCGAAGACCCCCTGTTCGATTAATCCCGACCACTCTTTCTTCATTGATGCCAATGCATCAGGGTTGGTCAACATCTCTTTCCGGCCTACCGGCCTGGATACTAAAGCGTCGAAGAATCGTACAACTTTCACAGCCTTCTCTCTGTGCTGTATTCGCTCAGAAGTCACGCACGGCATCGATGGGTACTTTTTGGCTTCACCGTCCTCGCCTATCGCAGGCATTGCGAGTGGCACTTTTCCAGATACTATCTCAGCAGACTCCTCCCATTCATACCAGGTGAGATCCGTCGATTCGTCGACCGATGGATCCGTCCCCGATGCCGTCTCAGCTTCGTCGTTATGACTCTCCATGACTGATGCAACCGCCTTCGTCCAGTTTGGAGTCGACTTTGATCGCTCCTCAGACTTGAACTTCCAGGCATAAATTACCACCAGATACTCAAATTCTTTCTCAAGCTGAACGTTTCGTCTCATGACGTCTTGGGACTGTTTGGAATCCATGAGAACAACCACCCCGTCGACAGGATTAACAACAATCCTGACCCATTCAAGCTCAGCCAAGTGTTTCCCATCCATTGGGTTCTTGATCTTTGATATGTTCTTCCGCAATCCCCAATTGTACTGCCATTCTATTCCACCCCAGCGGTTCCGAAGCATCGCTCGAATTCTCTTACCACCGGGCATCTGTAATGTCCGTGCCTCTGCCGGCGCGGAAATATCAGACTCTTTACTCTTGGGATCTTCCTCTTTCCTTTTGCAACCGCCCTTCACTTCGGCCTTCTCTTCCTTGGTGTAATATTTACTCATCATCTTCCATTCTTCAGGAGTGAACTCTGGAGGTCTCGACGTCTTCATTAGCCTGAATCCGTCCTTCCCGACAGGATACGGTCTCCCGGCCTTGTCGATCTTAACCTCCTTGCCATCGTCGTTGACGTACGTGATACCATCCCTGGGTAGCCCAACTGACACGTGTGGAAGGTCGGACTTCGCAACCTTCTCATCGCCCTTAGAGTGTCCATCTCCTTTCCCTTTTGAGGAGCTCGGTCTAGCGTCTTCTTCTCCTGCATGATCCCCCCGATCTCCGGCGATTACCTCCGGGCCATCGTCGAGCAGTAGACCAGCGATCTGATCGACTTCATCGTCAAGCAGTCGCTTCTCGTCACTCTGCAGCAATTCAGGCTCGTAGTCCTCATCCTCGATCAGGCGGTCACGTGCATCCAGACTGATTGCATCGATAGACATCTCTATTCCTTCCAAAGCTCGTTGGCAACCTTGTACTTCTGTTGTACTGGGAATGTCAGAGGAGATTTCAGAATCATCCTCTCCGTCTGATGTGGCATTCTCAACCGAGGCGGAACCTTTGCCTTCTTGATGTTCAGCTCTGCACCCGCAAATGCAGTAAGTGCCCAAGCACGATACTTGTTTGCCCAATGCATACCGGTGCTCAACACATATCCAGCAAATATACCTGTTTCCCCTCTCGGCTCGAACTTCTCCCTCTTTCCCCCTCGTGCTTCGCTCGGCTTGAAGTCCACTAGCGCACCAAAAGGTATCTTCTCGCCCTTGAACTCCTCGCCATGCAGCCTCATCCATGCACTCGATCCGTTCACCTCTTCAATGTTCATGAGATGGCACAGAGTGGTGATGGCCTGCACCCAATAACACGTGTGTAGACCGGCATGTACTAGACAAGCCGAAGTCTGGTCAATGATGAATTGATTTGTTCTTTCAGCAAGGGAATTGTTCTGCGGCCGTCCAGGCAGCGATAGGTCGTGGTTCAGCTTCAGCTCCACGCACGCATTGATCAGTTCCGGGCCGTCATCTGAATATTCCTGCTTGATTTTCCTCCTCCCGCAGAAGTGCTTGATAGCCCTGACGACTGAGTCAGTGTCTCTTCTCGCGGTGGGATAAGCCATGATAATTCCGGTATATATGTCCCGGATGATGAGCGCATACCTGCCTTCCACTTCATGATCTCCTGATGCCGTCACAAAGTCGAACGTCACCAGGTCACCGAACGTCTTCACTTCTCTTTTGAATGCTCCCGTTCGTGATCTGAAGTGTCTCATCTTTGCCTTGACGCATGATTCGCAGAAGGGATTTCGGTATCTGTGTGTAAGCAAATGAGCTATGGAGTTGGCGTCCTTCTTGAGGACTCCCACTTTCCTCTTTATTGATGATCCTTCGTACACGTCTACTTCGATTCCGGCATCTGGATCATCTTCGTCAGCCTCTTCCTCGTGAGCTTCGGCATCACCATGTCGATGCGGGACTGACCCAACATCTACAGGTATTTCCTCAGCCACGGGAGGCGGACGTACCGGACCGGCTCCTCCGGGTGGCCCGAAGGCGAATGCCCCGTCGTGGTGTTCGCCCTCGGCCTCTGCGGACTCACCGACAGCGGCGGGTGTGACGTCGTTCTCATCGTCACCTCCCTGATCTGCCTCGTCGTTCGTTACCATCGCCAATACTTCCGAAAAGTGCTCCCTGAGGTCGTCTATCGTAGGGCGATGCCTGTTACTCCGAAGTTTACCATCACTCACTAGGTACGGGATGTCGTCCTTGACCTGCAAGTGCACGAATCCCTGCTTTGGCGTAACCATGAAAGGTAGTTTACCAGGCATCCAGTGAAATGCATAACCCATCTTCATGCATCTCCTCCCCACTGACAATACCGTGGGTGTCTCAACCAATACATGCGGCTCGACAGTCTCGTCCAACTCGTCCACGACTATCTTGGCCACATCAGATGTGGAAGTGGAACCATTCGCGGTCTGGAACACGATCACGTCGTCATCTTTCACGATGTCGACACCCAGGCTCTTCGCCTTGGCTCTTCCAATGAGATCATGACCACATCCGGTGTCCATCAACCATTTCACCCGTTTGCTGATGCACGTTGACTTGGCGAAAACGTTCTTCGGCATACCATGCTGCTTCTTCCAGTCGACAGCCGATTCCTTGATCTCGTCCTTGTTCCGATCATACTCGAACATTATGCTGCTCTCCTTGGTCACCGGGAAGTAGTGCTTCGTATATACATCATCCACCACTTCTCTCAGTATCTTCGCACGTATCAATGATCGTTGGACTTGGTAGGCTGATAATTCACGATGATCACTGCTTTTGAACTTCTTCTCATCGACGTACACGTACTGATAAGGCTCATTCTCATTGTCCTCATAACCGTACCATTCCCCTTTTCGTTCCCATTGCCTTCTCTCGTCTTCGAGGTAGGTGATCTCCCCATTCTCGTCGACTTCGAGCACTTCCTTGAACCACACCATTTTCTCGGGGATCTCGGACTCGCCAGACCATCTCGATGATTCACTCATCGCGTCGTCATTGTGCTCGTGGTAGACAGTCTCGGCTTCATCCGGTTCGACCTGATCAACGTCCTTCTTGAAGCTTACCTTCCCTGCAGGTGCCGATTGCTTCAGGACTATCGCGGGCATTGCGATGGCCCTCCTTGCAATGGCTGGCGCTGCGGCTTTGGCGGCAGCCTTCGACTTGGCTTGCGCCTTGTCATTTGACGTTGCTGGAGCTGAATTGTTCTTGATGAGCTCATGCCTATACTTGCAAGCGCTTCCCTTATCGCACTTCCCCTTCTGGAACGCGAAGCATGCTCCATCATCTCTCTTTGGTGACGATGATCTGGACTTGGATTTGCCCTTTCCTTTCCCCTTGGACATGCTCTCCAACTTATGCTCCGTCTTCTTGCTGTGGGAAAAAGTGCATTCATTTCCTTTCACGCACCCCTTCGCCGATTTGAAGTGGTACCAACAGGGGTTATCCTTGCCTCCGCCCGGACTCTTGCCTCTGTCACTGGCACCGTCTTGCCGTTCTTGCCAGCGTGGCCCTTTGCCTTGGCTTTTGGGAGTACAGGAGTACAGGAGCGGCATCAGGTCCACCGGGTTTCCCCTTTCTGCCCTTGCCACCCTGGTTCTCCTGTTTGCCAGTTGCTGGAGCCGCATCCTTCCCGCCTGACTTCATCATCGACTTGACCGATTTCTCCTTCATGTCGAGCATCAGGTCTTCTCGATCTGCCTTGATCTGATAGTCGATCAACGCCAATAAGAATTCATACGTCTTCTGAGGATGCTTGTCCGGTAGTCTATGGTAGGCATTGAGGCCGAACTCCATCTTCTTGCTCCCTTTGATCTTCCTGTATAGGATGTCTCTGAGAGCCAGCTTACTGGGTCTGTCCTCGCTCCTCATCTTCAGCAGCAAATCATACCATTTGTTCCTGAACATGACCAAGTACTTGTCGCCAGGAAAGTCAAGGTTGAATAAATGCTCGATGTGGTAGACAAGATCCGTTCTATCGGAAGTTCTGAATGATTGCATAACTAATGCCACCAACTCTCGTCCCTTAACGATCACCCCTTGTTGATGTCGTAGTTCAGAGTGTCGTGTAGCATCGAGGTATACGTCCTTGGCTTCGTCAGGTGCTTGTTTCAGCATGTTCTGCATGCCCATGGCCATCTTAATATCTATCGTAGCAAATCTGTCGCCACCTGAATCGCTAATCAAATCCAGGTCTGGGTTCAACCCAAGAGCCTGCTCCAGCCATTTCGTCCATGCGTCGGTATCTGGATCTGCACATGCGCTCAGAACATTCATCAGCAGTTGCATCTTCCAGGTGTCAAGTTGATGGATCTTTGGCCAGGCCGGAATAGAGACTCTCTCGGCCTCTTTCCTCGAGATTCTCGGTCGATCATTCTTGATCTCTCGGTTATCTCTCGATCTCCTTCGTCTCCTCCGTGTCCGATCGTCTTCCTCCTCTTCTTCTTCCTCGTCTTCCTCATCTCCTTCGTCGTCGTCATCCTCATCATCGGGTGGATCATCCGGAGGTCCTCCTCCGCCACCAGCGAGGCTCAACTGACGTCGACCCGCTCCCTGCCCATTCCCATTGGGCGGGAATCCACCGTAATCCAATGGGGGCGTAGTACCGTTGTTTCCCCCCCCCCATCACCACCACCAGTCGTAGTAGTGGATTGTGGGACATGCCCAACAACCCCTTGCATCTGGGATAGGTGTACATCGATCATTGGATCACCGAAAGACGGAAAGAGGATCGAACCTGGCATCAGCGACAAATTAGGGATCAGATTTGAAGACGATGACGGGACTGACCCAGCCACCTTCTTGTCTATCCTATTTGAATTAGCCTGGGTTCCTCCCTCAGCGCGTTTCACTACTGCTCGTTCACGATGTCCATCTTTGCTGCTGGAGGCTTCCTGTGTCTCCAGCTTCTTGTGTGCACGTAGTTCCTCGTTGTCAGCATCGAGTTGGCGTACAAAACTCACTTCTTGCTTGAGCGTCGCCTCTCTTTCTTTCAGTTGTCTCTGAAGCTCATGCATCTCCTCGAGGTACTCATCGTACATTCCCTTAGCTGTCAATCTCCAGTACTCAGCCTCCTTCGACTTCTCGTCCATCGTGCACAGTTCCTCTTGTTTCTCTTCTTTGACCTGGGCTAACTCCAAGATCGCATCTTGACGATGACCACCTTCGACAGCAATCATCTGGTCCTTCATCGACACGTCGGATTCATACTGTTTGACGATCTCTTCCTTCTCGCGAAGCAAGCAATCTGCTCTCTTCGATTCTTGTTCCGCAAATACTGTAACGTCATTCAGTCTCGCCATCAGCTGGTCCCTGGAGTCCTCCATAGAGTACGTCTCGGGGCGCTTGACGAGTGCGTGCTCCAACTGTGATTTCAGACTTTGGACCATCTCCTCCTCGTTGAACTTCTCGATAGATGTAGACGATTCGATGCCTCTGATCTGTTGCTGATAAACTGATATTTGTTGTGAAGCCTCACGGTGTATCTGATTTGCACGTATAGCTGATTCCTGCGCGGCCGACTTCTCGCTTGCCATGTAGGATTTCATCAATGCAATCTCCCGCTTCTGCTCCATGATAGTTCCTTCAGCTTGCCTCATCTGTTGCATTATAATATTCGACTCCATGTCTTTCTTCTCCCCGTACTGAAATGCGTTCATTTCCACCTTGCGCATCTGTTGGGCTTCTTCCTCAAACTTGCGCCATGCCTCAGCCATGTGGTGTTGGTGGTGACTCACTAGATGTCCCGACTGCTTGCTGGCAATCTCGCATCGTCTTTCCAGCTCCTGGATCCGGATGGTGCTTCCATAGTCTTCTTGGTTAAGATTCGCCATTGCTGCCGACATTTCATCAAGTGTCTTCTGATATTCCCCGATCTCCACCTCCATCTTATTCTTCTCTTTGATCACGGCGCGAAAATCTGCACTGGTGGGTGATTTTGACCTCCCACCCTTCGATGTCGATCTCACGCCCTTCTGCGACGTCCGTGGTGTCGCAGGCGAAGATGATGATCTTCTCGGTGGGGATTCTCTTTTCTTCGACCCCTGATGAACATCGATCTGCTTCCATGATCTTGTGGGAGTAGAGATGTCGCTGAATAGCGCGGAACCTCCGCTCCCAGGTTCATCCTGTGAATCTGCAACCATATCCATCACCGCAGGAAGAGCCATCAATCCATTGGATCCCTCTGAGCTGCTGTTCCCAAATGTTGCAGTACTTGGGCTCGCCGAAGACGCCATTGTACTGTGTATGTTATCGTTCCTTTATTGTCCCTGTACCCGCAATAAACCAGCTGTCTCCCAGTCCAGTGTAGAGCTCGCAGTTACGGCTGATAACCTGTCAAGAGACGGCAAGGTGACGTCCCGTGGGACGCTGTGCACCGAACCCTCAAGCTTTAATACCAACTGTCAAGAGACGGCAAGGTGACGTCCCGTGGGACGCTGTGCACCGAACCCTCAAGCTTTAATACCAACCACGTAGAAAGGTGTAATAAACGATGCTGTCGTTATAGCCCAGTGTAGAGCTTGTAGTTACGGCTGATAACCTGTCAAGAGACGGCAAGGTGACGTCCCGTGGGACGCTATGCACCGAACCCTCAAGCTTAATACCAACCACGTAGAAAGGTGTATACGGACAATGCCGTTATAGCCGAACCCGTGTAAACGTGTAAGGGAGAAGGAATGATAGTTACAACAGTAGTCCTGACAAATGCAGCGCAAGCGAAGTGTTTTCGCTCTCAATGCCGATCACGTATGTATGCAGTCACACATCAGATCTTGAACCTCAATTGTGTCTTGAGCCATATGGCGATCAATGGAACTTGGGAAGCAACACCAACAAGGACCTCAGAACAGCTACCCAATTTCGGCACGGGGCCTAGAGGGTTTTAACAGATTTCTATTCCCCCTGAGCTTAAAGACAGCCCCTTTTCCAGCCGACTAGCCAATCTAGTTTAAAGGCACCGCCAGGTTCTGCAAAATTACCCCTCCTATTCCGGCTTTTGGGACCCTCCAGATGACGCTCGTCCCAAAAAAGAAACAACAAGAACGCAATCTTAACACACAAAATCTATTGACAGCTATTGCCAACACTTCTGCAGATGCTCATGTCTTTCATAGGTTGCCCTTCCAAAAAGACTGGAAGTCAAAAATGCCAGCCGGAACCACTCATTCCTTGTCGCACGTTGTCAAGCTCGGTACCCCCCCTTGGCCAAAAAAAATGTGCCGGAGAGAACGAAAAGAAGAGGACCGGAAAGGACCGGATATGTAGGTGGACTGCCCCGGGGACCCTCCAAATTCTGGCGTTTCTGGCCCTTGTCGACCTGTGGAGGGGCGGATTTATGAAATGATAACATGAGCAAGAATTGCGCAAGTCAAAAGCGATCTCTGAAGATCCTCGTTTGTGTAAGGACCTTTCCGTTGGCTTAGAGAGTTGACTCGCTAGGGTAAACGGAAAACCACCCCCTAAAGGCCTAAAGGAAAGCTGCGTTCTTGGACTACCGCCTGGTAGAGTAAACAAGAACACCACCCCCTGAAGGAAAGCTGAGTCGTTGGATCTCCAAATATTAGATGCTTTTCGCTGGTCAGTCTCTTTTCATCGACTTTGGCTGTCCACTGCCTTTGAGCTCTGGCTAAGCCTGCGGCGCACCGTCCACTGTCGTAACCTCCGTGCGCGGCAAAAACAAAAAAAAGAACGGGCCCTTCGGGCCTTTCGGCGGAAATCCGGGGGCCCTCCTTGCGTAAAGCTCCTAAGGGCTCAATGAAGGGGTCAACGAGTGGTCGACTTGAGGCCAACCAAATCGCCCAATTGCCCGATGCCTCCGGCTGTGCCTCAACAATGTGGAAAAAGAACGAAGCATGCGGGTTTCCGGAGCATGCGGAAGGGAAACTGGCAACAACGACTCCTTCAGTTGGAGGCCAAAAGCCATCGCCGCTTTTGCAACGACTCGCAAGCCGTGAGACGAATCTGTGCTTCGCCAAGGGCCGAGTTCTCAGAGTTTGCATGACGGCTTCAACCGTTTGGAGGAGACGGTTCTGACACCTGGAGTCCTAAACCGATGCGTGTTTCTCTTGGCGATTGAGCTCAGACAAAGCCTCGCGCGTTTTTTCAGCTCCCTTCTCTTTTTTAAATCCCCTGTAGACATCGCTCCGCAGGCATCTCAATTAGTACAATTAGACTCATTGTCTTTGGCCCATTCCACACAAACGTGATCAGGGTTGATGTCAAAACGAGGATTGGGACAACAGCTTGTGGCTCTGTGGCTTATCCCGTGTCTGAATCGACCGACTTTTCCCCAGACCGACGCGCCCCGGATCGATCCGATCCGTCTGGGGCTCGTTGCAGCCGTGGCGGGCTGCCAGTTCTTCACCGCCCAGTAGATCTCAGAACGAGAGCGCGGCGCGGGTCGCGCGTAGCCAAGGGGCCGGATGGGGGTTGAGGGAAGACTTGCCGGTGCGATTGGTAGGGAATGAGGGAATGAACCCAGGGGTCCCC
>CAUJNA010000981.1:20000-124023 GCA_963377175.1 Effrenium voratum
ATACATGTGTGTGTGTGTATGTGTTTCCCTTGTGGATTTCCCTTCAAACCACCAAACAAAAAGGTACCAACTCCGAAAGCGACACACCCCAAGTATGGCCAGTTCTCTTTTTTGCACGGTCACCCGGAAGCCGAACCCTCATGTGATGACTTCATGCATTTCGGCGCCTATGTTCAAAGCAGACACGCCGAGAAGAACAGCCTCGACTTGTCTCAACGTCATTTGGACCATTCGCTTTGAAGGCGAAGGACAAGTATAACGAGTCATAGGCACTGAACTTTCTCGAAATCACAAACTATTGAAGAAAATCACACCATTTGTGGTGTCCCCTGATTTTACGACAAACATGTTTGCTCTTGAAGTGCTACTTTTTGCCATCCGTGCGCTTCCCGCCTGGTCAGTCTTCGTTGTCACCTGAAAGTTCACACTGACTTCCATCTTGTTTACCTGGGCGCGGCCCTAAATGGGTGTGTGGATATCCGTGTCTTTTCTTGAGAGTATCCCTTTTTGTGTGGCTTGAAAGTCAAAAAGAAACACACCACGTTGGCGAGTTGCTGAAAAGAACCACCCAAATCAGGCGGAAACCCGACACCACCCATCTCCTTGTTCCCTCAAGTGGCCCTTGGGAAACACTTCCCCTCCTGCTTTTGGTAGTTGACTGTCAAAGGGTTAAGAGGGCACCGCTGGAGACCAGTTTGTTACTTTTTGTTCTGCCAACATGTCAATTCAGGTTTGCATAGGTCTTGAAATCAATCCCAAGAAGCCTGGCCGGCTCACCTCGTGAGAGATTGCAGCCGTGAAAACCGGCAATTGAGCTCAAGTTGTCTGAGGCGCACCCTTCAATCCAACAAGGATGACGGATAAATGATGACACATGGCCATACTGTCATGTGTATGTTTGTGGAACGTCCCACCCGTGATACTTTAGCACTTGGGAAATTCCCTTGGCATCACAGAACAAGACCAAAAGACACTACTTTCCACAGCCATGGACACGTTACCCAGGACATGGAAACTGGGGATGCCCCCCGAGATGGCTCACGATGTTGGACCACGTTTCCCCTGTGCGGCAGGCAAACTGTATGTAGCCTTTGAGCTCGAGTTGAAGACGCACCGGAAGCGGACACCTCCAAAAACACCCCGCCATACGTACCCTGAACAACCAGCCAGCTCCTTTACATCACTCACTTGCACGGTATCCAACCATCTGAGTCGTTGGCAGCTGCCAAGAATCGGCTGTCCAACCGCCTGCGTGCCTTAGGCTTCTCAGTCTCGCAACTTGGGCAAACATGTTGTATGTCATGGGCCGTGTCCTGGCTTCCACATATCCTTCCATTTGGCTAAGACCTTTGAAAGAAATAAAAATACATTCAGTAGTGATAGATTCCCTTTAAAACCAACAGGGGAAAACACATACGTTATTCAAAAAATATATTCTGAAGCAAATGGAAGTATCGCAATGCTTGGGACGGAGCGGTGGCGTCGTACACCAGGATTGAAAGAACTGCGATGTCCTGGCAGTGCAACTCACTTGCCGAGTGGATGGCCCAAAAAAAAGTCCAAACTTTATATTTACCACTAAAATGGTCTTCCCAAAAAGTTTAAAGTTCATGAACTCGGGAAGTGAGGCAAACAGCTTGCGCACGGCTTTGAGCGGTTTGAAGTCTGCTTTGAGCGGCGCATTTTGGCCATGCCATGCCTGGTCTGATGCCCCCAGCGTCGCCGCCAGCGTCAAAGCGTAGGCACGCTTTGAGGCGGTCGTTTCCATCTGGGCCTGGCGCAGACAGGAAGCTTCCCTTGGCCACCCTTGGAGAAGCTCGGCCAAAAGCAGGGTGCCCCAAGCTTCAGTCCAAGGGAGTTCCCACTACCCAAGAAAACGGGCTACGTGTACTTTTCATAGTGGCTGCTTCTAGTTGCTGCATATCCAAGTGTATCGCATAAAACCCGTGAGGATGGTGTGTTGGTAAGCCCCTGGGTCACACACGAGACCTGGTACGACGAAGGTCTGCCGGAATCCATGTAAAGAATGACAAGTGCGGACTTCTGCACTTACTTCTGGCAAGGTGCGGCAAGGGGAGTGTGGCGCGGCAGTGTTCCTTACCAACCTTCACATATCCAAATCGGCTTTGATTGTGGCCGCCTGAGATCCAGCAACGTGGGGTGGTTTGGGGTAAGCACAAACACACATATACGTACATTGGAACCAACTTTTGTACAGCGGTGGTACGGTTTCCATGGTTGTAGTGGTTTGGACCTAGCGACCATCATCTAAACCAGCCTCTAACCCCAGTCATCAAGAACCTCTAAACCCCACCTCAACCCACCCTACAAACCCGCCGGTTTTCCCATTGTGGTGAGCTCCCATGTTTCCCCAAGAACCCCCCCGCCCCCAACACCCCCCCCCCTCCCCCGCCCGTATGATGGACACTTAGATTCTATTTTGCAACCTCCTTCTTGTAGGGTGTTGCTGTTAAAGGGCTCTTGGTTCCAAAATGGACTCTAGATGTCCGTGGCACCCCGCCGCCCCGCCACCACCCCCCACCCCCTTCCCCTACCCACCCCCCCCCCCCCCCACCCGCGCGCCTGCATCTCCGAGAGCGTGGCGTTCAGCTCCGGCAGCGCGAAGGCCACGGCGCTCCTCACCACCTTCCGCGCCTCCGGAAATCCAGCGGACCGCGCGTTTTTCGGAAATCGAGCCGCCGGACACCCGAGCCGAAAAGAACTGAAAAGATTTGTTGCGTGTCGTAGACCTACCTGGTGTTGTGTGTAAATCCGTTTGTTGTTGTTGTTGTTGTTGTTGCTGCTGCTGCTGCTGCTGCTGCTGCTGCTGCTGCTGCTGCTGCTGCTGCTGCTGCTGTTGTTGTTGTTGTTGTTGTTGTTGTTGTTGTTGTTGTTGTTGTTGTTGTTGTTGTTGTTGTTGTTGTTGTTGTTGTTGTTGTTGTTGTTGTTGTTGTTGTTGTTGTTGTTGTTGTTGTTGTTGTTGTTGTTGTTGTTGTTGTTGTTGTTGTTTTAAATAATAAAATATTATGATTGCTTTCGGCACTTTCTGGAGACCAGCCAAGTTGCAGGCTGTCTGTTTCCAGAAACAACCGCCCCTACAAACAGTGACAGTTGATGGGGAAAACGGCAATATAATTGGCGGTAGAGGTAGGAGAAAGCTAAACTCTTTTAGTAGAGGGCAAAGATCAGTTGGTGGTGATGGTGCCAAACTTTGAAAGGTGCATGTCCCAAGGGCAAGCTGAATATACCAAAGAGACTTAAACTCCTCAGAGGAAAAAGGCATGGTTGCACACATGCTGGTGCGGCTGAGCCCTTGGCAGGGCAACCACATGTAACATCATCCAACCATGCTGGTCTTGTTTTCTGGCATAGGTCGTCTCATCTTACACTTTTCCTATGCCGGGAAAGCAAAACAGTAGGCCGAGCAAAGCCAATGCTTTCCCTCATTGACCAGGGACGTGCCTCTAGCTTTGCGCTCATGCCCTGACACCATTGCCATCGTGAGTAGAAAAACTTCACAGAAATGGGTCAGTTTGCTCCATTGTGTCCCCATTCAAGTTGGCATGAGAATCTTATATCGCTTCAACGCCAATGAGCTTGGATCTTCCGCTCCAGGGAGGCGATGCATGTAAGACATTCAGACCAAACGAGGCAAGCGAATTTACCTCCGCTCGGATGAACCCACCCGAAGTGGCCCGGCCTGTGTCGTAGCGCCGGCAACTGCGATGGGCAGACACGCGCTGGTGTCGGTCAACAGCACTGAGGCTTCACAAGTGATGCCTTGGCGCGCGCGCGGGGGTGCTATTCTTCGCTTGCTTAAGCCCTCTGGAAATAGAAGCATATTTCCAGTAGTGAAATCGATTCCCTTTAAAACCAAGAAGAGAACATAAAGCATACTCTTCAGCAAATGGAGGTACTCAGGTTTCCGAAATGGACCCATGGATCTGTACCCCTTGGCCTGAGAGAGTTGCAGGCTGAGCTGATCAAAAAGGTTGGCCAATCTTCCTCCGGAACCACGAAGAAAGGGGGCTCCTTCGTAACCATACAGGCGAAGTGTGGCCTCTGAACATCGCAAACACAAAGGTTGGGTGCCCCAAAATGGCTTCCAAGAAACGGCTTCTTGGACTCGCAGTGCAGGCTGGAACCAGTTTTGCAGCCGAACCCCTGGAACGGTCCCCAGGCTGTCGGCATGTGGACTCGTTATATTCCACTTGGCCAGTAACAGCACTCTTCCTGGCCAGCCGAGCCAGTACCCCCCATGGTTACCCAATCAAAGCTAGCGCGGGCCTCAAGTGATCCGTGTTCGGTGAGTAAAAAAAAAAAAAAAACGCCTGCCGGCTGCAACCCAGTCATGGAGCAAATGAGCAAGCAAACTGCTGCTTGGTGGACGTTGCAAGGGGAGCAACAAATTAAGGTTTAGCAGTTAAGTGGTTGGATTTCACTCAACCACAATAAACAAAAATGCAAATGTTTCCCAACAAACATGGTTGGGCCTTCAGCCAAATCTTGCACATCTGTGCAGTGCCGGCTGGTGAGAAAGACAGTTTCTCATAGTTGACGTTCGAACTCATCACGCCAGTTCTTTTGGGGGCTTACCCGTATTGTTCCATCAACAACTCTAGGACTCTAGGGGTTGATTCCAACCACTCTTTTCAAACATGGTAGGTGGGCGAGCGCGCGGGTGGGTGGGCGGGCGGGTTAGTTTGTTGGTTAGTTAGCTGGTTCGTTAGTTAGCTAGCCAGCTACTTAGCTAGATATGTACAGTAATTAATTAGTCAGTTACTCAGTTAGTCAGTTAGTTAGTCAGTTGGTTAGTTAGCTAGCTCCTTCTTTTCAAGAACTGAAAAACCTGTTGTTTTCCCTGGGGTTCTGATGGTTTTCCGGAAAGATTCAGATCCCTGGAAAGAAGAACGGCATTGGGACCCGTGCCACCCCAAGCACCGTGGCTTGCTGACTTCAGGCACCTCCCTGAGAAACCAAGGACTTGGTGCTTCGTTGATCTCTTGTTAAAAGCTAAAACCTTGTGGGACTTGTCACAAATCCAACTCCAAACGCAACAAACAAACAAAAAACAACTAAACGTCTATGGGTGTGTCTGTCAAACCTAAGAGCTCATTATTGCTTCATGACCTTCCCGAACAATGGCGGTTGTCCTGTGGTTTCCCTTGGAACCACCCGCAAAAAAAAGAGGGACATCGGGACATCCCTTCAAAACATCGACGCGCCCTCGCCAGCAGAGCCGCTGAATTGGCCCTCGTAGCTGGCATCCACTGAGGAGCAGCTCTGGGTCAAATTCGCGAAGCCTGTGGAAGGATGGGCTCATGACTTGGGTATGTTGACCGCAGCATTTACCACAACCACAACCACAACTACCACAACCACAACTACCACAACCACCACAACCACCACAACCACCATAACCAGAACGACCACAACCACCATAACCACAACGACCACAACTACCACCTTTCTTCGGGGGACCGCCAGCCAAATGGGGGGCACCCTAACCAAAAACGGTGTTCGGTGTTGTTCCTTGTGGCGTCAATTTAAAACCAAGCAACCTCTAGATGCCAACCCCCGGTGCAGCTCGACACGTTCCGATACGCGGGGAGATCCAAGTTTGCCTCTCCGGACCTGGAACCAAAAACACCATTCCAATCTGCAAATGCTACTCGAATGCCAAAACCGGAAATCCCCAAGGATCAATAGATTGTGAGCTCTCGCCATGCAAATCGCAAGACTTGCTCGTCCCATCCACCAGCAGGCCATGGCCAACAAAACGCCAGGCGTTCTCCAAAAATGCCTTGCGTAGACTCTACCCGCTCCCGTGAAGTAAACAGCAAAGGCCATGGGGGAAATCCGACAATGCCCCCGAACTCCCCGAAAAATCCCCCTCGCCAGCGTGTGGGGCCCCAAGGACCCCAAGGACCGCAGGGACTTTCAGGGGGGAGGGCCGGTGGCACCGAGGCTCGGGCTCTGCATCGCCGCCAAAATGGCAACCTCCGCCACAGTACCGCCCACCACCACCGTCGCCATCTGGCCTCAAGCTCGGCCGCTGGGAGAACGACCACCGACATCCGGAGGGCGCGCGGGAAACCAGTGGATGGCCCCAAAAAAACCACAGAAAACTTTAGAGTCACCACTAAAATGGTCTTCCCCAAATAGTTAAAAGTTCATGAACTCAGGAAGTGAGCAAGGGGAAAAACCGAGCAGCACCCTCCAGGGGTGGCTTTTCCTCATTTCTACCAGTGCCTGCGTGTGAGCCATTTTGACTAATATTGGATGGCGCTGTGCTATGTCCAGGTTTGGAGCCCTCGAGCGAAGCTCTCCACGAATCCAAAAGGCCCAATCCAAGTCCCAGGCCGGCGTCACAGGTGCCTGGGGCGCAGCCTGCAGATGGCCAGGCAAATGGCACGCAATTGCGGTCTTGCATGCCACAAGTGTTATTTGCTATTGCGATAGGTAGGGAATGAGGAAATGAAACCTAAGGATTCCCGAATAAAGGAAAACATCAGGGGATGGCACCAGCAAGATGAGCCGACAGGGGGCCCAAGCTGCAAAATTGCAAGTCCATGCAAAACTTATAGGGCGCCAACTCAAAACTTACACCTTGGTTTCATACTCCCTGGTCGCTCGCGCCCTGATTCTAGCCATGCTATGGACACACGCCGGTCCTGAGCCATCCCCAACGACAGCACCATAATAGCACCTCGGACGTCACGGGCCATAGGGAGCAGCAGTTCGTGCCAACGCAAGCCCCTTGGCGCACGGGCCCCTTGGCACACAGGCATGGGAAGCAACATGCGTAACACCAGAACAAGTGATCTCCGACATGTCGCATCATTTGTGTCACTGCTTAACCGTTAACCCATGCCAGTAAGCTGCCAAGCAAAAACGGGTGGCCCTCGTCTCGCATCGTTTCAAGGAGTTTTGAAGGGACGTTGGCCTGGCAAAACTGTAGGAACCGAAATGCGCCGCATGTCCGCGAGACGAACGAGGGAAAACAAAATCAACTAGCCACGCTCACCTCTCCCAAATGTTACATTGTTGAGTGAGGACTATTTCCTTCCAACACAAATCCATGACTCATTGGGCAATCATCAGACATCAGTTCTGGGTCTGTCTTTGTTTGAGGGTACCCCTTGCCCCCAAAGAGTGGGCAGCTTCCCCCCATATGCGAACCCTGCAATCCCAACCCGAAAACACCCTAAAAAAACACCCCCATTTTGAGCCCCAGCCAACTGCGATTTGGGCATGTGTCAAAGGAGGGGACCTTTAAAAAAATGGCCAGGGAACCAACCATTTTAGAGTCCCCTAAAAAAAGGACACCCAACGTGGCAAGGGCTTTCTTTTGGTTTCCCTCCCCCCCCCGAAAAAAAAAAGAAGAGAAGAAGTACCCAAACAACCCAGGCCCTTTTGGCTTCCCTTTAAAGAGCCCCAAAAAGGGCACCAACAAAACGAACGC
Source organism: Effrenium voratum (assembly GCA_963377175.1). Lineage (NCBI taxonomy): Eukaryota > Dinophyceae > Suessiales > Symbiodiniaceae > Effrenium > Effrenium voratum. The sequence goes on from CAUJNA010000981.1 coordinate 27,466, forward strand.
GCACACAAACCCCACTGAGCCCGGTACTGCAGATCGAAGACGCCGCCCCAGCCAGGCATCACTGAAGCGCAGGTCCTCCGACTTCGGAACTTCGGACCCCGGCGCTGGAAATTTCGAGCCTCGGGTTGATGGGTGGGGTCAAAAACAGGGATCCTGACATACACCTGAACATTGCCTTGTAAATGGTGGTAAACCCCTTTATTTTTTGGTGGGCCCAACAACGGGCTGGAGCTTGGTTGACGTTGGAAGGGGAGCATTTTGTTTCACATTTTAGCAGTTAAGTGGTTGGATTTCAACCACTCAACCACAATAAGCAAAAATGTAAAACCTTTCCCAACAACAACCATGTAAAGAGCATGCTTTGTTGCAGGCACCTAATTTAGGACATGTCCAATGTGGTGTTTTTGTGGACGGCAGTTGTTTTCTGGCACATGCCCTTGGCACAAAACGGCGCCTCGTGGCCGGGTCCAAAAAAGGGAGCCATGGGTTTGACAACTTCGGTTTCCCTTTCGACCAACCGAACAAGCGCCACATGGGTGTGGGTCACAAATAGGAACCCAAAACGGGTTGCCCTGGAAAATGGAAACAATGACCAACACCTGCAGGCCTGGTTAGTTTCGACTCATACCCAAATGGCTCTGGCGAACGTAAAGTTCCCAGAACCGAAAAGCACAATCAAAACCTGGCACTTTCTGGTACAGGGGTCTGGTGGAAGGGAGTGGGAAGTCGTAACGGCTTTCATCTGCGTCGGAATCAAAACCTTACAGGGCTCACACAATCCGCAGAGAAGCCGCACCTAAGCCCGGGACTGTCCCTTACCTTTACTTCTCCCGGTTTTGATTGTGACATCCTCTCGCAAGAATCCCTTTGCAACAAATATTTTTTGGCCTTCGGCCGGGGGTGAACCCTGCAATTCCTGATCAGGCCTTCCGTGGGGTGCCCTTCCATTCTTGCACAAGGGAAAGTGGAAGAAACTTCCAAAGGAAGAAGCCGTAGGGTTCACCAAACGAACACCAAAAGACAGGAAAGCCTTTAAAAAAAGACCTCACAGGGAACCGAAAGACCCCCACAAATTGTGTTGGGGAACCCTTTCAGGGTGGCAGGAAAGAAACAACCCTGCAGGAAAGCCGACATGCATCATTTTTTGCGCCAAAATGGGGACCCCAAATCCCATGAGACTAATAATGAAGGGACACCAACTTTCTACAGTCTGGCCTCGAGGCGCTACCGCCGCTAGACAGCGATTGCTCCTCAGGCCGTTTGCGCTTCGTTTGACTTCACTTCTTGCTCCTCATATTTCATTGCTTATGTGCCATTGATCGAAATGTCATACACAAACCGTCTCTCAATGTTATCCAACATCATCCTTCTTGAGCTTTCAGGCTGCTACTTTTGCCTCCGAAACGCCTATGAACTTTGAACAGCATAAACCATGGGTGTCTCGAAATAGGGGACCCTCACCATTTCCTTCCAAAAGGGTACCTCAAAAAACACACACACACACACACACACACTCAAAATGCACACTGCTCCAATCCCATGACTCAGCCCAGGCGGAGTCTTCATTTTGGTTGGGGGGCCCTAGGGCTCCAAGGATGGCTGTGACATGGTGGCCAAAGGCTTTGTGACAGCCATGGGTTTGTCTTTTACATTGGGCACCCATTTTCCTTTGGTTCCCCTTTTGCTTCTCCTTTACAGCGGTTCCTTGCAATCCCCTTATTGAACGTTCCTAAGCACGCAAAGCCACAATGGTGGCCACATTACTTCTGCAGGTTCACCTTTGAACCAACATTTTGGAGGATATATCATACCACTTCGGCCCCAGCATTTGCCATTCGAGAAAAAGCGCAACAACACCACTCGCGGTGCTCGAAATGCAAGCCCGATGTCCCGAGGCAGGGACTAGCGTAGGTCGCACTTCCTGAGCAAAGCAGAGGTGCGGGGTGTCGACTGGGTTGCCCCAATCCCTGCGAAGAAGTTCGATCACCTTTTGCATGTTCACAAACCATCTGTTTCCAAACGGTCTAAGGCTCACATTGTGTCCCGTGCGCGCGACTAAGACTTCCCCAAAAGGTCTACAGTAAAGGGCCGTCTGGTCACACCAACAAAGACCAGCCGAGCCAAAGAGGGATCGCGAAAGGGTCCATAAGCTCCCCCCCTCCCCCCACCCCGCCAGGCATTGATGCTTTCAAGTCCGAGTTGTCGTCATGTTGACCCCGGATAGTTTGTTCGTCCACATTTGCCTGATTCAACCATTTATCACTTTTAGAACCAGCCAAGTAATTGGGGCTGTGCATGCTCAAAGAAGTGGATCCCCATTGTATCAAACCATGGTTCGCCAGAAAGTGTCTAAACAACCAGACCCTGGGTCACCAAAACTCATGGACCCTTTCGTGATCCCTCTTGGGCTTCATACTTTTGACTCGGCTGGTCTTTGGTCTTGTGACCAGATGGCCCCTTAGACCTTTTGGCACCAGGTTGTTTCAACCATTCAACATCATGATTAGAGTTAGGCCCAGTTATAGAATGTATATTTGATTGATTGCTTCACTTTGGGTCACTGGTAAAATGCAAAATGTATCCAAAGTCTACCCCAGACATGTGCTGAATCGCCCAACTCTGCCGGAAGCCACCTGCAATTCCGTAGCTCCGTTGTGGCCCCCGACCCTGCTGCCCAGCGTTGCCACGAAGCTGCCAGAACAGCCTGCCAGCTTAACATGCGAGCGACGGGGAACACCAACATGGTTCTGTTTGTTCTCCTTTTTGGGGCTGGTTCAAGGGGCAGCCATTTGAGTGTCGCCTTGTTCTTTCTTGTCACACACCATGCAGTATTCCCTTGGCTAACTTCAATGCCAAAAAAGGGTACCACTGAACACTCGCACACGCTCCGACCTTTGGGCTCGACACTTCGCTCAAAGAATCCCTTTTGCTCATTGCCGAAAAGACTGGGTTGCGGTTGACCCCCTGCAGAAAGTTTAACTTTTTGGGGGTTTAGTGGAAAACCCCTTGATTTCAACCAAAAAGTTAAAGTCTAAAGATCCAACCCAATAGCAGTCAAGAAATCAACCGGATGCTGGAACCCGGGCACCCAAGAAAAAAATGAGCAAAACACAAAATTCTCCCCTGCAAACCCTTTTCAGACAAGGGACTTCCATGTTAGGAGTTTACGCCCCTCTAAACAGCTCAAAGAAGGCTCGGAGCCATGGACTGAATTGCATTGCAGTGGGACCTCCTCGTCGGCAATCCTTCTCTGCCCTCTCAGATTTGCATCTCCTTCTGGGAGGGCATTTCCCCTTTTTGAGCTTGTTTTGAAGGAAGCTATTGAGAATTATGATCTCTCTCGTTTCTTTTTTTGGGTGTCGGGGGGCCTCACATTTTGAGAAGGACCCATTTTGCGCGTGCCGCGCAGCAGTCTCAGTTACGGATATGCCCGCCACAGCTGCAAATGCTCAAGGCGTCCATGCAAAAGAACTGGATACCAACAGCTGGGCTGCGCTTTTTGCGGAGCCCTTTGTTGGGGTGGTTTGGCCAAACAAACCATGAGTTTGGGGTCCGATTTTAGGCAACACCCACCTGAAGCGGCTTCAGGTCCTGGAGTAAAGGACATACGTCACACGCTGGGCTTCTACGACCCTCGGCATGGCCTCGCGGGCTGCAGCCGGACGCGTTCAAAATGTACTCCTCGGGGCGCAAGTGGCCGTGGGTCAAACGCCCCAGTGAACATCCCCATCCAACCACTATAGACAAAAATGGGTGGTGCACCTACCAACCAAAATGGGATCCCAAAACGGTTTTGACCCACAGCCAAGTCACAATCAAAACGTGGGACTACCAGAACCAACTCAGAAGGGCGCTCGCACCTAATTGTGCTTGTTCTTGTCGGAACAAATCAGCTTTGCCTTTCCGGTCCTGGACGCAAAACCAAATCAAAAGGTCAGCTTGCGACCAGTGAGCTGGCCCTTTTTTGCTCACTGACGACCTGTCCTCTGGACTGACTCCGGGTAAATGCGCATAAATGCTAGGCAATAGCAGCTTCTGTGGGTGCCAACGCGGAGTTCCCATGCCCTTGGCTGCTGTGTCACTTTGATTGGGCTTCAATTGGTGTTGCAGAACATGAGCCCAGACCTCATGAAGTGTGCGATCCTAAGGCGTTCTAACGAATGGGCACTAGGATGCTACACACACACACACACAGATGCTTTTCCCCTTGTGCAAGCTGGAACCCTCATATGGCCATGGGTCAAAATCCTGCACCTCAAGTGAACATCCCACTATCATAGACAAAAATTGGTGGTGCACCTAAAATATCCTAAAATGGTACCAAATCTGTTTTGACCGACAGCCATATTAGAACCCGATACATGGGTCCCGGACTGATCTCCCACGTCAAGCGCTGACACGTTTTTTAAGGGGAACGAAGGCCCGAAGCTAGGCCCGGTACACCTTTGGAGCACTCCACGCCTCGCCAAAACAACTGTCTGACTTGGGGCGGGGGGGGGGGAGGTGAGTTTGGCTAGGGGGTGACTTGGTCACCAGAATTCGGTGAGGATTCTCCTTGGCCTGCTGAAACCTTCCGGGCACTCTGCTTGGAGTGAACAGCTTCGCTTACGGCCCACGAACTTGGCTCCCCGCTTGCGGTGCCGTCGATGGAGCTGTTGAAGGCCTACGCGTGAACCCGGAGAAATCCACCTCACTTGCTGAACAGTGGGCGCATCCAAGATTCCATTTGATCAGGGCCCCAAAATACATGACCATAGGTAAAACTGTTTTTCAAGTGGTAAAAAAAGAACAATTCTTCTGGTGAACTCCTGTTTTCTGGTGGTTTCTTCAATGGCCCTATGCGCATAGGGAATCTTCACTTTTTAAACATTTTCACCGGGTCTCATCCGCCGGCTGAGGCAGACACAGCACAGCTGAGATCCGGGTTGGAGAAGGGGCTCGGCCTGAAGGCTTCATTTCCTGGACCTGTGGATGGACAAAATCCTGCACTAAGAAACCCTGGAAGGATGATTCTCCTCTAAATGCCAACGAGCCAACATTTCCACAAATTTTCAGGATTCCGTCCATCCACGGCAAGGCGGCTCAAAAACCATGCAACATGGCATCAAACGGAACAGGCTAATCCCTGCGACCTCCCCTAGCTCCCATAACTCAGGCCCAGAGTTGAGGATTTAGGCGGATTTCCTTCACCAGAAGTTCTGGCATCTTGCTTGGGTGACCTCACTTGCCCAAAGGACCCCAGAAATGAAAGGCCATCACCTTGCGCCACAGAAAAAGAGCCAGGGCTCAGAGAACCCGAAAGGTCAAAAGGTCGATGCGCATGAGCCACAAGCAGAAGTTTTGGCATTTCCCTTGGGTTTTTTCGAACATTCGCTTGCCAAAGCATGAGTTTCCTTCCTGATGTTGGAAGGCAGATCTCTGCAGCTTGCCATGCTTGAAACTCCTTCTGCGAGACACCATGGGCTCCTGACGAGCACACATCAGTTTGACAAATCTCAGCCGGGTCCCCGACGTTCGCGCATCGCTGAGTCCCAGCGCTGACGCGGTGATCCTTGGGTGAAGCGAGGATCACGAACGCGGTTCAAGTTTGCGTTCCAAGTACCCCAACCTCAAGGTAGCCATCAATTTTGAGTGGATGTCTCCGATCGAAGCCCAAATTCTGGGTAGGTGATCCTGCAGTTTGCCACCAGAAGAGGTGAAACAGAGCCGGATTGCCAGAGCCCAGCTCCACCTCACGTAGCCCTCGAAACTGCCACTTTTTGCTTGACATGGCGATGGGTCAAAAACCCGTAACCCCAGTGAACATCCCAATCCCCACTAAAATAGACTAAACTGGGTGCTGCACCTACCCCAAAATGGTACCATTGGTTTTGACCCACAGCCACATCGACGAACTGCCACTTGACGCCAGGAAGCTGCACTGCCATGGTGTTGCCATCTGTGAGCGTTATCATCCTGCAGCCGCGCTACGACAAGAAATGGCAATACCCGAGGCTTGATTCACGAAGGAAAGTGACAAGGAAGTACCAATTACGGGAAAAGACAGAGAGAGAGAGAGAGAGAGAGAGAAAAAGAGAGATAGAGCGAGAGAGAGAGAGAGAGATATCGAGAGAGAGAGGGACAGAGAGAGAGAGAGAGAGAGAGAGAGAGAGAGAGAGAGAGAGAGAGAGAGAGAGACGGAGGGAGGGAGGGAGGGAGGGAGAGAGGGAGAGAGGGAGGGACAGAGAAAGCTAGGCGGGGAAAAGTGACAGGCACCACGGGAAGCGTGAGAGAGCTCATTCACCGCCGCTTTATCCGTAAGCGCTTGCTGGGTAAGGGTTGGGCCACCCACCAGTTGCAAGTTTAAACATCTCATGTCAGGGCTGTGGGAAACGACCACTTCTGTCATACAACACAAAGGGCCTCCCAAAGACTTACCCCCCAAGGGGATTCCACAACCTTGCCTTGAAGTGGTTGGAGTTTTCCCCTTGGTCCCACCACCTTGCCTCACGTTGGTTTCCCCTCAAGTCCATAAGCTTCCTGGCTTCCTGTTCTTCCACCAATTTTGCGCAGCTGCACCCAGCGGCCCCTCCATTCGCTCAAGTCTTCAGGAAAAAATGCAAACGCTGTTCAGCGATGATAGATCCACTGAAAAACGACAGGGGAAAACACATCATGATTAGAATTAGGCCCAGCTATAGAATGTATATCTTATTGTTTGCTTCACATGGAGTCACTGGTAAAATGCAAAATGTATCCTAAGTCTGCCCCCGAAACAGACGTATATATATATATATCCACTTTTAACCGAAGGGGGGGGGGGAAACACATATATTGTTCTATATGTATATACAAGCGTATTATATATAGTATTTTCTTGAGAATACAGAAGGCATGTCCCATGGGTCGTTTTTTTCCGTCCACGAAGCCGAAGCGGACCCCGCCTGGAAGTGTCGTTGCAGGGCGCCTCGTAGCAGGCGTTGCTCAAAATCACCTCTCCTAGGGTGCAGCTTGCTGAGATCTCGCCCTCATACCTGCACGCAAGACCCGGGTGAAAGGGGGGGGGGTTGGGCTTTTCAAAGTAGTTGTCCCCTAAAATGGTTGGTTTCCTCTTCTGGTTTTTCTTTTAAACCATCCCAAAAAGAGTTCCTCAACTAAAAACACACACACACACACACAAGTATGGGCATGAATCTCAATTTGGGGGTCTATACTAAACATCGGAATTCGCTGCGGATTCGTATCGACTAGCATGTTTCCTTTGTTTTTTGTTGGTTTTGGGGGGTCCGACTCATACAAGGTTGCTTCGGGCGAGTCCTACCAACGTCGCGGCGACGTGGTCCTACGCAACACCCAACCCCGGAACTGCCCCCAACCCCCCCCCCCGCCCCCCCCCCCACACAAATAGCTAGCCATGCGAAGTGCTGCCCTCGTTGAAAGCGATGCAAGGCTAGGTGCCGTGATTTTCTCATGCAAGCCAGCTCGTCCAAACACCAAAGTGGGTCAAACGACTAACGGTGGCGCTTTGTTTGGTTTCATCCTTGTTGCTCTTTAGGCGGGGCTACTGTAGGATGAGAAGGCCGCCCTCACAAAAAGACAAGCCCCCAAATGTGCGCAGGTCACGCCGCATTCAAAGACGCGCAGCTCAAGCTCCAAGTGGTGCCACCTCGGCTGACCCCAAGGCGATGTTCCTTGCACGGATTGTCTCCCAACTTTCTTGTTCAAACCGGGTCATTTTTTCTACTAGCATCATAAAGGCTTACATTCGAAGTCTCATCCGCCAGCTCGTAGAAGCCCCAAGATTGATCTGTTGCCATGCCGTGTCAAACAAAGCAGGGGTGGCCTTGTTTTCGACACTGCCACGTTTCATGTCAAAGGGAAACCAAAACGAAACCACTCGTTTGGGGGGTTGCCCCATGTAAAGACGAAACCATCGCTCGCAAGAGCGAGCGTAATTTGCAGGCACGCGCAGGTGGCTCTGTACACAGACGCACATCTGGGTAAATCGCTGACATTCACTCACAAGAATTATGAGCTCGGCAATATTTGCCCAGAAGCACCGGCACAAACACGCATACACAGGTCCGACACCGTTTGGACGTTGGGGCCTTCCCAATTGGCGTCGAAGGGAACTGGGGATCAAATCCTTCCATTGAATTAAAACCCGGAGAGAAGTTAAAAACAAATCCAGTAGTGATAGATTCCCTTCAAAACCAACAGGGGAAAATCAACAGTCTTCATTTCAGCAAATGGAAGAATCCCAACCACAATTTGCCAGCCGGTGGGCCCCTGCCAAGCTGCGGAAAAAAAAAAAAAAAAAAAAACAAACAAACGCAGAAAACAGATGTCCCGGCATCGCGCATTGTGCATGTGGCACTTGTCACACAGATCTGCGCCTCCGAGTCCCAAAAATCACGCGCCCGGCGCCATGCTCAGGCTGCATGCACCATGCAGCAAATGAGCACATTGGTCTCACAACAATGGACACAAAGACTGCGCATGGACGAAATCCTGCGCCACCTAAGATTTAAGAAATCCTGGAATGGGCATTTCCCCTGCGCATACCAACAAACAAGAGTTTCCCACGGTTTCAAAGCGGAAAACACAATTTCGTCACCCACAGTATGACACAAGTCGAGAGCCATCAAAGGACATTTGAGTGTTTCATTAAAAGTGGGCTTGAAGCTGCAAACCTGGAATGAGGTTTGGGAGAGATGGGCCGCTTGGCATGCTCCTCACTCAAATATGGACTACGTTGCACTGCAAATTGATGTTTCGTTTGCATCATGTTGCGGAAAGCGCAGAAGTGGTCTGCTGCACCCCTAGGCGTCCCGGCTCTGCACTTCGGAAGCAGCCGTCACACTGAAGGACCGCGTGCCGATCTGCGATTTGCGCGCATTCTTGTGGCTGGAGGCTGGGTGTAAGCCTTTGCCGCAAGAATTCTAGGGGGTGGATTCCAACCATTCTTTTCAAGCATCGCTCTTTGCAAAACCAGATTTGTTTGCTAGGTTTGTGATGGCTTCCTCAAAAGAAGGATCCTTGGAAGGAATGGGAAAGTTTCCCCGAGACAGATGAGCTGTGGCCCTTTTCTGAATCAGGGGATCCCTGAAGCTCCCCTTGCAGCACCGGGGTCAGCTAAGCGAGGGTCTTGCTTCATGCTGCTTCCACAACTTGGTTGACGTTGGAAGGGGAGCAAGGGGAGCAAGAAATCATGTTTTTGCCGCATAGTGGGGATTTCCCACTAAACCACCATAAGCCAAAAATGCAAATTGTTTCCCAACAAGCATGACAAGAGGACATGCGACAACTCGTCACCCTTGGGATTCGCGATTGTTTCTCAGCTGGCTCCTCTGAGCCGCAACAGTCGTCGGATCAACCTGGTTCAAATGCTATGGCTTGAACAAGCTTAAACTTAAACTTCTGTCTTGGATCACTATCAGGCGGCAAACAAATTAGACAACCTAGAAACTTGGAAGTGAGTCTTGCGTCGCTGTTTTCCTGGACGGCCTGAATGACGCCGGCTGGAGTGCTTGGCGAGCATGGGTTTGGCCTAGGATTCAAATGGGCGTCAAATGGGCGTCAAATGGGCGTCAAATTTTCAGAACGGCGTCAAATGGGCGTCGTAGACACTCCTGTTTCCAGGGCTTCCTGAATAGGCATGCCTCAAAACTTTTTCAGTACAGGCAAGACACAGACCAAGACAAAGCCGACATGTGTGCGCTTCCGCACGCTCGACGAACACGAAAAGAAGGGGGAGTCCATGTGTAGTCGTGAGGGTGACATTCTTCTTGCGTTTGCTTCACTGAGAATTTGACAAGCTACAGTGGAAACAAACAACTGCAAAAAGTGAACAACGAGGCTATGGCGTAGGAAGATGTAACTAGCCTACATTGCCTGCCTCTAGGTCACACTGACAGCGTGCGCCCAGAGAGCAACATGATAATTTACAGACACTTAGATTCAGGCCTTTCACTAAAGAGCCCAAATGCTTGACCTGAAAGTGCACAATGATCTTCACAACAGGCCCCCAGGTTCATGAACAGCCACTGCTCCAGGGAACCTGTCGGGACACGGCCGTGGATGATCGCCGAGTGAATCACGCCCGCTCAGCGCGCGTGCTTGCAATGGAAACTGCGACCGTCCATGGCCAAACGAAGTCGGGGCTTGTCAAAATTAGGGCCCGATTTGAGCAGGCAGCAGGGTCAAGCAGGCATCCGTACTGGTGACAACTGACAAGTGAAAGTAGATGCAGGTTGCCCATGTCGATTCCACAAATTGGAAAAAACCAAACATTAGCATGCCAAAAGGAAGAGCGAACTGTGGCATCTACTTCCGCCCGGTTGTAGATCGAACCAGAGAGTTCTTTGGGTTCATTCCTCAATCGGGTTTGCCTGAACTTTCTCGCCGATCCGCTCCCGGTGTCGCCAACAACTCGCTGCATCTGCCGTCTATACTTGTGGTTCCAGCAACACTGCTTTTAATACGGGTCTTACCAAAACCCCGTAAAACCGCACCTATGGCAGCCGCTATTGAACTGAATCTTCTTACCAATGCCAAGGCATGACAAGCGTAAAAAATATGGGTGCCAAATAAGGCAAAAAAGGGTCTGGAAAATAGACCAATCCATCCCATTGCACTTTCCGCTCGGCCGAGCGGAGCCATCTTTGCTACACCGGACATTAACATGGAAACCCCAGAAAGGGGTACCTGCGACAACATGTAACAATGGGGGGGGTAGCCACGTCAACGAGGGTACCCCTTTCTGGGGGTACCATGGTTCCATGTCAGGGAGGTGCCCCCCTTTCTGCGGACAGGTTTCCAATGTTAACAAGCCATTGTTGAGCTCCAAAATGAAGCGCTTCGCAGCTGCCACGGACCATCGAAACGAGCGATGCCAAGGTCCATGCAAACAGCCGCTCGCGTCGGCACCTGAAGTGGGCTGCGACGTCACGCTCCTTGCAAAACCGAGGCTCGTGCAGCAAGTCTGGCGCGCTGACAGGCGCAGCCGAAACTGATGAGAAACCCCTGCCAACTCAAAATCCAAAGTCACAAGAAGTACGAGGGACAAATTCAGAATGCCAAATGCAAGGAACCCTTTCAAAATAGAACGCAGCTTCAGAAGGACACACATCAGATGGCCCAAATTCGTCCTCTGTCTCACTGACTCCTGAAATGGCAAATTACCTGCGGCCAAAGGAAGGGCTATGCCACGACTGAGCCGCATGCTATAGATTCCATCATTGCACTGAGCCGATGCCGTGCCGTAGTGGCCTCGCAGCTCCTGCGCGCGGCAAAAACTCTGACTGCCTGACTGGGGTTGAGTGGGTCTCGAGCGGGTGTATCTTTTGGAGGCGAGGAGCAAGTGGTCCTATTCAAATCCTTCCGTGCTCAGGGCGTCCTCAGCCATTTCTGGAAAGGCCTAGGTACCCTCGACCATGGTGACCTAAGAAGGCTGGCTCCACTTCCGCAAATGACAAATGTCCATTCCGCACTTTTCTCCCCTCGAAGGGACGGTGGTGAAATGGTTGGTGAACATTTCCCACAAGTGGGACAGGGTACCTACGGCGGTCTATTTCTCGGAAAACTGCCTCACACATTTTAGGTTCACATTGTGGCACCATGCGTGACAGCATGGGCGAAGGTGTGCTACTTGTGATCACGCTCACCACGCACCGTGCAGGCCGAAATGTGGGGGAAAAAATATTACTTCGACACGAGAGGAGCAATTAACAAGAAGACAATGCTGAGGTCTCCGATCTTGGTCACGCATCGCTCTTTACGGGGAGGTCCTGCAAATCTTCACGCTGCCCTGTGTGGAAGTCTTCAAACAAGCGCTGCTGGTGCTTCCCTATGGTTTCCATTGTTGTCAGCTGAATTTTGGCAGCTTACAAAAACATGATTTGAGCGTCCCAGTTCCTTCCCAAACGAGCCGAATTGTTTGCAGAAGCGGATGCTGAGTGGTCTGGCATTCATTTGCTGGTGAATCAAAAAAGGAAGATCATGATATCAATAGCGAGGTGGGAATATAGACCAAGAACTACATCATTCGCGAGGAAGTGCAACACCACATGATTGCAAGCTTGACGGCTTCCGGTTTTGCATGAATAAGCACAACAGTGCTGCAAACAAGTGCATCCTCGAGGCTCGCATGATCAGCGCCGTGCGGTCCCTCCAACAAAAAAAACATATCATGTGGCAGTGGCTCAAAGACATGGAGACCAAAATGGCCCCCTTGGCAAAATGGAAACTTGGACAAAAACCTCCGCTTCTCGCCCTGGCTCTTTGATTTTGAGCCACATGGGTATGGGTCAAATAAACCAGCGGACCACAGGTTGTGATCCATGTTTCCACTTGCCAGGGTTCCATTTGAGGTACCTATTTTTGACCCACAGCCACATGTTCCGCCTGGCTGCAGCTGATGGAGGCCGTCTGCCCACTCTGCAGCTGAACTGGCGGGAAGGTCACCTGAGCCGTCGATCTTCGCAGCGCCACCGCCAAACCGTGTCCCTTTGCAGACTTGAAAGGGGGACAATACTAACCGCAAGAGGTAGAGCAGCACGCTCATTTTGGGCTGGTGTTTCACGAATTTGCCTGGTTTCGAAAACCTTAACTAGGTCCTCCAGTAGAGAGTTTAGAATAAGGGTACCTTTTTTTTCTAGTCTATTCTAATAGGGGGTTCCTCCCAACCAAAGGTGAGAAAGGGCACTACTGGGGGACTATTGGTGGGACCTAGTTCAACCATGCGCGCTGGCGAGTTGCAGCCGCCACCCCGTTCTTCTGCAGCAAGGCACCTGAGCATGCATGAACTGGAAGCGCGAAAGGCAGGCGACAACATGTTTTCTGCCCAGAGGCTCACGACTGATACTGGGCCTTCAAACCACCTAGTTTTGAGACCCCCAACCACCTCCGAGCGTCTAATGGAGGGAGTCTTCCATTGCAAACTGCAGGAGCCTCTGGGTACTGTTGTTGGACGAAATCCTGCACCACCCACGAAACCCTGGAATGACCCATGTGGTGCAGGATTTTGTCCATCCACATGGCTAAGTTGCTGCATGCTTTGCAAGCTTAACCTTTCGGTCCTGGGGCGCTGGCCGGTGGTCGCCGGACACCCAGATGACTGGCAAGACGTGGTGTCGCAAACGCAGGTTGAGGTCGACGCACGCCTCAAGCATAGAGCGACGGATTTTCGAACAAAGCGACTTTGGGACCGGATTGCTCCAGAGGAAATGGGGTCCCGTAGTCCTAATACAACACACCCGTAGAGGAACACAACTGGAAAGGGACCTACATCTGGCATAAGGCTTGGACAACATCGTGAAACAGTCGCAGCTGAGGGCTCGGCAACCTGCCGTCGACGCAAACCAGCGAGCCCACACCGGAGTAATCATTGCCTCACCAGCAGGTTTAGTGGTACCATCTTTGGAACCCATGAATTTCAGCTGAATCGAATGAAGGAACTTTCAAAACTGGGCTGTCCTCAGATCCCCCGCCAAAAGCTATAACTTTTAGTGGGCTGAATGGAAATCCCAACTAAACACTAAAAGGCTAAAAAGCTGGCTGGGAACCACCAAGAAAACAAACCCTGGCTCACTCTCAACATTGGCGCTGGCTTGTCCACGCTGACAATTTGAGTGCTCTCATGCTCAGGCCCCTGCTGACGTCCGCACAGCTGAACGACTCCATTCCCCCCTCGTTGTGCGTCAGCACCACCGGGACGGCCTGCCGCACTGCCCGTGCCACCGCGCGACGCTCTATCTCAACTAAACTAGGCTCTCCAGTAAAGAGTTTAGAATAAGGGTAACTCTTTTTTCCCCAGCAGCTGAAAGCTATGGGGTCCCACAAGGGTTTCACCAGGGTTCCAAGGGTTCTTCGAGCTTCTGTGAGGGCTGCGGGGTGGTGCGAGAAATAAGAAGAGCACGGCGCGCTGTTGGGGATATCACCTGAGCTTATTTTTTTGGTGTAGTCTTATTTTATTAGGGGAGTCCCCCCCCCGCACAAAAAGGGTCTAAGGGCACTACTGGGGACCTAGTCAATTGATCGCCAGTTGATGTTTTTCCCGAATGCGTAGCCCGTTTAGAGGTCCGGGGTCTGGGGGTTACGACGTGACCAGAAGTCGCAGCTCTAGTGGGGAAAGCGAAGAACGTGCCATTTAGATGACTTGAAGCGTGTCATTTTTCGTGGTCTTGTGCGGGAATCGTAGCTTCTCAAGCTCGACGTGTCGTTTCGCTGCGCAGGCGCAGTGTTTTGGAAGGCTGCGTGTTCTCGTTGCCGTGCCAGTGGGATTTGCGATCCAGGGTGGTCGTTTTGAGGTGTCCTGCTTGGCAGGCGCGTGATAGTGTTTGCGACGGCGCCGTTTTCGTTGTGGCCCTGTCGTACAATCGGCTTGAAGCATGTCAAAATTGGTCGAAATCATTCTGGCGCAACAGTCCCGCGCTAGTTTTCCGCGTGCGATGCGAGAGTGTCAAATTCAGAATTTCGTGGCAGGCGCAGAATTTTGAGCCTTTGCATGTCGCTGTAACTCGATTTTTCGTGACAGGCGCAGCACTTTAACGTTTTTCGTGCAGATTTCATGGCAGGCGCAGCACTTTAGAGCTTTTTGTGCAGATGTCGTGGTAGGCGCAGCACTTTCCAGCTTGCGTGCAGATTTCGTGGCAGGCGCAGCACTTTCGTTGGGTCGAGTCGCTCTCGCTGTGGCGCTGCGCTTTGGGTGGGTCGAATCGCTCTGGCTGTGGCGCGGTGCACCTTTTCGCACGCAAAGTGAACCCGCGAGAGGACGGGACGGCAAATATGACAAGAGACGTGTGAGAAGAGACGTGGCGAGGGTCGTGACCAGAGACGTGACCAGAGACGTGACGCGAGAGGCGACGACGCACGTGACAGGAGACGTCTCCAAGAAAGACGTGATGGGAGACGCTACGTAGTCGCGACGAGAGGCGCCTCGAGACACGTGATGAAAGATGCGATGATGAAAGATGTGACGAAGGTCGTGACGAGAGATGTGGCCAGAATTGTTATTAAGAGGTCGGGAGATGCTACGCAGTCGTGACGAGAGGCGTGTTGAGACACATGATGAAAGATAAGACATGAAGGTCATGACAAGAGACGTGGCCAGAGTTGTGATGACAGACGTGACAAAGTACGTGACCAAAGACGTGACCAGAGGCATGGCGATGGATGTGATGGATGTCACAAGAGACGTGCAAGGAGAGACGCGACGAGACGCGAGACATGGCGTGACCATGTGACGAGAGACGCGACAAGAGACGTGTGCGCAGAGACGTGGCGAGGGTCGTGACCAGAGACGTGAAGCGAGGGGCGACGACGCACGTGACAGGAGACGTCTCCAAGAAAGACGTGATGGGAGACGCTACGTAGTCGCGACGAAGGAGGCGCCTCGAGACATGATGAAAGATGCGATGATGGAAGATGTGGCGAGGGTCATGACGAGAGATGTGGCCACCAAGGGACGTCTAGCTACGTGGCGATAGATGTGACAAGAAACGTTGTTACGTGAGACGCGACAAGGACAAGGAAAACAAAAAAAAGACGTGACAAGAGACGCCACCAGAGAAGTGACTATACACAAAAAAAGAGGAATAGCCAGATACTCCACCCGACGTGACGAGATTGGACCAGAGACGCGACGAGAGATGTGACAAGAGATGTGGCGTGAGGGCCGACGACCCATGCGTGACAAGAGACGTGACGAGTGTCGCCAAGAAAGACGTTTGAAACGCGACGCCGCGACGGAGTCATGACGACAGGCGCGGCGAGACAAGTGATAAAAGACCAGAGACGCGACTTGGGGGTGACGACAGAGTCGTGACGAGAGGCGCAGCGAGACACGTGATGAAAGGTTTGACGAAAGTCATGACGAGAGACGTGGCCAGAGTTGCTGCGAGAGACGTGACAATGACGTGACCCGAAGTGACCAGAGACGTGACTATAGAAACGTGACTAGAGACGCGACGCGAGATGTGACAAGAGTCCGCTTTCGTGTCCGCATTCGGGTTCGTGGCTTCTATCAGGTTTCCTACCCGTTTTATCCCAGAAGCCAGCAACATTGACTCAAAAAGAGCAGCAGCTTGGCGATCTAGGTTCATCAGGATGAATTGTCATGTGTATTGGTACGACTTGTTTCTCCGCGCGGCCGCGGTGAGACGAACATAAGCACACTTCAGGCAATGAAACTCCACACTTGCATGAACACGACACTGGGTGTATTTTGGCATCTGCTTCTACTCCCGAAATGTGCTCAGTACAATCACGTGTCTTGTAGTTGCGGATCCTGGAAGCGAATGCTGCCATTCACCCGCGAAACGACTGCAAGTCATTTCGTGTTTTTGACGGTTTCAGGCGGGGCGTCAGCGATTCAAACATGGTTTTGTTGCTATCCGAACGCTTTTTTCCGTCGCAGCACGCCCGTCCCCAACACAAAACATTGGGGATCTCATCATTGCACCAGGAGAATTTGATGATGATGATGATGATGGTGGTGGTGAGTGATGGTGATGTAGTAGTAATGATGAAGACAAGCATTGGCAAGGTTGAGGCAAGGACCAGGCGAGCTCGGGTGCCAAGCGCTCCCCCGGATATACTTGCAGCAAACATTCCTGGGCTGTGGCAGGCCGTTGGCCTGGATACAAACAGACGGGCGCCGGGGAAGCGCACGACACGACAGCCCCTAAAACAGTGCGCCCCGAGTGGGTTCGGTGGCCGGGAGCAAGGCGTGCTGAGGGCCAGGGAGGCGTCGGCCAGCAGCTTGGGCAAGATCTCCCAAATCAAACGCGGAGGCACACGGGGTGCCGACCGCAGGGCACGTAACGCTCGTGACCCACAGGTTAAGGCAGGACATGCTGGGGTGGCACAGGCGCAGCTTGGGCGCCGCGCAGGTCGTGTGTCTGAAGGGCGAACTGGGGCAGGGGCACAGCCTGTGACACGCAAGTTGAATGGAAGGTGGCATCTGAATGGTGCGGACAAGAGGGGCGCCGGAGGAAGGGCCCTGAAGTGCGCCAAGCAACCAAGGTGCAACGTGTGACAGAAAGGCGGACTCGGAGCTCCAGTGCCCGACCCCCAGGACGACTAAGCGACAACGAGGGGATCGTGGGAGCTCGGGGTACCGCTCCTTTTGCCCCCTGGCTTCAAGCAACGGGCCGGGCAGGATCGCGGCGGCAGCGTGGTGCAGCATCACGCGTCAGGGGCGGCACGATGGTCGTGCCGACTGCGAGCTGAGCACAGGGGCGTTCAAGTCGCACACAAGAGTGTTGGTCGTGACTCGGGCGCCGGCCTCACGGCAAATCCGGGCATCCACGACTGTGGGCGGCAGGCTGCTCGGTGGTCGCCAAGAGGGTCGAGAAGGCGATCGCATCGGCAGCTGCGGGCGGTAAAGGGCAAAGGCAGGCGCAGGCGCCGCAACAATAGCACGCGGAACAGTGCAGGAAAGTAGGCAAGCTCTGGGCAGCTTGGCACGCTGGTGAACGCTCGGCTACTGTACGGGCCAGTTTGCGAATGCAACAGGGCTTGAGAAGCTGAGCAAACTTGCGCGAGGACCCTGCTCTGAAGTTGCCGGGGAACAGCCTTGGCGGCACCAAGCTCTGCGCACGTGCAGTTGCCCACGTTTGAAGGGAACCGCCTTCAAGCTGCCTTGGCGTCGCTGGACCGTTTTTATGTGGAAACAGTGCTCAGCCTCCCGTGTCGGTTCTTCTTTGGCAGCATGGTGATGAGCAGGGGCCAGCTTGGGAGAGCAACGAGGCAAGGGATGCTGGATCCAGGCCTGGCCCTACGCAAATCCGGGCGCCCCGAGCCCGTGGCTTTGCCGGAGGCCTTCGGTTCCCTCTAACCGAAGGTTATAAGGCTCGCGCCCCCTGCCGCCGACCCACTCTAGGTTCACTCTAGCCCCACTCTAGGTTCACTCCACGTTCACTCCGTGTCGAACGGAGGCTGCATTCACTGCTAAGGGGCGAAGGATTTGTGAATTTGTTCAGGCGATTTTTGACGACTTGTTGCGCATATCACCTGCATCGTTCGCATCCATGGCGGACATTGATGCGGATAAGGCCGGTGATGCGGGGGATGCTGGGGATGTTGTCGCCTGAGTCAAAAAGCCTACCAAAAGTCGAGTTCGGCCGGGACCGTTGAAGCCTGCCTGCTAAGCAGGTTTCCATATTTTCCACGTTTGCACCCGCCAAAAACCTTCAAAAACACTGTGTTTTTGCACGTTCTCTGCAAAATTGGCCCACCGCAGAAAAAACACTGTGTTTTCGATAGTTTTGTATGGATTCAAGGCCGGGCGCAAAGCAGGGCGGCCTGGTAGGCGAGACGCAAGGCCGCAGGGGCATCTCTGGCTTTGGCCCGGGAAAGCTGCCGCAGGAACAGCGGCCACCAACCTCGACCCCAAGGACAACCAGGCGGCACCGGGAGGACTCCTTCTGACGCCGGGCATCAAGCAATGCAACGCGCCGCGCCAAGTCACGGCGGGAGCGCGGAACGGCATCGCGCGTGAGGGGCGACACAATGGTCGTGTCGACTGCCAGCTGGGCGCCGTTCCACAGGGGCAAGCCGTTAGCAATGACCTCAATGCGCCTGTCGTCCAGGCGGTCGACAGGGGCATTCAAGTCGCGCACAAGGGTGTTGGTTGTGACGCGTGCGCCGGCTTCGCGCAAACCCGCGCAGCAGCGCGCTCGAGAGGGCAGCCGCGACTGCGCAAGGCACCGGACCGGGGGCAAGCTGCACGATGGTCGCCAAGAGGGTTGAGAAGGCGATCGCACCGGCAGCTGCGGGCGGTAAAAGCAAAGGCAGGCGCAAGCGCCGCAACAAAAGCACGCGGAACAGCGAAGGAGAGTAGGCAAGCTCCGGGCAGCTCGGCACGCTGGTGAAACCCAGCTGCTGTAGGGGCCTGTTTGAGAAATCAAAAGTGCCTGAGAAGCCGGGTCTGTTTGGGCGAGGACCTCACCTTGAAGCTGCCGGGAAACGGCCTCGGCGGCCGGGGGCTGCCACCCGCGAAGGGTGGGGCCGGCGTGGTCCAAGGCGTGAGCAGAAGCTGGGGGATCGGCTCCGGGCTGCAGGAGCGCCTCCCACGAGGGCGCCGCAAACCCCGCCTCGGTCAGTTGGGTTCGCGCAAGCGGAAGGGCATGGCAGCTTCGGGCGGGCACCGGGCCGGACCGGCAGCACATCAGCCCACGAACCCCAAAACGCGGAGGGGGCAAGGGACACAGCACTGCGCAAGCCGAGGCCTCCTTCGTGGAAAGGCAGCTGCGCAAGGCGGGCCGCAGTGTCAGGCAAAGGGGCCGCACCAAGGAGATCGGACAGGCAAGACAACACAGCTTCATCGTGCGAGGCCCCGAAAGCAGCCGTCAAGCAAGGGGGACGTGGCCACAGCGAGGGGCAGCGGGGATGGTACGGATGGCTTGCAACAGGCTGTCCTGTTTGGCACGGAGCTGATGCAACTGAGCCGCAACAAACTCCGGGTCGCCCAGCGGGGTCGCGCCACTCAGGTTTGCGGAGCACACGCTGGCCCGGAAGGCGGAAAAGCAACATGCGGGGGAGCAGGAGCCAAAGAACCCAAGCGCGGGAGAGAGCAACGGCGTCGTGGCCAGCATCCTCAATGGCTTCCAAAGCAAGCCCCAAAGCCAGCCGAAGCTGTCCCTTCGGACTTTGCGGGACAAGCACTCGGACAAATCCACCGCATCAAGAGCCCGCAAGGCCGCTCGGACAGCGGCGCGGGGTGGTTCCTGAAACTTGGGCAGGTTGATAGGGGCACTGGCAGCATCGCTGGCGGCATCCTCAGTGGGCGATGCTGGGCGAGGCGGCGGCGGAACGGACGGGCCCTCCAAAGGCGCATCGGGAAGCACAGCAGGAGTGAAGGGGACTGTGTCCGCGCCAAGTGGGGAAGGCCGCCGCCGCCGCGGCGGGGGCAGGGGAGTGCGCCGAGGAGCATTCCCGCAGGGAAGGGCAGCGCGGAGGCCAAGCGCTGGGCAGCCGGCGGCGAGGGCGGGGGCTGGCCCGCAGGGTTGGAAAATCCAGGGCGGTGGGGAGCAAGGGGGGCCGGGCACGGCGCCGCCGAGCTCGCAGGTTCGGGAAATCCAGGGCGGGGGGGAGCCAGGGAGGCCGAGCGCTAGGTTCGGAAAGTCCAGGGCGGAGAGAAGCAACGTGCTGAGCAAGCTGGGAAGCCACCCGGTCGCCCAAGAAAAACTGCAGCAGCTCCTTTTGAGCGAAGGCAGGTGCATACCCATCCGCGGAGGAGAGGCGTTCAAGAGCCCACAGAAGAGAAACGGAAGAGCCAGAGGGAAGAGCCGCACCGTCGGAGATGACCCGCTGCAACGCAGAGACCCCAGACGGGAGAGGCTGTGAACCTCAGAAAGGGCGTGGAGCAGGTGGAGCAAGGTGTCCAAAGGCACTAAGCCGCTCCGACGCAGCTCCCCGACGCAAGGATGCCAAAATCCACTCAACCGATGGTCTTGGTGCCAAGCCTCCTCTGTGTGTAGTAGGCGAACGCCTGCCAACAACAAGGGAACAAAGATCCAGCTGTGGGTCGGCGGGACGGGGCTGGACAAGGGAGGCGGCATGGCAACGAACCACCCGCTTGCCGCCGGTTGGGCAGCGAGGGGCACGTCCGAAGGCACAGAACGTGGGTGTAGGGACGGTGGGGGAGCCTCAGCGGGCAAAGGCCGCCCTGGCGCGGGCGAGGCAGGCGTTGGGGGCAGGAACAGCCGCGGCCGGGACGGTGGAACCAGCCGGGCAGGAAGCCGAAGTCATCAGGCTAGAATACTACTGGACAAACTCAGGGTCCCAACCGGGTTGCCACGACAAACGGCACAATGCACAGGAGACGTCGGTCATATAGGTACGCATTTGAGCGACACACGTTGCATGGTAGACGTGACGGCAGCCAGGCCAAAAGCGGCTGGTAGCCCCGGTGCTGGGCAGCTTGCCCCGGGCACGGGGGAAGGTGAGCGCACCGGAACGGCGGAGGGCGGAGGAGAGACCGAAGGGAGCTCAGGCAAAGAGGCCGCGGTCTCAACATGAGGAAGTTGGAGGCCGGACATGAGCTAGCTAGGCCCTGGTGGCTGACCGAATCTTTATACTGGGCCGGTCTCCCAGCTATGCTCCCCGTCTGTTTTTTTCTTCTTCGGGCTCGTTTTTTAGTTGTTTTTAAATCTTTGTTTGTCGGCCCGGCCTCCCAGAGGGTCTTATTGACGTGCTGTTTTTCACCTGGGCAGCATCCAAGGACTGTTTATTTATACTGGGCCAGCCTCCCAGCTACCCCTTCAGCATGCCCCCCACCGACATTTTGCTGCGGAAAAAGGCGCGAGGAAACATGTTTTTAATCAAAAAACACAATCAACATAGTCAACTTCCGCATCTTCACTCTCCTCCGGGCTCTTCATGGTGCCCCGTCAACGATGGCCGCCCTGGCCTGTCCGTACGCTACGCGTAGCCGGCAGCTACGAAGCATTCTGCCTGGCACCGCTGATCCTTCCATGCATCCAGCCGCCCAAACAGGTCGACGGAGAGCGCGCTCGGGAGGGGCGAGTGGCTTCGCAGTGGGCTATGTCTTGCGCAGGGGCCCAGCAGTTGTTTTGATGCCAGCCGTGCCAATATGCACTCCTGACCCGCCACCCCTATGACCGTTTTGTTGTTCGATGGGCTGGTAAGTCGGTTTGCAATGCTTCAGGTCCGGGGTACGCCCGACAATCTCCTGCGCAGAACTACTGCGGCACAGCGGCCTGGTTTGCAAAAACGAGAGCAACGTGCTCAAGCGGGCAGCAGGGCACCCGACCGGGGACAGGATCGCGTTGGCAGCGGCGGAAAACCAAGTCGGGCATTTGGCTGTGTCGGACTCGAAGCACATCAGCCCAGAAACTGCGCAAGGCGGGCCGCAGTGCCAGGCAAAAGGGCCGCGCCACCCCCCCCTCATCGTACAAGGCCCCGAAAGCCACTGTCACAAGGGGGAAGCATGTCGAACAATTTTGCCGCAGAGAGGAAGAATTCGTGGGAACACAGAACAGGAGGAGCAACCAGGCATACTCCGCCTTGTCCCAGATAAGAGCCATCTCAGCAAACATCGCCTGGGCTACGCAAACGTTCACTCGGGCCTCCGAGCATTGCCTTACAGGGTGCACTTGGCCATCAAAACACTACATTTTCGTTGTGTGACCCACGTAGCTCCCCATGGCAGCCAACACTTCGCAGCCATCATGAGCGCGGCCAAGCGGAGGGCCCGACAGCAGCGGCAGGAAACGAAGCAAACGCCAGAGAGCAGCAACAACAGCAGCAACAGCAGCAGCAACAGCAACAGCAGCAACAGCAGCGAGCAGCGGCAGGGGAGGAGGTGCAGGGGCAGCGGCGGCGGCGGCGGCCGGCGGCGGCGGCAGCGGCCGCGACAGCGGCCGCGACAGCGGCAGCACAGCATCTCGCGGACCAGTTGCATGCGCGCTGCCGCGTACGCTTCAAATTGTTTCATCAAATGCCCTTGATGCTTTGCCTTGCCAAACACGGAGGCCGCAACGCGCTCACATCAGTCCGCGGAAACACATGCACCAGACATGGCTGAAAGTTGCTTGTTAAGGCCGCAGGAACTGGACATCTTGGACCTACAGCCTTCGGCCCCGGTCTCCCACAAGAGCGCCGGCGACAACCAAGCCAGCTCTTGCGCCAGCTGACACTAGAAAGTTCAGCGCCGTGGGCGCCAGCGTGCAGCGCGGACTGCTGCGTCTGGGTTGGGGCGCGCACCAACATTGACATCCCTGCAAGAAGGGGGGCCTCGCCAAAAGAATGTTCCTCCACGAGGCCGGGGCTGTTCCCTGTACGCGGTCTCCCCAATCAAGCCGTGTTCGCTTTCCTCTGGGTCGATTTAGGCGGCTCACTTGCCTGATGCGCTAGTGTTGTGGTTGTAAATGGCACTAAAAAGTTGTAAAGACCTACATGAACAACATTTTCAGAGTAGCTTGGGGGGGGGCAAGTACCGCGAGAACGCTTGGAATCGCCCGGCGAGGGCCAAAGGGAGACGAGCGTCCCATGGAGCGCCTGCCGGCAACAAATCTTGAAACTGTGCGCGGACAAAACACCTCACATTTCCAGGGGAAGCCACGGATCTCAAAGGCGGCAGGTACTGAAACAACGTCTCTGCGCTGCCTGCTTAGCGCTGTGCCGTCGCAAGTGGGATGTGGGCCGCGCGGCTCGAAGGAAGTATGCCGAAAGCAAAGGACGCAGCAGCAACCACGCCCTTTGGAACAGCTGGGCTGTATCGTCTCCAGGTTGGGGCGCCTCGTCAAATTGTGTTTCGTCTCGTGGTAGGTATCATTGTCAAGTGCCAACACGGGCAGCGCCGACAGGAAGTCCCTGCCTCTGATCAGATATGTGTGTGTATGTGTGTGTGTGTGTGTGCGTGTGTGTGTGCGAGTGTGCGTGTGCGTGTGCGTGTGGATGCGCGTGCGTGCGCGCGCGCGTGCGTGCGTGAGGGCGGGCGCGCGCGCGCGCGCTGCGTGCGTGCGTGCGTGCGTGCGTGCGTGCGTGCGTGCGTGCGCGTGCGTGCGTGCGTGCGTGCGTGCGTGCAGGGTGGGTGGGTGGGTGGGTGGGTGGGTGGGTGGGTGGGTGGGTGGGTGGGTGTGTGTGTGTGTGTGTGGGTGGGTGCGTGCGCGCGTGCGTGCGTGCGTGCGTGCGTGGGTGGGTGTGTGCGTGCGTGCGTGCGTGCGTGTGTGTGTGTGTGTGTGTGTGTGTGTGTGTGTGTGTGTGTGCGCGTGTGTCTGTGTGTGCGCGGGCGCGTGTGCGTGTGCGTGTGCGTGTGCGTGTGCGTGTGCGTGTGCGTGTGCGTGTGCGCGCGCGTGCATATATATATGTGTGTGGTGTATGTGTGTGTGTGTGTGTGTGGTGTGTGTGTGTGTGTGGTGTGTGTGTGTGTGTGTGTGTGTGTGTGGTGTGTGTGTATGGTGTGTATAGTGTGTATGGTGTGTATGGTGTGTAGGGTGTGTAGGGTGTGTATGATGTGTATGGTGTGTATGGTGTGTATGGCGTGTATGGATGGTGTGTATGTATGGTGTGTATGGATGGTGTGTATGGATGGTGTGTATGCATGGTGTGTATGGATGGTGTGTATGCAAGGTGTGTATGTATGGTGTGTATGTATGGTGTGTATGGTGTGTATGTGTGTATGTATGTATGTATGTATGTATGTATGTACGTACGTACGTGCCTACCTACGTACGTACGTACGGACGGACGGATGGATGGATGGTGTGTGTGTGTGTGCTTCTTCTTGTGATTGCTGTCGTATTATATATACATATGTTTCTGTGTATGTTTCTTTCTTCTTCTTTTCTGTTTGTTATTCTTTTGGGCGGGGGGAATGAACGCCGCTTGGCAATGCAATGTTGTAAGGGATGTCTTCTAAGCCACTTCCCCGGGAAATGTGCTCTTATTTACTCAAAACATGACCGTCGGGGGTGTTGTTTGGGCTGGTGAGGGATTTGCTTTATGACTGTTCTGCGCAGGCATACCAAATGATGTCGTCCGAAAGCGCTGGAGCATTTGCCAACGCCGACTCACAGCAGGAAGCGCTTGCAACGCCCAAGTTGACGCAAAAGCAAGTCGCCGGTTGCGGCAACTCAGCCGCGAAGTCGGCCAGCAGCTGGTGTTGCTTCCGGTGTACCTTTGCCCAAGCTGCGAGAGTTGCGCAGTCACGCACGAGGGCAACAGGGCCCATTGCGGCAGGAGCTCTTTCAATTGCCGCGTCGCATGTGTTGCATTGATGTATTCCAGGCATGTTTGATGGGATAGTTTTATTACTCGACGTGTTCCGCGCGCTGCCGCGTGCGGCATGTGGCTCAAGGGCAACCAGCACCATGGGGCTGGGTACAATGTCGCTGGAGGTTGACCAGGTGCACGTGAGAGCACCGGCGCTGACATCGCTGCACACTCAAATGATCAACAAGCGCATTGGCAAGCGAGCTGCTTCAAGCAGAAGTCTCTTGGGAAATATCCATCGTCCCAGTTAGTTCTGAGATTCAATCTAAATTTCCGTTTGAAGCTAGGACAGATGAAGGTTTCATCTTGGTTTTATTTGTGGTCGCTGAGTATGTTCGCTGAACTCATCTGCGGCACAGGAGTTGAAACGCGGATGCTCAGCGGATTTCCATGGTTGGAAGAAGGGCACCCGTTAAACTTTTTAGCTTCAATTGATGGTTGATTTTAAAGTGAAGGCCTTCCCAAAAGGGAAAAGTGGCAACTGAGATGTGAAGAAAGATTGCGCCAGAAAGCCTTAGTGGGACGCACGGATGAGCAGAGTTGTTGACTCTGCTGCGCTTCTTGGTGCAATCTTAGTCTCCGCTCGCGTTCGGCGTTTCCGACAGGAAACGCCTTGCGGATACTGTTTCAGAAGCAAAGATTTTGAGGGGCGCACTCCGCCGATGCGTCTGGGGTCCCGGGGCAAGCCGGAAGGAATTCCAATCCACTCAACTGCGTCCTGTGGGGCAACCAGCGAAGCTAAAGAAGAACACATGGATTCAACAAAAGCAGATGCCATGGTTCAAACTCGTGGAGTTTAGGATCTTCGCCATGAGGATCTTGTTCATTTCGTACTTGGCGCGGAATGAGAACGACGTCTGACGCTGAGGAAGGACCGACTGCACTCAGCTGTGGTCAACTTCCAAGGACAGACAGCGCCGACAATGTCGACCAGGACTTTCGCCATTGGGGATAGATTTGGACATCAGGCATTCTTTGGTGCATTCTTTGGTGCCTTCTTGGTGCATTCTTTGGTGGATGGATATGACCGTGGGAGGCGCGAACAGCAGCATCTGGCTCTTAAAAACGTCGGCACCATTTGCTGGGGTGAGAAAGGGAAATCAAGAGGAAACCACCTGCAGTCTCCATGATCCTTGGAGTCATGACCCCTTATTTGGGTAGATGACCCCATTTTCGACGAGTCAGAACCGTAGAGAACCCTTCGCCGGTCTGCATTCCGTTTCCGCGCAAGGCGCAGGCATGCGGACCCTGAAACTCGTGGAAGCGGACAGGGCTCCAAAAATGCTCGTCTTCCAAAATCCCTCCATCTATTCCATTGGAAACAGGGCACCTGTTTGCTTGGTTGATGTTGGAAGGGGAGCAAAAAACTAAACTTTAGCAGTTAAGTGGCGATTTCGCACTAAACCACAATAAGCAGTCTCCCAACAACAACAATGCTTGAGTCAATTCAACGGTCTAAGCTTGCAGTTCCAAGACTTGAGGCACCGCATGCGAATGGGAGAGGAGCGCAACACGTCGACCTACGAACTGGTGAGCATCGTAAACAGCACGTCGCTGTCGATGCCGGCAGATCAGAAGATGGGCGCCGAAATCAGCCAACGCGGCCACACTTCAGGTCTTGCCGGACCCAACTCGTCTGGGGAAACGATTCCATCATTTTGGGGGCATCCCATATCCCATGTCTTGCGCCTGCCTGAGTTTTTTTGGTATCTGCCTGGGCACTGGGTTCCCTCGCCAGGGCGGCACTCCTTTTCATTTCGTCGCATTGGCGGGTCAAAAAAAACAGGAGTCGAAGTCGTCTCCGGGATCATCCATTACGGGTTCTATAGAAATTGGGTGGAGTTTCCCTGGGATATCTTTTTGAAAACCAAACAAGTTGTTGCCCTTGGCTTTCCGTTCCCTGGAAAAACAAATCCCAAAAGGATGCTGGTCTTTTGAGACAAACCCGGAATGGGTGAGACAGCCGGGTTGACGTGAGGCCAGAGGTTTGTCCGAGCGAAGCTCGAGGCTCCTAGGGAGACTTAGATCCCACCGCGCACAGAGGGAATTCATTGTGGTCAACCGCCTCGCAGTTTCACTGGAGGCTGTGATCCGGGGAAGAGCGCCTTGAGGGAAAACAGCAACATTTAATTTTGACCCATACCCATATCTGCACATATTGAATGTTCATCAGCTCTCCCTCAATCACTCAACCCACCCCCTCCGCGTGCACAAAAATCCGGGCATGCCCCTTTTGTTGCTCTTGAATCGATGAGATGAAGGATGAAATCCTAAGGGCCTTGAGATCAAGCGCGACCCAGACACGGGCAGTCAGCCCCAGCACTTAGGCTGTAAGCGGGCTGCGCGAGCCGAGCTCCGCATCTCGTCTCACCGGACACGGATCCGTTTTCTTCCGGCGCGACGGCATTTAGCCGGGTGCTTTTTCACCAGCACCAAGAAAAGCTCCAGCAAGAACAAACCAAACACCCAGTGGCCATGGGAAAAACGTCCATTTTTGGGTGAATCAAGTTTAGAGGTCTTTAGAGGGGGTTCCACCCCCTCTCCCAACAAGGGGAAACAAGGCCTCTGGGTGTCTGGTTGCAAAAACGAGACCCCAAAAAACCCTCTGGCGTCCGTGGGGTTGGTTGACCCAGGCATGGCCACACTTTCAAACTAAGCTGGACTGCAGCTGTTACAGATTTACTGCGCCCAAAACCCACCCACCAAGGGTGACACCCAGAATCAATGGCAGCAACATGGTTCCTAGGCCCTGTCACCGTAGAGCTGATCCTATGAATTTCGCTTGAAGCTTCTTCTTTTTTTTGTGGGGGGGGGGGCGGCGGTTTAGGCGCGTGCAAGCGGCTCACTGGCCCCAATTCCTTGCAAACGATTTCGCCTCAGGGCCGCCGTGCTTTCGGGATTTTTGGCTTGGCCCGAGGGGATGAGTGGCCACACTTGACTTGATCCATTTTTTTTCAAGCATTTGCTAGGGACCCTGCAACCCACTTTGGGGGTGCCGGTGGGGCAAGTTTTGGTGAAGGACGCCGAAAGGAAACCAACTGTTGGCAGAATCCCGGGACTCTCGAGACCTGGCACCACTAGGATTTGTGGAGGCAAGGCAAAAACCCGAAACCCTCGAGATCTCTTCATTCTCGTAGCTGAAATGGCAGTGGCTCAAACCGTGTATTCCTGGTGAACATCAAGATAGGTGGCAAATGGATCTTCATCCACCCCAAAATGGAGCCATAGGTTATGCCCCATGGCCAAATCGATAACTTGAAATGTGTTGCAACTTCAATCTTGGCAGGAATTGGGACCCCAGCTAAAAAATATATATATGTTTGCCTGGTTAGTAAAAAACAAAGGGGACCCCAAAAAAGCCAGAAATGAAAAAGGGGAGCTAATTCTGGGGAATAATCTTGGATTCCCTTGCTGTCTGAATTCAAAGTGTGGGGCTGCAGCCTTGGGCTGTCAGTCGCAAAAGCCGGATCAACTTGATCTCTATTCGGGCGTGTCTCGTTCATGTTTGGTCCATTGATGAACAATTGTCGCTTTTGGGTTTGCTTTGAAGGCCATAAGTGTTGCCTCCAACCGGGTGAAATTGTGGCGAAAGGGAAGCCACCGTGTCCAAAAAAGCTGGGTGACGCAAAACACCCATTGGAGGGATTTGCAAAATTGAAAAACCACGCCAGGGACATGTGAAGTCTAAGCCACTTGTTGGAGCTATATCTAGGGAAAATTCACCCTTCAGACGAACTTTTCAGCTAAGAAACCATGTGCGAGGGACATGCTCACAAGGGTGGGATTTCCCTCCGGTTTCGGTCTGACCCATGCAAAGGGCTTCCAACCACAAAAACACGAATCTGGGTTTGTCTCTCAAAATTAGGGGACCTCCAAAAAGAAAAAAAGGTGAGAGTTTCCTTTTGGCTTCCCTTTAAAACCAACCAAAAGGGCGCTCCCAAAAAAACGACACACCCAAGTAAACCTGACATGAATGGAAACCGGGAGCCGTTTTCCTTGGGTGCCAGGAAACCAAACAGCGGAAGCAAACCCACCTTTGGGGGTCCCAAAAACGACACAGCCTCACTTCATCAGCGCGAGCCAGCCATCACCTCGACTCTTTGGCCCCGCGCTCAAATTGCAGTTACCTGGCGCGTTCGATGCGGCTGGCTGCAACTGACGCCCCATGCATGTGGCCTGCGGTGTTTTCTGCCGCAACTAAAAATCCAATGGGGGGCACAAACCTCTCTTCCTCTCCACGACTTTTAGAAGGCCACGCCTGGAAAGAAACATCTACTGCCTGTCGATGCCTGGGTATGACACCACAGGGGCCATCTGGCTCATGGTTGCCCCTTACAAACCACGAGGCATCACACAACCTGAAGGAAGCGCATTCCAACATGACACGAAGCATGTCCGAAGACTTACACCTCGCCATTCAGTGAATCTTGATGCAATCGAACATCACAGCTTGGTTCCAACGCCACCCTGTGGACAGAACCCATAAAACACAACCAGTTGGGATGGAACCGCCAATCCAACTGGCTGTGAATTTTCCAGACGCCTGGTGGCCATTGGAAGAAACAAACACACGCTCTTTTTGTTGGCCGTCGGGGTTTCCCCCCTCCAACAAAAGCAAGAAGGTTATTAAACAGAGTATTTATCCTGTCAATTAACCAGCTAATAACCACTAGTTTACTACACTGTTCATTAACCAAGGCGCACCAGGGGATTTGGTAAGTCTTCCAAACACGCGTGCCTGGGTGGTCCCCTGGGTGTCGCGAGACACTGCCGGTGGGGACGCCTGGCATCGCGGAACCACCCACCCACTTGGGCGGGTTTCCCCATATGAGCTCCTAATGCGCTTTCAAGGGGAGTCTAAACCCCTATATTGGGGGAACACCTCGAAATGGGTGTGGCTGGGTGTTCTTTGGGCCCGGGCAGGATGCAAAACGACGCCTGACCCCCCCCCCCCCCCCACACTTGCTAGATGTCCCACATACGCAGCTGAGGAAACTATGAACAGAAATGGGGGGGGTCTCTCTTCTGCTGAGCGATGTATACTTGCCCTTTCACTGCATCCAGGGAAAACTGGACATGATTAGAGTTAGGCCCAGTTATAGAATGTATATTTCATTGTTTGCTTCACTTTGAGTCACTGGTAAAATGCAAAATGTATCCTAAGTCTACCCCAGTGGAAGTATAGCCTTTGCAGGGGGCACTGCTTTTCTTGGGGGTTCCATCTTCAGGATGAATCTCTGGCCTCCTCGATGGGCTGGTCTGAAGGGACGGACTGGTCATAGTCCGTGCGCGCTGAAGCCGGCTCAGAGGAATCCTCGTCGTAGTAGTTGTTCATGTTGTCCTGCCGCTGCCAGCTTGGGTGAGACCCTTCGAGGATTGATTCTGGGCCACTCGTGAAGCTTAAACCTGTTTGGGGTCCCTTGCCCCTTTCTTTTGCGTGAATGCCATGTTACCAAAGCTCGATTGCTCCTTTCTGTTTGAGGGTTGCAATCATTGAGGGGAAGGCATGATTCCAGAACCCTTTGCTAAGTGCGATTCCAGTCCATCATCTCGCCCGAGTAGGCGGGGATTTCCACATCCGGGGCTTCCGGGCCTGCATGCAATCGGGCCAGCGCACTTTGCAGAAGGAACCCACAAACTCCGTTGAGGAACCTCCGATTGGGATTGGCTGTCCTTTTGGGATATGTCTGTCCCGACTGAGAGGAAAAAATAAATCGCACCACGTGGAGCTTGCACATGTCAGCTATCAGGATTGCACGTATGATCCTGGCACAGGAGCACTGTACCTGAAGGGCAACACACATGGACCTGGGGGAACTTGGGCCAAATCGAAGCATTCTCCCATGGGTTCTCAACCAACAACCATCGTTTCAGCAATGTGCTTTAACAGGTCCTCTTTTCGGAACAGAAAGGGACGTTGTGGAGGCCTGCGTTTTTTCAGTGATTGTAATTTGTGTTGTTTTTGAAGTTTTATGCCTTCACGAGCAGAAGTCTGTGGCCTTCACAAGTGTCCTCCCTTAATTTGTTAGCATCCCAAGGAACAAGAAGAAACAAACATGAAATGCAGTGAGGTGGTCTGTCGAACGCTAGATTGTTATTATTGGTTAACATGGACAGGTAACTAGCATCAGAAATGGATACCTCTGTTCAACGAAACCCGTGTTTTCCTTGCAAAAAAACGTGTTTTTCATGTAGCGCAATGTAGCTCACGTAAATTCTTTGGGACTGACCATAGGAAGCCTACTGATCAAAATCCGCCGACCCCCTTCGTCCCTTTCCACCCAAATTTCCCACGGACCCCTGTTTCTCCAGAGCCTCTCCCCAAAAAGGACGGTTAGTAGGACGTCATCAAATTGCCGCGCTACGTGGGAGGGGGGGGCGGCAAACCACGCGTAATTGACGTGTCCCGGGGAGGCTAGGGGGGGGGGTCCTCTATCCTCTCTTAGGTGTCCGACAGACCCGAACCGGCAGAGAGCCGGCAGGACCCCTTTTTTCCACACCCGCTCCCAAAACATAACTTTGTGTAGAACGTCATCAAATTGCGCCCAAGCAGTGTCCAAGAGAGAGAGAGAGAGAGAGAGAGAGAGAGAGAGAGAGAGAGAGAGAGAGAGAGAGAGACTGCAAGAAGCCTTCCACAGGGCCCGCCAAAAGACCGAAAACAGCATTGCCGCAGCCCACTCCCCTGGTGGAAATTGCAAGGGACATGAAAAGAAGTCTCGGGGACACGACTCAGAGACAAAGGGAAGCTGAGATGTAAGGCAAACAGCACGCCCCCAGATGTGGAGGGGAATGACGGGGAAACAAGGATGTATTTTCGACCTTCCAGGATTCAGCCTGGTTTCAAGGACCCGAAAGCTTCTAGGCGTCGCAAGGGCACTGGGTTGTCCACATGAGCGCTCACATGCCCTACCCTTGCCTCTTGAGACGGCATTTTGTTCTTTCAAGAAATCGTTATCGCTTGGAGATGTTCGTCCGATTACAAAAGAAGCCAAGAGAAGGGAAGATAAGAGAAGATAAGAGAAGAGCAACGCAGAAACAGGAAGAGAAGAAGAGGTCAATGTCGGCGGACTGAGCCGGAGGCTCTAAAGTTGTGTTGATGACCTATGGAGGGTGCAAGTAGAATAAGTTATTCTCTTACCTCCTCCCGTACCGTTTATTGCATGCCACCAGCCAGCATAGGAGCTAGAGATCTTATCTCTAATAATGCAGACAAAACATTAGTGCAGCCCCCCTTGTTTGCTGGAACCAGCATCTTGCATCTCCACTTGGCACGCATGAAGCTCACAAAGGGCTGGTGGAATGAAGGCCTGTGCAAGTTGTGGTGATGAGAGTCTTTGCGCCACTTCTGAATCAACTACAGGCAGATCACAAGTCATTTTGCCAGTAGATCCGGAAATCTGAGTGGCAAGGCAAACCACCTGGCAAGTGGGCAAAACTAATGTCTGCATCATTAGAGCTAGGATCTCTAGCTCCTATGCTTGCTGGTGGCATGCAATAAATGGTACGGGAGGAGGTAAGAAAATAGCTTATTCTACTTGCACCTTCCATAGGTCATCAACACAATCTCTGATCAGTAGATCTCTTAGTCATATCTAAAAACAATTTGTTCTTAGAGAAGCAATAAAACAATGGAACGCAGAAATGTTTTGCCCTAAAAGAAAACAACTGTCTTCTTTCTTTCTTCTTTTTTTGGAAAAACACAACTTTCACTGAACAACACAGACCTCCACAGCGTCGCACACTCTTGCGGAACTGGCACCCCAAAAGGCCACAAATTCCACTCGGGAGCTACCTCAACAGTGGGTGGACATAAACGCCCACCCAAACTCAGTTGCCCAAAGGACGCGGAAATAAAGGTTAACCTTTTGGGGCCATGACCAAAATGGAAACAGGGGAAACTGGGGGTGAAAGGGTCGATTCGCTGTGGTTGCGAGTGAGTCGTATGGTGTCCACCATTTCTTTGCTGGTTCTCAGCAGGGAATGAGAAAGGGAATGACCCCTATAACCCATTGCCTATAGTTTCCTTTCAGGAAATCCCCTTCCGGCTCATTCCCGACACCCATTCCCTACATATGCAAGCAAAGCGGGTCCAAACGGAGTTCCCTCTACACAAGGGAGTTTCCTCTACACATGGTCGATGCTTTTTTGGGTTCCATGAACCAGGGGTCCCCAATCAAAGTCCATACACAGGACATCTGGCTGTGGTTGTCAAACCCGTTTTGGGATCCCATTTTGGTTGGTGAATTCACCACCCATTTTAGGCTTCCTATTTTAGTGGTTGGATTGAATCGGATGTTCATGGGGGCTAACCGATTTGGCTTTTGACCCATGGCCATCTCAGTGCGGGGCTGGCATCACCCCACTCATCGAAGCGCTGCTGCCGGGTACGCTCCTCAAGCGCCGGGGAAGCTGTCCTTTCTCCGGTTTACCTTCAAACGCCCCGAAAAGGATAGCTGGATCGCCAAGGTGCGATCGGTTTTTTCGGTCACTGTTGCTGTTTTTGGGGGTAAAGTGGATGGAAACAAACATCAACTGGCGATCCAGGTAGCAACTCCACCTTTAGTCTGAACACCCCCCCCTAACAAGCAGGTGCTCAAACGGAAATCTTCAAAAACCACCGCCCAAGCACCCTTCCGTGACTCTAGCTCCTGCGCACTGACGCGATGGCAAGTAATTAGTTCAGCTTGACACCCCAAAACACCACCCCTAAACATGTTGCAGGATACGTGGGCCCCATGTTTGAGAGCCATCGCCTTTGGGATTTGCAGAGTATTCAAAGCCATCCGTTGAATGTCCGTTCCCTTCAGATATCCCCGGTTTCTGATGAAATAACCCAAGGGGCTTCGGAACAAAAAAAGAGCGACGCCAGGCCATCGCAGAACTTATCTTTGTACATCCACAAATCTTGCACTCAAGGTTTCTAGGTCCTCCAGTAGAGCGGTTAGAATAAGGGTACCCTTTTTCGGTAGTCTACTTTAGCAGGGGAACCCTCCCAACCAACAAAGAAACGGTACAAGGGCACCGAGCCGGACCTAGTTTTAGCGTCTGAAGGCCGGGAAACCATTCCATCCGCCGCGCCTTCTTCCTGATCCACCAGCGCCCGAAGACGCAGCCGATGCCTTCGCGGTTGCTTGGCTGATGGGCGACCGGGCTCTGCACTGGGTATGTCTAGGACTAATTTGGAGCGCCTAGCCAAGTTGCTGCTGTTTTCAGCCGGTTTTTTGGGTAAAGTGGATGGAACAAAAACCGCAACTGGCGATCCAGGTGCTTTCATTTTGCCTTCCTCAGCATCCCCTCCAAGAGAGTCCCCCTCAAAAGAGGGAACCACACCGAAACTCCCCCTGCTGAAGGGAAAACTTCGCCGGAACACTGAGCTGTCCCCATTTGGATCTGTCTTGTCATTAAAACCCCCCCATGCTAAACCAGGAACCCGAGCCTCAAACAAGGAACACCCTTCATTTGCGGATCTCCTGGAAAACTAAAAACATAGCTCCCAGTGACCGATTCCCTTTAAAACCAAGAGAGCAAATATAACCACATAAAACATGCCCAGTAGTGATCAAAGGAAGTTTAGAAGAAACTTCCGCAACTAGTACGGAAACTAACTGAAAGGTAGTTCAACGCAAATAGATAACGTTAAAATGATCGGATAGCGTATGCGAAAAGATAGCTCTTGCAGATACCTTTCCGAAGTAAAGGTTGCCTGCCGTGAAAAAGTACAGCGAGTGAAGG
This sequence comes from Effrenium voratum, assembly GCA_963377175.1. Classification (NCBI taxonomy): domain Eukaryota; class Dinophyceae; order Suessiales; family Symbiodiniaceae; genus Effrenium; species Effrenium voratum. The sequence continues at coordinate 61,918 of CAUJNA010000981.1, forward strand.
AGAAAAGAAGAGAAGGGAAGAAAGGAGAAAAAGAGAGGCACAAATAGCCAGCTTGACAAATAGATCAGACAGCCCAAGAGAAAGATAGCTTTACAAATGGCTAGCTTAACAGCGAGAAAGCTTGACAGAAACAAAGCCTGACAGATCGAAAGCTTGACAGACAGAAAGCCCAACATAGATCAACTGGGCAAACAGTTGGTTTGACAGAAAGAACGCTTGACAGATAGATAGCCCAACAGATAGGTAGCTTGACAGGTGGATAGAAAATGGCTAAGACAAACCGATTGCTGAACAGGCAGAGAGCTTGACAGATGGACAGCCCAACAAATAGATAGGTGAACAGAAAGGATAGCTAGGCAGATACCTCCATTTGCTTAAGTCCCCTGGCAAAAATAAATATGTTCAGTAGTGATAGATTCCTTTTCCAACAGGGGAAAACACAAAATATTCTTAACCAAGTGGAAGGATAGCTGGTAGTCGGACAGACTGGACAAATAGCTGACAAACAGACTGCTTGCCAGCCAGAGCTCAGCAGCAAGTCCCATACAGACGCACGCGCGAGTGAGGCAAACAAGCAGGATTTAAACGATAATCTCCCTGAGGCCGAGTGGGATCGCGAAGATGTCTTTTAGAGACTTCTGACTGCCTGTGCCGCCTTTCCTGGGATCATGCGAAAAGATGGCCCTGCAACTAGCTTACAGAAGATCAGATGGCTTACGCGAAAAAGATTGCGTGTGCAGATAGTTTCCTGAAGTGAAGGATGGCTGCCGTGAAAAAGTAGATGAAAGCGGAAGGAGAAGAGAGTAGAAAAGAAAACAAGAAAAGAGAGGCAAAGAGAAGAGGTGACAATGTTCATGTTGCATGACAGCGCTTAGAGATAGCTCAAAGTGAGCGCCCTGTGCGTATTTTGCGTGTTCCGGGAAGCGCAAATCAGATTTTCGGGGTGGGTGCGGAACGGGTGCGGAAGGGGCTCGGAATGGGTTCGGCGCCGGGCCCGTTGGCACAGACGCGCGCGCTCTTCTCGACATGGCTGTGGCGGCTGTGGTTGTCAAAACCCTGTACCCCTGGTGAATAGGTGGTACATGGGTGTTCATCCGCCCCAAAATGGAGGCATAGGTTATGACCCATGGCCACATGGGTTTGCGGTCAAGGTGCGCGCAGATGCGAGGCAGATTTTGTCAAGCAAATGCACTGCCGTCGGGAGACACTGATGCCTCCAAAAGGGGCAAAGTTGAACTCGTGTGGCCTCACTGACGCTACACTATGGGCCTCAGAAAAACGTGGCCACTGCGGCCGGAAACTGGCTGGGCAACTTCCCCGGCACCACACGCGAGCCCAGGCAATCGCTATTCTACGCTTCTCCTTCGCGTGGATGGGGTAGCTGAAAACCTGCCCGCACGCTGTCTCGCTGTCTTGTCTGCCGATGGCACGCAAGCCCAGCGAGGTGCAGATCTGCCGCGGCAGATCTGCGCAAATGAAGCCAGCGCAAGGTGGCCAGCGGCTTGTCCAAGCCGCAGCTGGATGGATCTCCACAGGCCCAGCGCTGTCAAGGCTGCAGTCCTGCGGGACAGAGAACATCGTTGGCACCGTTGGCAGGGACAAAGGCGCGTGCAGATTTCGTGGCAGCAGCAGCAGCTTCGCAAGGTCAGGTGATAGCTGAATAGCCAGATAGCTATAGATACACAGTCAGATAGCTGAATAGCCAGATAGCTAGATAGGTAGATTACACAGATAGAACAATAGACAGAAAGTGAATTAGAACGATCATATGGCTAGCTAAATGGATAAGGAAGCGCAAACCACCTCTGCTGCGACGCCTGCTTTTTGCGATAGCCGGGCAAATAGTTGGCTGGACAGATGGATTGTTCGCCAGGCAGAAAGATGCACAAGCGCAAGTGAGACAAACAAGAAGAAGGTTTCATGACCATTTCGATGAGTCCGAGTGGGATCGCCAAAGAAACCCCATAGTGAGTATATATTTCTGGTAGCTGCCTTCAAAACGTCACACGATATTCTAGTGGATAGATTCCCTTGAAACCCAAGAGGGGAAAGCAAAACAATATATAAGACATGTCCAGTGATAGATGTCCTTAAGGATTGGCCAAACAAACAGGTCCAAACTCGTTATTTACCACAAAACCGGTCCAATCCCAACAAGTCTTTCAAGTCCAAAGTCTTCCCAACAAGTTTCAAGATCCAGGACCAATTGGCCAAAAACAGGTCCAAACTCGTTATTTACCACACAACTGGTCTTACAAGTCCAGGACCTGCGAGATGTGGTGGTCATTTGCCTGGCCATCGCTTCGTTACCCGGGACCTTCGCACCGAAACCTCCGGGCGTGGACAATCGAACAAGCGGGGATACGGAGGGAGCGGGGAATTTGGTGGGATTCCAACTTGGAATCCGCCATTTCCCATCCACTTCAAGGTGCAAACGGGGGAATCCTCCCGTATTCAACTGGTTCCCCCTGTATCGCGAGTTGGTTTCCCTGAGGCCCAGTGCACCACCCATCTTAGAACCTACTTTAGTGTTTGGATTGAATCGGATCTTCACTTGGGGCTACGATTCGGGGTTTTAAACCACAAGAAGCAAACACATGTAAACAAACATGTTTCCCAACAACCACCATGCTTCAACCCCAGCACCGCACCGCACCCAAAAAAAAACAAAAAACAAAAAACGCGAGCCCTCTGGGGAGGCCCCGAGGCCCCCCGAGGATCCCCGGGGCCCCGGGCACAGGCCGCAGGCGCCCAAGCCGAACAGGGCCGCCATGAGCCCCGCCACCAGCCCCGCGTCGATCATCAGCGGAGCTGGCGATCGGTCAGTCGCTCGATCTCCACTCGGCGAACTTTTTTTTGGGGGGGGATGCGAAGCGACGGCAGAAAAGTGTTTTTTGTTTTTCCGGAGCGCCAAAATGGGTTGTTGTTTTTTTTTGAGCTGTTGAACACTTTAGGCTGGTTTTGGAGGCTCGGCACTCTCTTTTGGTGGGTTTGAAGGGAAACCAAAAGGACACCAAGCATTGCTATTGTGTTTTCTTCCGGAGGGGTGGGGTCCCCTAAGAAAAGACACACCCATATGGCAGTGTGACTTTTGTGAGGAAAGGTGGTCTTGAAATCTTTACCTCAATATGGAGGTGTGGCTGTGGAAAGATCCGGGTCCGTCACACAATGTGAGTATCGTGTTTTGACTTTAGAACCCCCCTCAATTGGTTTCAAAGCGAAACAAAAAGGAGCCAACGAGTTTTGGGGTCCATTCCCTCATTTTGAGACAAGCCCATTTCACTCTCAAAGGAGTGATTTCATCTTTGCGTTGCCGTCAAGCTTCACCAACCCAAAAGCGGCTCACTCCCAAAAACGGGAGCAACACACACTCACACTGGCTTGCACTATAAGCCAGCCAGCAACACGCTCCGGCGTGGTCGTCGTCCTGCATACATTGAGCTTGTAAATAAAAAGCAACGGTCCCTGTTTGATAGCCTTGTTTTTCACGACTCCCTATACTTCCCCCAAAAACATTCACACACAAAGGAAACTCTGATAAATTGGCCCAAAAGGTGATGTCAAATTCCAGCAAAATTGAGATCGCGGGGCTTGGCTTTTGCTCTGGAAAAGCAACGCAGTGAATCCTGCAAGTAGGTGGTTCATGGCGGAAAGGGGACTTTACGAGAAGTGAGCCAGCAACTTGCACGACGATGTAGAAGCCATGCTCCAGTTCGCGGTTCGAGCTTGATGGTGGCACTGAAATAATGAGGAGCTACACATGCTCTCATTCTGGGCTTCCACAATGGTCCGTTCAACAGCCTGATCGTCTTTGCTCTTTTGTGACCAGAGACAGGCTTGACATTCCCTGTGGTGGAGCACATGGAGCCGTTGGTTGCGTGGCATTCAAGCTACGTACAAGGCATTGATGCTAGGTCATGGTTAAGTCCAGGTGCATCATGGCGTTCAACGGCCTACTGAAGTAACAAACATGCAGTTCCTCAGTTGCTTTCTGCTCTCCTGCTAAAAGTTTTTCACTTTGAGTGGTTTAATGGAACCCCCATTTGTTGGCAAAAAGGTAAAGTCCTAACATCCCTTGGCAAAATGCAACAAAGGTTCCTAGAACCCTTGTGTTCTCCCCTGAGTGCTCTCAGCTAAGCTAGCAGAAACCAACATCAGAACCAGGTCCAATCGCGTCACGTTCCCAACCCGCAGTCTATTTTCATGATGAAGCAAATGGATAGGCACTCTTTTGGTTGACTTTAAAGGGGCTCTCCCAAAACAAAGTTGAAAGGCTGGGGAATTCCGTCCAACTTCTGGCGAGTTGCGGGAGAGTGACGTTCGGCACGTCGTAGGCCTGCGCTTTCGCAAACCAAAAGCCGGGTACTGTAGCCAGGAACCACCTAAAATCAATGAAAAAGGAAGATCCCCACTGAAAAACCGGTTTTGCCTTGGCGACAAGCAAGCTTGCTTTTTTCCATATGGTTGGGGGCCCCCGATGGTATGCTGGGTGTTCTATGCCCCATTGATGACAAGGGGCAAAACTGCGTTTATCCGTTATTACTGCAGAGTTTAGCATGATCGTAACACAGAATGATACCATTTTCGAAGTCCTCAAAAGAACCAATCTTTGACAAACCTCCTAATTTTCAGGGCTTGACATCATACCCAGGGCAGGAGATCGCCGAAGGGTGCCGAAGGGTGCTCTTCTCCATTCAACTTCGTCTGAAGCTCTGGACCGGGTCGACACGGCTCGGGAAGACTCAAGAAACCCCCATCCTCTAACTTGGACTCTTGGTGGAGAACTTGGACACGGCTCGTACTTTTTTCCTTGGGATTCGGTACAAACAAAATTCGCAGCGAGCTGGATTTGGCTGTGGCTCAAAAAACCGGTACCAAGATGGAACCCTGGGAAGTGGAAACATGGACCAAAACCTGCGTAACCCCCTGTTTAATTTTGAGCCACGCCCATTTGTCTCTATGGCCTTTCCCCTTTGCCTTTCGAAGTAGCCCCAAAGATGGGCCCATAGATTCCCGGTCGCTGTTGACTCTGCAAAAAGCGAGTAACTCCGTGGGTCCAACGGAACATCCACGTTTCCCAACAAGCTAAAGTCCAATGATCCAACCAAATAGCCGTAAGATATTGAACAGTGCGAACAACCGGACAAATTCTAAACATCCACCCTCACAGGTGACGCAAATTGGCAAACCCTAGTCCCAAAAGATGATGGCAAAAAAAAACAAGCGCCATATTCACAGCCCTAGATTGAACAGGGCCAAAGAAGAACCCAGGGGAACCCAGTTTTGGAGCTATCCCCAAAACTTGCCGGTGCTCAGGGAATGAGAAATGGACTCACCCCGACAAAATCCATCCAACTGGTGGTTTCCTTTAAGGGGACCCCCAAAATTCCATTCCATTTCTCATTCCCTACCAATCGCACCGATTTCAAGAAAAAACCCTTGAATTCTGCCTGATCGCCGAGCATGATCTGCACATTGGCCTCGCGCCACCAAAGACCAGAAAGAAATAGGGGGCCCAAGCACCCAAGCAACAAACGCTTTGAACCACGATTCAACAAATTCAACAAATGATATCCACCCACTTTTCGTTTTGGAAAGCAAATCAACATGGAGCTAGGCCTCTCCAAGGTGCGCGTCTTGAGGCAATCCTTTCTTCGGGGGGGTGGCTTTAAGCTAGGTTCTCCAGTAGAGAGGTTCGAATAAGGGTACTCTTCTTTCCGTTGTCTATTTTAGTAGGGGAACCCTTCCCAAAAAGGGTGAAAGGGGCACTACTGGAAGACCAAGTAAGGGAAGGGAAAAAGCAGGCATGAGGTTTCCGAGCTGAAAGAAAGCTTCGGCCTCACCTCGGCCAGTGAACTAAAAAGCACCGCAGCCCCTACCTCTTGTGGGGTCTTGAGACCGTCCACGGATCGGGACCTCTTTTTTTTTGGGGTTCGGCCAAAAGCAAGCGGCTGCCTGGAAAAGCCGTCCAGCCGAGCGGCGAGACGTAGAGATTTTGGCTGCCAAGGGGCCCGGAAACTGGGATCTGCCAAAGGAGGCCCAAACCGAAGTTGGCGCTTCTTTGCCGGAGAAAAAGAAAGAGCACAGCCAGAGAAGCCAACCAAAAAACAGCCAAGAGTGAAGCTAAAAGAAGATAAGAAGAGAAGCAGCTGTTTGCGTGGGCGGGGGGGCGGGGGGGGGGGGGGGGTTGGGCGGAGGGTCAACGTGCAGTCTGGGAGTTTGAACTTGGTCTAACAACAATTGGGGCTATCTTGATTTGGGTTGGTCTTCAACGGAAACTAGGAAAAGCCACCACTTCCCCCTACGAAAACGATACTTTTAGCCAACAAATCCGCAGTTTTCACCTTGGCGTCGTCCCCGTCCCACCTGTCGAGCTGTCACCTCCACCGTGTAGCTGGAGTTGCCCTCTGAAACCTCCTCGATCGCCTCGGTGGGACGCGACGTGCCCGTCCTTTTTGGCGGCGGTTCGCCTTTTTCCTGGGGGCTGCTTCTTAGCGAAACGGCGGTTTCAAAGCGGCGCCGCAGTCATTTTATTGTTTTTGTTTTTGTGTTTTTTGTTTTTTCTTGAGGGGTTTCCAGGTTTTGAGACAAACCCGAGGTTGGGAGGGTTTGCAGCCTGGTGAGAAACAGTCTCAGCCATCTCAGGTATACGGCGGTTCTTGGGATGGCATTTTTCGGTGGAAGAAGTGGGCAATTGGCCACCATGGCCCATTCCCAAACTTTGGCATAGTGCATACATAGTGAATCAGCTACTCAATAGGTACAGGTAGCACAAAGATGTTCTGGGAAAGTGGGCCACTATTAGGTGTCCTTGTGCTAACTGATTCTTACTCGCTATAGTCAACACCTGGTATTCAAGAGCCTACTAAAAGCCTTGCTGAAGAGCAAAAGGGGCCTGAAAACCTTTGCGAACCTATTTCTGGCAAGGGACTCTAGACTCTACTCTATTACCTGAATCCGCTCTGATTGTGCTTTGAAGCTCAATCAAAACCGGCCCCAACCACGAACTCAATAGCTCATGTTCATGAGCAGTCAGGCCTGTGCGATGATCGCGGAAAAGTCCTGCACGCACTGCACGGCCGGTGCCAAACCTTTCGGGGGGCTACCTCACTTGGCTTCGCCTCCAAACAGATAATTGTCCCCCTTTGCATCCAAAAAAACAAACCCAAATGGGGGGCAAAATCCATATCCTACCCCAGTGAACATCCGATTCAATCCAACCACTAAAATAGGTTCTAAAATGGGTGGTGCACCTACCCCAAAATGGTACCAAAACGGTTTTGACCCACAGCCAAATAGATTCCTCGGCAAAAGCACACCCAGTTGGTAGTTGATTTTTGGTCGTAAAGCAGCCAGCCTGTTCAAGTGACAGCCACGCATCTTGAACAATCGTACAGTCTCCCTTGAGGCCGTCGCGTGACTCCCGACCTGAAATTTATGGGGGAACGTCTCTCGCCCAAGTGGATTTGTGCAGGGTGTTGGGGGTGGCACACGCATCATTAAACCTTCACTCAAGGCCCGCTGCCTCAAAAAATACAAGCCACACTGCCATGGAGGTTCAGAAAGCCAAAGGGGAGTTAGGCTGGTTAAGGCCTAAAGTGTTGGCTTTGCTTGGTGTCGGCCTTTTCGGTTGAGGCTTTGTTCGTGTTGTTTTCCAAGCAACAGCTTGGGTTGTTGCCCGGCTCGGCAGCTCTGTGAAGGACCCAAGCTGAGAAATCGATGGAACTGGCGCGGGCGCAAGTCATTCTAAAGGTTCCTCTAGAAATCAACGAGGAATCCCACAAAAAGTTGGGTGCGTTGCAAAGGAGCCTCTCCAAGAAACAAACACAAAGCTGTTTGGGCTCCATCTCCAGGTATGTTTCAAAGGAAACTCCCCAAGAAACAAACTGGTTGTAGCTATGGGTTTCATCTCCGGGTTTTGGGACACAGCAAAAAAGGCGTCGGGGATGTTGCTGTGTCCTGGTCGGAAGGAGCGGAGACCGCCACCAGCAGCTCCGTTGCCGCCGTGACAGCTTCGCCTGGGGCTGAGTCGAGTGGAGCCTTTGAGAGGGGTCAAAATGAGTCACCAGGACACGGGAGGGTGGGGTAAATCCCACCTGAAAGGGGGTCCCTTTAACCGCAAGTGTTTGTCCTGGCTTCCAACAACCAAAGTTCCAGATTCGGGTTACCCAATTTTCGACCCAGAGCCAGGTATACGGTCCCCATTTTCGGTGCTCCATGGCTCAAGGAAGGTTTCGTTGCCGGCTCGGAGAAAGGCTAGCTTGCCAGGCCGGCTTGGAGAATCGGACTTGTCATAGGCATGTGGCTGTGGCTCAAAAAGCCGGTACCAAACTGGAACCCTGGTAAGTGGAAACATGCCCCTCCTGTTTAATTTTGAGCCACACCCATGTGTCAAATACGAGCCCAAAATTTGGGTTCTCCGGCTTCCACAAGCCCCAAAAGGGGGTGACCGAGCGTGGAAGTCCCTGAGTGACAATCCGAGCAATCGACCAGAGAGCTCCATCTTGGTCTTGGGCTTGGTTCTGCAAACCCAAGAAGTCTTTAGCTTAAGAAACACCCCGAGTCAGCTGCCCTCACATGATTCTTTTTTGTTGCCCCCTGTGGGCAGGGAAGCTCGCCCGAACATCCATGGCGGTGTCAAGGGATCCTTCCCATGTTTGCCCTTTAGGATTAAAATCTAAGAACTCCTTCCCCACTGCCAGACAAGAACCAAAGAACCAAGAATTACGCGAAGAACCCAGTGGTTTTGGTGGTGGTTTAAGGTAACACTTGGTGCAACAGAAGGGTCCCAGGAGCAAACAGGCCCCCGAGCTTTCTGTCTCCACGAGCAAGCGGATAACGTAGTCGACCTTGGCCACAAATTACATTGACCTTCCTTTGTTTTTCTCATGAACAGCCAACAAACAAGGATTCCCCACGTAGAGTTGGTTCCGCAGCACCAAACCTCAAACAACCAACACCCTAAATGAATGAAGGTAGTTGCACAATAGATTCTAAGTGTCCACACTTGGGGGACTGCCCCCGCTCCCGTGAATGCGTGACTTCGACTCACACCAAGGCTTCTGCCCGCACCACCAGCACTGCAAGCCGGCGCACCACGTACTGCACCTGTTCCACGGCGTTATCCTGAGCACGAGCAAAGCACGCTGGGGTTTTCGCGCGGTTCTGGCGGGCAAACGGCCCCGAAACTCTACCATCCATTGCATCTGTGTCAAGGGATCCTTCCCATGTTTGCCCTTTAGGATTCATTTAAGAACTCTCCTTCCGCACTGCCAAATGTGGTGGCTGGCTCTACTCAATTCAGCCGAGCAGCCAAAAAGTTTGAGAGCCGCCGCGCCCCCGTGCCGTTGGACGTGTTGGTGGTGTTGGTGAGCGACAGCAACTGGCGCAAGCAAACCATTGGCAATCGGAGTTCTCTCAGCCGAGGTCTTTCTTGGCCTTCGTTTCTTGTACGTCTTTCTTAGAAAACCCCGAAATGCCTCCAAAGTTTTGTGCAAATCGGCAACCCATCACTTTGGGGTCTAAAAACACGACACACTCAATGAGCGTTTGAAGCCCATGGGCAACCAAACAGCAATCGGTGGGTGGAAAAAACCAACGCCCCCCCCCCCCCAACATAAAAAGGGTCCCTCACAAAATGACCGCGTGGATGGTTCTAGAGGCAAACCGGAAACCGCCCGGGAGGGTAGGAACTGAAGAGAATCCGTTGGGCAAGTGGATGATCAGACCTAGGTGGATGATCAGACCTCAAAGGTGGATGATCAGACCTCTGTCTGGCCAAATGGGTCCGCAATGTTTCTGCATCGGGTTGCTGAGGGCAGACATGCCATCCATCCATTGGCTAGATCCTCCAGTAGAGAGGTTAGAATAAGGGTACCCTTTGGTCTGTAGTCTATTTCAGTAGGGGAACCCTCCCAAACGAAAAAGGGGTGAGAAAGGGCACTACTGGGGGACCTAGTTGGGGATTGGGAGGTGCTGGCATCTATAGACATTGCAAGTCACGCCTGCAGCAGGACAGTGACGGCGCTTGCGTTCACCTGGCAACGCGGACAGGAAGCAGCAAAACCAGGAAGCTCCTAGCTCGCCAGGTGCTGCTTGCTAAGTGTGGCTGCGCTTTGGCGATAGTCTCAGAAACAAAAACCGTAACTTGGCGATCTTGGATACTACGAACAGGTTGCTCATTCTGAATAGCTGCGCCAATTCTTGGACGGAATTGGACGGGATCAAAACCAATCAATAGGAACGCTAGCATTGATGAAAAATGAGACCCTGACTGGACGAGGAGGTCCAGACTGATGTATTTGCTTCACGTCCAGTCCCCGTTAAATCAGAAAACAAGACAGGCGTGTGAGTTCTGAATTCTGCACGGGCTCACTTCACATACTACCCTGCATGTGTTACATGGACACCCACCAATTTGTATGGGAAGTTCCGTCTCATTCCCTTTTCTTGGGTTGCACACTTGCAATCAATGTTTTGTTGGGTCCCCTTTCTCTGCCTTCGCTCCCTTTATCCCTTTCCATTATTTTTTTGACGGGGAGGGGCGCGGGTTGGGTGCTCCTCAGCCGGCTGGAGAACTCATCGGGACTTCCTTTGCCTGGGCCATCTGCGCAATGCCCTTGGCGATGCCAAGCTTGGCATTCTCATCCTGGACAAACTCCTGCGGTGTAAAACCAGGCTGCGGGAAATGGAATCCACTTGGGTATGGCTCCAAAAACCGGTACCAAAATGGAACCCCGGTAAGTGAAACATGGACCAAAATCTGCGTAACCCTAGCTCTTTAATTTTGAGCCACTGCCACTTCTGGGACAGAAAATCAAATGCCAAGAAATAATAGCCTTCTTCGAAAAAGTAGCATTTGTGCATTTCCGGCCAATCTTTAGCCTTCCAGCCTTTCTTCCACTGGCAGTTTGAGCAAGATGATTGCATTGTTTCTTGGCGGCTCGCGTCGCACAACTTTCCGCAATTCCGGCGAAGCTTCCCACAATTCCGGCGAAACTTTCCGAATAGGAAACTTGAGTCCATTCCGGCGACTTATTGTTCTCCTTGAGCCTCAGCGGTCCAATTCCGACTGTTCTGGCCAAGTCTGGCAAATTGTCATTTCGGCCGAAATTTGGAGCCTCCCTTGTATCACAGAAGTGGTTGGATCATCCCCGAGTGATCCCACAACCCTGGTGTAGAATCGCTTTGTGTCTCGTCCGGTGTCCAGGCCAACTCATCAACTCTGAAGGAAACGGACCTGGGTGCAAAGAGCACGAGATCTTCCCAGATCAACCTGGGCTTCGCAACCCTTGCTATGGGCTTGCAAAGAAACCAGGTCGGTCCTTTTCGTGCAGCTTCTAAAAATGAACATCTTTGGTCCAAAAAGCAACAAGTCAAAGTGGAGTATGCTCGCTGCACCGAGCGGCTTGCATTGATTTGGCCATCTGTGCCCGTCGGAACATCCCGGGTGTTGAAGCTGTGGCACTCAGCAGTCCTCTGGGTTGTCCACTTGCAAGTCCAGCTGGCCTGCGACTGCTGCCTCAGAGAGCTGGGTCTTTGGTGCGGATGTGACAAAGGGATTCTCCAACATTGCCTTGTAAATGGTGGTTTCCCCGTACTTTGGTGTTGAAAAAGCCACATGTTTCAAATGGTTGCAACAAATGTATCTTTTAAGGAGCCCTGCACAACTTTGGCGAAAAAAATCCCGTACCCCCAGTGAACATCCCAATCCCCACTAAAATAGGTTCTAAAAATGGGTGGTGCATTCACCGACCAAAATGGGATCCCAAGACGGATTTGACCACCACAGCCGTACAGCTTCGGCCCGAAATGTCGCGGAAAAAGAATTTGCGTGGATCCAATGGATCGAGGTCCCGGCGTAGACCGGGAGCTTCTCGCAGGCGGGCAAGGTTCCCGTGAGAGCTCCTGGCAAAACTTCCGGCGCCCCCAGCTTTTCTGCCGGTGAAGTGGGGGGGGAGAGTTCGTAGGGGCGCTGTCCCTATGTTGTTCCCTTGTTCGTTGGTTTGATTTGTCTTGCCATTCTTTCTCTCTAGTCTATGCATCACTATAAAACTTCGAGAATTGATTTTTTGGCTTCTGAAAAACTGCTGTTGGGTGAAGTGGGGGGGGGCAGAGCTCCTAGGGACGCTGTCCCTATGTTGTTCTTAAGGAAGCCATATATTAATCTCGAAAAACATTGGTTGTTTAAGGGGGGTTCTTATTGGAGCAAGAATGGGCTGTCTGCTTTTTTTTTTTTTTTTGGGGGGGGGGGGGGGAAACTAGCTATTTGAAAAGGGAGGGTGATGGATGTTCGACTCAAGGGATGGACAAAATCCATTTCGCGCCACCTAAGAAGCCCTGGAATGATGATTCCCCGGCGAGTAGCAACACACAATGGTCTCCTATGGTTTCCAAGTGGTGCAGGAATTCGTCCACCCACAGTATGTTGCTCCTTCTTGTTTACTGGGGGGTGGGGGGAGAACTATGTATTTGAAAAAGGGAGGGTGATGGGTGTTCGTCTCAAGGCGGAGTAGGGAAAGGCCACCCCGTGTTTCAACTTCTCAAAATGGCAAGGTATTCCTCCCTTGAAACATCAAAGGGCTCCACAATTGTGGGAAACACTCATGAGATTCTTGCAAAGGGTTGCTGCCCCTTTGCGCTTGTTTTTGACCAATTTGTTCTTCCAACGCCAAATCTCGTTTGACCTCCAAAAACGGCTTGCTTGAAAATACAAGCGGGTCCGCCTCCATCCGAACATGCTTTTTGCACACTCGTGAATAGCGTGAAGGGAACCCAAAGCAACCAGCTCAAAATGACTCTCACAGGCTTGAAGCTTTCCTAAGCTTCTGAGTTCGGGTTTGTTGGAAGGAGAGGGTCTTTTTTTTGCAGGACACCGACCAAATGGGGCACCAACTTTGAGGACCACCCCAAGTCTTGTAAATTGCATGCTCCATGCCATCCCAGTTTGACGCTCATTTCGCAGGCTTCGACCATGTTAAACATCATCATGTAGGATACTTTCTATAGGGCCACAGTCTCACTCTATACTATATGGTCTAATTCTTTCAACCAAGTTTGCCAAGTCTGTCCAAAACCGTCTGGCATTTTGCTCCTTGCCAGCACTGCCATTCCTGATCTACTCCTCCCCAGCCGCGTGCGCAGCCGATGGTGCAGTTGTCGCCTAAGGAAAGTCTCCGCGCAAACGCGCGAGTCTTGGGCCTGTCGGATACTGCTGGGGCTATGCTTTTGGAGACCCATTCGGGGGTTGTAAAGGAAAATCAAAGGAAGATCACTCATTCAACAGACTCTTCCTTTGGAGACAAGCCCGCATCTACCCTCCCGGGTATTCCATGGAAGCTCCCCAGACTCATTTTCCTCGAGCTGAGCCGAGAATATATGAGCAATGAGCCCTCTGGGCGCCCGGGCCCGCTGTAGTGGTGTTGTGGCAGTCGTGCACATATTGCTCGCCCAGCCGCAGCGCGCCGGACTAGTTTAGGGAGGCGGATGCGAGGAGACCCAACCCCCTTGGCCAGTTCGAAGCATGTGATAGGACATACCCCGGCTCCCACGGAACCAAGCAGAACCACTTCTCATGTGGAGCAAATTGGGAGTAGGACAACCAAAAGCTTAGGGCAAACATTCTGGCCAGGAAGCGGACACTGCGCAACGAGAAAGCACTAGAAGGGTGCTCCGAGCACAGAATGCTTCCAGCCACTATGCCTTGTTTTGTGGATGTGCAGGCCAACAAGTGAGTCAACTGGTCAATGACCACATAGACATCAACCACCAAGGCGATGTCTCGAAGCAATGAGCAACGGTGTGTGTGAAAACCTTCAGGGAGATCGAAGAAGTCAAGTCCTTTGGAGGAATCAAATTTGTTTTGAGAGCACCACGAGTTTGACAAAAAATTAAAGAGAGGCCTCTCCCATTTCTGGCGTTTCGCTTGTTCCCCGCAAGCATGCATGCTGAGTTCGGGTCCAACCAATTCACCTCCACTGGAAAGCCCAAAAAAATCGGCGCTTCTCAAACTGGGGCTCCCTTCTTGGATCGTGTTTTTTTCCCCCTTTGTTTTTTCCCCGGGGAAACCCACCTCGCCCCAAAGACGTCCAACCCTCCCCCCCCCAAAATGGGTGTCCCCAGTGACCCCGCAAAAAGTATCACAGTGGTTGATATCAACCTAAGTTGCTGGTTTATTGAACAGTGAAATAAGCCCAAAGACTGAATGCCCCCCCCCATAGACAGGGGTAGATTCCCTTGTATTGGACAAACGAACAAGCGGGGATACGGAGGGAGTGGGGATATGGGGGGATTCCCTTCGCGCCATTTCTCATATCAAACTTAGTCAAGGTGCATCAAACGGGGGAATCCTCCCGTATCCAACTGGTTCCCCCGGCATCCCTGCTAGTTGGTTTCCCTGATATCACATTGAAGTGGTTGGATATGGGTATGGCTCAAAATTAAAGAGCCAGGGCAAACCGCAGATTCTAGATTGTTGGTTCCATTTACCAAGGTGCCATTTTGGGAGCCAGTGCCATATACCCCGGATGGCATGCCCAACCCTCCGACCCGTGAAGGCGTGCCTGGGTGGTGCTGCCGAGGCCGGCCACCGCACTGCTGGGGGGCTCGCAGCTCTTCAACTCGCAGCTGCTGAGGTCCAAGGCATAAGCCTCAGCAAAAGCGGCTGGATGAGGTGAGGTGAGTGAGCTGGGTGGGTGGGGTGGGGTGAATGGGTTGAGGTGAGGTGAGGTGAGGTGGGTGAGGTGAGGAGAATGGGGTGGGTGAGGTGAGGTGGGATGACTTGGATGACTTGGTCGCTCTAACCCCCAAAATCGGCAGCCTTACACAAAAAACGACACCCACCTTGGTCCGGTTTGCAGGGGAAAAGGGGAAAACACTTGGTTGCTGGCGAGACCCCCCTGCAAAAAGTTTTAAACTTCTTGGGGGTTTAGTCCGGAAAACCCAACTTGATTTCTCCCAGAAAGTTAAAGTCTAAAGATCCAAACCAATAGCAGTCAGATGAGGTGAGGTGAGGTGAGGTAAGGTGAGGTGAGGTGAGGTGAGGTAAGGTGAGGTGAGGTGAGGTGGGTGAGGTGAGGTGGGTGAGGTGAGGTGGGTGCGGTGAGGTGGGTGAGGTCAGGTGGGTGCGGTGAGGTGGGTGCGGTGAGGTGAGGTGAGGTGGGTGAGGTGAGGTGGGTGCGGTGAGGTGGGTGAGGTAGGCGAGGTGAATGGGGTGGGTGGGTGAGGTGGGTGGGTGAGGTGGGTGAGGTGAGGTGGGTGGGTGAGGTGAGGTAGGTGAGGTGAGGTGGGTGGGTGAGGTGAGGTGGGTGAGGTGAATGGGGTGGGTGGGTGAGGTGGGTGAGGTGAGGTGAGGTGAGGTGAGGTGAGGTGAGGTGAGGTGAGGTGAGGTGAGGTGAGGTGAGGTGAGGTGAGGTGAGGTGAGGTGAGGTGAGGTGAGGTGAGGTGAATGGGGTGCGTGGGTGAGGTGAGGTGGGTGGGTATTTTCAGATCAAGTGGGACCTAGGGTTGCTCTTCATAAGGTGGGATAAATGTGTGCTGCTGAGAAATCAAGAGCTAGATTGGTTTGGTTCCTGGAAAAACCGTTAGGGAACAACCCTGCACACGACATGTGGAAGAAACAAAAGACAAACCCGTGATCAGGTGAGCCACAATAAAAGCTCGAAGTCCCAACCATAGGCTACAGCTCCCTCACAGCTCCCCAAGGTTGGGTCTGGGTAAGTGACAAACAAACAGTTGGTATCCGAAATGGGGCCCACGCTTCCTTTGTATCTTGCTCAAAACGAGTGTGCTCTTCTTTGGAGAGCACCCTTTTCAGGGAGGCTAAAACCAGAAAACAACAACACGAAACCACACCACTTTTGGAGGGTCCCCTAAACACACCCAAACACAGGAACCGCTGCGCCATGGAAAAGGACAGCTTGAGGAAGAGCAACAACCTCATTCCCTCGGCCGGAGCCGTGCCATGCCATGCATTGACAGCTATGACTCTTTCTGTGGATGGACAAAGTCCGCGCTTTGCGCCAGTTGGACTTTCCCCGTGGTTCATAGGGCTTCATCCATGTGGCATGGGTCAAAATCCAAATCGTACCCCCAGTGAACATCCGATTCAATCCAACCACTAAAAAAGGTTCTAAAATGGGTGGTGAATTCACCAACCAAACAAAATGGCATCAAAATGGTTTTGAACCACAGCCATGTGAACTCTCGCAAACTGGACTTTGTTTATTCCCACTTGCTTCCCCCGCGGACCTTCAAGGACAACCCTCCTAAACCCGCAAAACAAGGACGGAGGGGCCTATTCAAGCATTCTACGGGGTGCCCCAGGAAACACCCACATCTCGGCAAAGGGTAAACTTAATACAAAAACTGCCTGGATCGATCCAGTTGCGATCGCTTTTTTCCATCCACGAAATACCCTCCAAAAACCGATCGCAACAGTGACCGGAAAAAAAAGCGATCGCAACTTGGCTATCTAGGTGGTTGGTACCTGCAAGAGGAATGCTCAAAAGGACCTTCATGGTTGACCCCCCTATCGTTGAGGTAGTTACAGCTTGCTCAAAGAGCTTGCCCGCGCGATCTGAAACTAAGCCAGGCACCGCTGCTGTGCAGCTAATGGAGAACCTGAAAGCACCCGAGGCATCACAACATTTGGGTGTGGCCTGCTTTATCTTTTTTGCCTGGTTAGTGGAAAACAAAGGGACCCCAAAAAGCGAAAACAAAAACAAAGAGGGGAGCTAATTCTGGGCAAGAACATTTGGGTGTGTCCTGCTTTGAGGGTTCCTGGACCCTCGAACTATCCTGAAACAATGGGAGCTTGTTTCATCCTGAGGATGCAGGTACGTTTTGTTGGACATTTAAGGAAAGCAAAAGAGACATCCGCTTTCTAGGTCAACGGTTTGCCAGGTTCGCAATTGCAAGGTGTCAAGTTGGACGATTGCCACTTTCACTTTCTCGGTCATGCCCCCCCCCCCCCGCCAAGTCTCAAAATAGCGACCCTCTTTCAAAACACACATCACACACACACACACACTTTCGAGAGTCCAACTAATTTTGAGTTGGGCCCGCGTTTAAGCTAGTTTTTGCACATCCTGCAAGCAAAGGATTCAAGATCAAGGATCCGGAAAAGCCCGCAGCAAAAGAAATGAGTCACACTCAAAATCTCATATTGATATATGAGCATGGTCTACCCAAGATCATGTAAAGAACCAAAAGGCCGGATTCCTGCACCTTTTTAGCTGTGGGTCAAAACACAGAACGCCTGGTGAACATCAAAAAAAGGTGGTACATGGGTGTTCATCCGCCCCAAAATGCAGGCATAGGTTATGACCCATGGCCATTTATGGCTGGGACATGCTGCTTACTAGCCTTCACCAGGGATCCTTACATTATACACCTGAACATTGCCTTGTAAATGGTGGTTTACCTTTATTTTGGTGGAAAAGGCCATGTTTCAAATGGGCAAAATGATCTTTTGAGGAGCGCTGTTCACGTGCCCGGGTTTGGTGACTCCAGCTGGGTTGTGCCCGTGAGGGCCGGGCGATCCCAACAGGTTCTCATCGAGTTGGCTGCAGTTGCCACTGCCCTGCGCGCCAGTGGCATGAGTGGCATGGGTCAAGCCCCGTTTTATGCCAGCCTCCATTTGCGTTTAGCCCCTGCAAAAACATCCCAATCCAACCACTATAGACTAAAATGGAGGTGCACCTACCCAAAATGGTACCCAAACGGTTTTGACCCACAGTGTATTCAAGGACCCTCCATTGCTTCAAACCATACACCTATTGTGTACATACATCTAGAACTAAGTCTCTGCTTCAAATGGCTGTCTTTTTTTGAGGGTACCCCTTTCTGGATTGTTTTCAATGGACACCAAAGGGAAACCGAGGCCCATTTTGGAGGTTGCAACTCCTAGTTTGCGACACACCCATATTTACTTGCCGGCGCTCAGCAGGGAATAAGAGGATGAACCTAGGGATTCCCGTCAAGGAAACCATTTGGGATGATTCCAACTCATTCCCTGCATCTGTCACACCAGCAAGTGTCATCCGACCAAAAAAGTCCTGGGATCTCCCCAAGGTTCTCCAGCAGAGAGGAAAGAAGGGTACATTTGTCTGAACCCTCCCCCCAAAAAAAGAAACGGTAAAAGGGCACAGTCCTCCCAAGCTGTCTGACTTCATCTGTGCCTTGAAGCCGCTAGGAGCAGGAGATGTGGAGCCTCAGTCGCTTCGAAACGCCGGCTGGCGCGTGGGTCATTCGCTTCCTGTCTGAATTAAAAGAGGCAGGAAACCACAGGCTTTAGTCCGTGTTTTCCATTGACCCTTGTTTTGTCAGCGACTGCAGCTGTTGACTGTGTTGACTGTTTTGTTTCGCCTGTTTGGGTCAGGAAAAAAAAACCAACGGCTGCAACTTGGCTATCTGGGTGAGTGGATTTGATGGACTTCCCACAAGTACCTAGCCAAGCTGCTTTTTTTCCAAACACTTCCGCACAAAAACAGCACCGCGTGATCCAGGTATGAAGTCTAGGAACGCAGGAAGTGGATGCCCAAAGCAAACCACAGAGGAGGGTTTACCGGGGAATGCAACAGCTCACATCGAGCCAACTGTGTCGTTGATCCCGAAATGGAGTTTCGGTTTCCCGAAACAATACCGATACTGGTAATTCCTCTACTGAACTGCGCTGCTTCAAATGGAGGAGCAGCCCAAGTGAATCCCAAAGTTTATCTTGGTCTAGGATGAGTTTTTGCTGAATCCAGAAAAACCCAACCGGAAGCCCAAACTGGAGGATAGATCTTTCTGATGTGGCTGTTTTGGGAAAGCAAAAGGACCGCATGCTCATTTTTGGGCGCATGTCCCGTTTCTCCGTTTGTTCCGGTAGGCCCAAGAACGGATTCAGACCCACAAGACGGACGTGTCCAAACGAGTTGAGAGGGATCCCAGTGGCCTAAGAAATGCGAGCTACCTGTAACAGCCCAAAATGGGTACCGGGAGGATGCTGAGCTGGGGTCCCGTTGATATGGTTTTTAAGATAAACCACTAGGTCCCTCAGTAGTGCCCGTTTACCCCTTTTTGGGGAGGGTTCCACTACTAAAATAGACTGCAGAAGAAAAAAGGAGTACCCTTATTCTATCCTCTCTACTGAAACCGGGCCATTTGGGCCTTTCCGATCGAAAGGATCGAAGGCTCCGGCCAAGACTGGTGCCCGCGAGGCGTACCACCATGTCAAAGCCTGGCGCTGTGAGAGACATGCGTCTGTCTTCTTTTTTGGGGGTACTCCTTGTTTGGTGGTTCTAAAGGAAAACAAAAAGGACAACCTCTTTCTTTCCTTTTTGTTCCGGGGGGGGGGTCACCAAAAAAAGAAACGCCCAAAGTCATAGACCCGCGAACCCCAATATTTGGCCATGAAACCAAATAGGGAGTCATCCCCAAATTATGTCCACCAAAGGGTCCTCCAGTAAACATCACATCCCATGGGCGTCTTTTGGGTCCAAACAATTGCTATATAAGACCATTTTGGGAGTCCAGGTTTCAACCGGAAATACCTCATCCATGTTGCCAAAGCACACTCGAGTCCGCCAAGCACACCCCTCTCCACTCAAATTCGCAAAATAGGAACCTTCCAAGAACTAGCTTTCCTTCCCACAAGCCCGTGGCTTTTTTTTGGGGGGGAGGGGGGGTCCTGCGTCAATTTGAGTAGCACCCTCACCCCTCGCGCCGAGCCCGCTTTTTGCATCGACATAGGTTGCAACCTGCCAACTGCCAGGCTTTTGCGGCTCTTGTGAACTCTAGGCCCTGATCCTGCCAGCCTGTGAAGAGGAAAGGCGCGTCCGGCGAGCTGCTGGCAAAGCTTCTCTCTGGCAAAGCGCAGACAACTTGAAGCAAACAAATTCACAGAGTTGCCATCCTCTCGACCCGGCCGTTTTCAGCATCTGTCATGCTCGCCGCATGCACAGAATACACGCAGGCCAGTAGCTGCTACACCCGTTTCCATTCGGGGTTCTGGAAAAGGCACAACATGCGTCTGAGCAAACGGGTTCAAGCAAAAGGGCTCTTTTTCGCAACGCCTAAAACATCTTGACTTCGGCATCGGGCGTAGAAACCACTGCCTTACACCATTGGGCGCGCTGCTAGCGGGAGCGGTCAGCGCTGAATATGAGGTCCTGTCGAGAAAACGTAGACCCGCAAACCAGCATTAGATATGGAACAGTCCAAAACAACCACCATCAATTCCAATCAAGCAACTCACACGTTCAACAAAGCTCAACTTAACTCAAATCGGCCCCATTCAGCCCAACTCAATTCAACCCAACTCAACCCAACTCAGCCCAACTCAACTGTTTCCAATGATACGCAACTCGGTTCAGCTCAACGTGACTCAACGAATCCATCGGGCAAAAAACGAAACTGCCGGATTGGCCGCATGAGCCGGGCAAGGAGCCTCCATCGAACGCAAGCGTCCAAGCTGCACGCAACGAAAGGACCAGGGCTGTGGGAGAAATGACAACTTCTGTGATACAACCAAAAGGGGTTCCCAAAGACAACCCCTCTTTATGAGGGGGAGATTCCCTAAAGTATCACAGTGGTTGGATAAACCCCAAGTGATCCCACAACCCTGACTAGGACCGAAACGAGAAACTCGCAAGCCCAAAAAAGTCCAAAAGTTGAAGAGCACCCAGAGGCAGAGGCGAAGTCTCCGGTTCTTTGGAAATCTTCTGAAAGACTTATTTCCGGGGATGGGACAAAAGAACTCCAAACTTTTTGCTTGAAACTAAAATGGGTGCAAACCCATTGCCGCGACGAAAGTCCGACTCAAGAAGATCCCCAACTTTTGTCCTCAGCATGGCTCCAGAAAGCTGCCCTGGCTACTGGAGAGGCTGATCCTGGCACACAGGTCAGCTTTTTTTTTGGTGGTGGGGCTCCATTTGCTGGTCGAGTTTCCGGGGAAAAATAAAAACTTTTTTCCAGTAGTGCTCAAGCAAATGGAAAGCGGGGGGGTGAAGGGAGCGAGCTTTTTCCTAGGCCCAAATAGGCTCGTCCTGGGTGGTTTGGGGCAACTTCCAGGGAGGATTCGGGAGGGGGTTCCGGGCTGTTGCGGATACCAAGCTTTTCCTTTCATGGAATCTACGTTTTGCTTCTTCATGTTTTTGGTTTCCTTTGGGGTGTCCCTGGCATTTTGGGGAGGCGTTTCAAAGGGCAGCTCAAAATAGAGCTGCAGCCTTTTGGCTGGCGCAAAATGCTTCGTCTCAACTGGGGACAGCACCGGTTGCCTTTTTGATTCCCTTGTAAGAGCAAATCACAAGGTGGTTCCCCCAAAACCGCAGCAGTTGACTTTCTGGATACTTTAGTTTGGACCAAAAGGCACGGCAAATTCAATTCTGACATTTGCATGTAATATTCCATGCTCAAAACTCCTTGTTTGCCGCGGTCATGGATCCCTTAACGCTGGGGTTCGGGGGCCTTAAGAAGAAAGGACTTTAGGAAGTGTGTGTTTTCAGGCGCAACGTTTTTTGCTTCCAGGAAAGAGCTTCTGGGGCTGCATGAACATACATTTGTGGGCGGTGTTGGTAGGCACATGGCTTTGTAGTGCTGAAACGTACACTTTGCAAACCCTCGAGGAAGCATGCCAGAAATGGTGAAGCAAGGTCATTGCTCAAGGTCGTTGACTTTCATGACATTCTGGAAACATCGCCAATCGGCCCAGCAGCGGAAAATCGACCAGGGAATACCGTGAAATCAGCGTGAATGGCCGTCTCGGGCAGTGAAAGACCGTGACGTGCCGTGAACTATGGCAGGCTCAAACCACTCAAATTCGCTGTGTGCCGCCGAGATTTGACTGGGCTGTCCTCAGATCCCCTGCTAATAGTTTTACTTTTTGCGGGATAAATGGAAACTACCACTAAACCCCAAAAAGCTAAGAAGCTACGGGGATGGCTGGGAACCGTTAAGTTAAGAGGTTCTGAAGAAATGTTCCGGGAAGACCATGATTGTTCTACTGATGACAGAAATGTGAGGCTTTCATGTTGAGGCCTTCGCATCAATTCCTAAGGACCTGGCACAAGGCTTGTTCTTGAAGATGAGGGATGAATCTCACCCCAGACCCACCGAACCCCCCCAGCCAAACAAAGGACAGCGACTGTTTTCTTCTTTGTGAGTTTTCCCATTTTTTTCCGCGTTTTTTTTGCTCCGCCCAATTCTCCTACGTTGATGGCCATTCCGACGTTCTGACCATGGCGAAGCGGCTTCGTTGCCAAATGAGGGGCCCCAATAAGGTTGGCTTCCTCCCCAAAGATGAAATAACCATCAGGCGACCAATATATAGATACAAATATATATTGGTTCATGGGGGAGGGTGACCATATATACATAGATATATATATATACATACATATGTGTATAGATATACATATATATATATATATGAACGCTCATACGTCTGTGAAAGAAACCGTCATCCTAGGTGACGCCGCAAATCACCCTAACGGCGTCGCTACAATATGCCCAGATTTTCTTCCTTCGCCAGATTGTGCGAGCGACCATACTACTTTGCCCAGCTTTATCCGATCAATACTGACGACCTCCCTTTTCTTGGACTGTTCAAAATGAAGCTTAGACCTGTCTAAAATCTATAATATATATTGGGCAAAAACAACAAACATTTACAGGGGCCAAATCCTTTCGTAACTCCAAAGTGGGTTTGTCTTACAATGGGGACCTCCCAAATTTGCGGCTGCCATTCCAGACACACCCAAATATTGAGGATTGCCCAACCGAACAGCCCAGAGTTTACCGTTCAAACCGCGACTGCCTGAACAAGATCCTTGGGGCTTCTTTTGTGACACCAAAATGGGAGTCCCATCCCCTCTACTATATCGCAACTGGGCTGTCCTCAGATCTCCTCTTAAAAGTTTAATTAGTGGGTTCACTCCGGAAACTACCGGACCCAACCAACACAAATCATGCTCAAGCTCAAAAGCCACGGAACCTGACAGCCGGGGTTCCCTTGGCTTAAATGGCTCCTCCAACGCTTGGCCTAGCTCCTCCAGTAGAGAGGTCAGATTAAGGGTACCAACTTTTTCCTGTAGTCTACTTTAGTAGGGGAACCCTCCCAACCAAAAAGGGGTGAGAAAGGGCACTACTAAGGGACCTAGTTGCTTTTCGAGCTTCACCTTGGGAACAACCTATCATTGGCCCTGCGAAAACCGCATCCCGCACGACGGCCAAATGCCAACGCCGGCGAGGCCAGCCCAGAGCGCCGTCCAGCTTCGCCTTGGCTTTCACCCGCACCTCCGCTTCGCCCTGAGAGCATCGAGAGCCGAGCGCCGAGCCGATGCGCGGGGAAGGAAGTCGTGGGCGCTTCGCAGCGCCCCAAAGGGAGCGGTACCGTGGGCACACAAAAGAAACCAACGGGTTCAAGCCACCACTTCAACATTTGGTTGGGTTCATATATGACCACCGTTCTTTGCCTCAGCATTGCCACAATCCAAAAAATTGGTCCTTGCCATTGTTTTGAGGGGACTCGATTGAACCCAAACCCAACAAGATCCGAACAGATAGAAGTCCAGACATTGGGAAAGCGAGGGGTCGAAGGACAGGAGTCTCAACTGTTCCCAACTTTACTTTATCATCAAAGGACACGGGGTTCATCTAAAACAACCGATGGGAATTTTGTGGGTCTGGCATCTCTACACCCCCGCAGTCATGATATTTCCCACTGGCAGTTCCCACAGATCCCTCCAAAGCCCACCCGTGATTGACGCATTCCCGTGATTGACGCTTGGTTACCCAACATCAACCCCTTTACTTGGTTGACGTTGGAAGGGGAGCAACAATTCAAATTTTAGCAGTTCAGTGGTTGGATTTCAACCACTCAACCACAAGCAAAAATGCTTCCAATGCTTCCCAACAACAACCATGTTTATCTCCCTTCTGATGTCTCTTACCCCGGGAACTCCTGGGATAAACCGTCGGCTCTTCGGATCCTTTCGGCTCGAGAAAGTCTCGGGATGGGAGCCATGAGGATTCTCCACGTCTCGCGACTGGCCCCAACAAAAATCGGCCAGAGGTCGACGAAATCCATCGAACCCCAAAATGGCGAACCTTTGGTCTCCCCTTGAAAAAGCCCAGGGTGCTCTCTATGGCCATGCTTTTGTCGACCCAAAGAGTGGCACTTTTCAAACACTTTGAGTGAAAAATATCGTATAGCAGTTGGGTTTTCAAAAGGACCCAGTTCCCAGTTCAGCGACGATTCAAAAGGGAAGCGCTTGGGGGTTGACAATGTCTTAGCATAGTTGGGAAGCCGCCAAGCTTTGGAAGCCTGGATCGCCAGTTGCTTTTTTAGCTTTTTTTTGTTCCCATCCACGAAATACCATCCAAAAACCACCAGTGACTGAAAAAGGCGATCGCGACTTGGCTATCTAGGGAGGTTCCTTTCTGGAACACCTGAAGCGATCGCAACTTGGCTATCAAGGAGGGATTTCGAGTGCCACGACACAGCTGGGACAACCCATCAGGCTGGTCTTCCGTCCTTCTTCGGG
This sequence comes from Effrenium voratum, assembly GCA_963377175.1. Taxonomy (NCBI): domain Eukaryota; class Dinophyceae; order Suessiales; family Symbiodiniaceae; genus Effrenium; species Effrenium voratum. Next base: position 86,445 of record CAUJNA010000981.1, read on the forward strand.
AACTCCAGCACCTCAATGACCTCACCTTGCCGCTTCAAAAAGCGCGGCACGAGGCTCGGGTTTTCCACCCGCGAGGAGAATCGACTCTGCCCGGCTGGATGTCTGGGTGTGGATACCAAAGTTGCCTCTGTCTCTCTCACTCTCTCTGTGTCTCTCTCTCTCTCTCTCCATTTTCTCCAGACACTTTGTCCTAACAGTCACGATGAATCAACCGGCGATACCTATCCTACCCTACATGAATCTTAGGGCACCCTTTGGTCACTTAGCTGACTTATGTGGAACCACATTCAGAGGTTCCCTAGTGAAACTCATTGTCACATGTTGAAAACAAAACAACCTCCAATACGAGAGAAACCTTCACTATCGACTTCACACGCGCCCTGGAACGTGACGTCGCCACAATTTGCCCAGTCTGGACTTTGTGGAGAGCAAGCGGAACACATGGCATCAAACGTGGGCCAGGTGGCTGTAACATATCTTAAAGACGTTGATTTTTTTTGAGCAGTTTCAAGGGTTGCGCCAACCTTTGTATTCATAAGGGGCAAGGGAGATGGCTCAAACCCATTTGGGTCTGTCTTTTTTACGGGACCCCCCCCGAAAACGGGTGGTATCCTTTTGGGTTCCCTTTGATAAACCACCAAGAAAAGGTAGCTTCAAAAAAAGACGAGCCACCCAGTTCGGTGTCAACACCATTGGCTTTGCCCCGGCCTTTGGCGATGCGTCGAATCGTCTGGCTCTCCTCTGCATCTGCGCCATCGGTGAGGGTCGTCTCCTGCAAGGAAAAGGAGCAAATCTTTTTTGGGGGGACCCCCCAAAGTGCTGGTTGCCATAGGTGGCCTTTTGGAAAAATAGATGGATTTTCCTGGTAAACCCAGGGCCATCTATTTTTAACCAGGCTCACCTAAAAAGGACAATTGCTGGTTGCCCTTTTGGTGACCCCTCAAAAAACCCAAAAGTCGGGAGTCCCGAAAAAGACACGCCCAAATAGATACTTTAGATGGTCTTTGAAGGGAATTCAACAAACCGACTGCTTCTAGGGCCTTTTCGGTTTTTGCATTTTTAGTTTTAACATAAACTCTGTTGGAACCTTTATGTTGAATTTGCTTCACATCTAGGCCAACTCATACTCGTGGGTAACATCTCTATTTCAAGCAGTTTGCATCTTCATGTATTTAGGGTAAGTGTTGAGGACAAGAATTAAAGGGAAAGACAGTGTAACAAAAACGCCCGAGAGCCGTTTTCAGGGAAGCGACCCCAGGACCCTTCGTTCCATGGAGCATAATTTTGGGTCTCAAAATTAAGGACCCCTCCGCTAGTTCTTCCCCTTTTGAATTCGCCTGAAAACCCTCCAAAAACGGCGCTATTTTGAGAAACACCCCAACCCGCCCCGGAATTATTCTTGTAAAATTCCCCCCATGCGGGAGCCACCGCTCCTCTGTTCTCGTGGAAAACGAACAGCTTCCCAAGCTAGGTCCTTCAGTAGAGAGAATAGAATAAGGGTACCCTTTTTCTGTAGTCTATTTTAGTAGGGGAACCCTCCCCGCAAAAAAGAAACGGTAAAAGGGCACCTAGCTGGGGGACCTAGTAAGAGGGGCGCTAAAAAAAACGACACGGAATCGGTTTCAAACATTGCCCATCCCGCTCGCCCTGCTGCGCCGCGTTCCGCGCGCGCCTTGACGCAGGTGTAGAAGTTGCCCCCCGGCTCCAGGAAGGTGGTGCCCTGGTTGCCTCGGCGTCCGCTGCGCTTGTCTCCTCTGAACCCGAAAAGACAATATTGTGTATGCATGTATTTAAAATAATAAACAATAAAAAAGAAAAAGAAAAAGAAGGCAGGTGCTCAGTAGGGAATGAACGTTTCCCTTACAGGAAACCACCAGTTGGATGGCCAAAAAAGGGTCGATCGTTCCATTTCTCATTCCCTGAGCACCGGCTTCCCCGGCGAAACCAGTCCTGGGCTCGCAAAAGGTGATGTTTTTTTTGCTTTGGTGCCCTTCAGTTTGTCTTTTTTCCCCAAACAGTTTACTGTGAGGGGTTCTAAATTCATTTAAGGTGGCTCGCCTGTTGCCAAGCCCTAGCCTGGATGCCTGGCACAGCTCTCTGGGTGGACGGGTTCATTTGTCTCCCTGTGTCTCCCTTCATTTGTCTCCCGTTGTCTCCCCGCCTGGATGCCTGGCACGGCTCTCTGGGTGGACGCGTTCGTTTGTCTCCCTGGGTTCACTTGTCTCCCTTTGTCTCCCTTCATTTGTCTCCCGTTGTCTCCCAGCCTGGATGATCCAGTCTGGGTGGACGGGTTCATTTGTCTCCCTTTGTCATTTGTCTCCCGTTGTCTCCCAGCCTGGATGCCTGGCACGGCTCTCTGGGTGGACGGGTTCATTTGTCTCCCTTTGTCTCCCTTCATTTGTCTCCCAGCCTGGATGCCTGGCGCGGCTCGGGTTCATTTGTCTCCCTTTGTCTCCCTTCATTTGTCTCCCGTTGTCTCCCAGCCTGGATGCCTGGGTGGACAGATTCACTTGTCTCCCTTTGTCTCCCTTCATTTGTCGCCCGTTGTCTCCCAGCCTGGATCTGGCACGGCTCTCTGGGTGGACGGGTTCATGTGTCTCCCTTTGTCCCCTTCATTTGTCTCCCGTTCTCTCCCAGCCTGGATGCCTGGCACGGCTCTCTGGGTGGACGGGTTCATTTGTCTCCCTTTGTCTCCCTTGATTTCTCCCGTTGTCTCCCAGCCTGGATGCCTGGCACGGCTCTCTGGGTGGACGGGTTCATTTGTCTCCCTTTGTCTCCCTTCATTTGTCTCCCGTTGTCTCCCAGCCTGGATGCCTGGCGCGGCTCTCTGGGTGGACGGGTTCATTTGTCTACCTTTGTCTCCCAGAATGCAGGATGTCTGGCACCCCTTTGTTTCCCTTCATTTGTCTCCCGTTGTCTCCCAGCCTGGATGCCTGGCACTGTTTTTCCCCAAACAGTTTACTGTGAGGGGTTCTAAATTCATTTAAGGTGGCTCGCCTGTTGCCAAGCCCTAGCCTGGATGCCTGGCACAGCTCTCTGGGTGGACGGGTTCATTTGTCTCCCTGTGTCTCCCTTCATTTGTCTCCCGTTGTCTCCCCGCCTGGATGCCTGGCACGGCTCTCTGGGTGGACGGGTTCATTTGTCTCCCTTTGTCTCCCTTCATTTGTCTCCCAGCCTGGATGCCTGGCGCGGCTCGGGTTCATTTGTCTCCCTTTGTCTCCCTTCATTTGTCTCCCGTTGTCTCCCAGCCTGGATGCCTGGGTGGACAGATTCACTTGTCTCCCTTTGTCTCCCTTCATTTGTCGCCCGTTGTCTCCCAGCCTGGATCTGGCACGGCTCTCTGGGTGGACGGGTTCATGTGTCTCCCTTTGTCCCCTTCATTTGTCTCCCGTTCTCTCCCAGCCTGGATGCCTGGCACGGCTCTCTGGGTGGACGGGTTCATTTGTCTCCCTTTGTCTCCCTTGATTTCTCCCGTTGTCTCCCAGCCTGGATGCCTGGCACGGCTCTCTGGGTGGACGGGTTCATTTGTCTCCCTTTGTCTCCCTTCATTTGTCTCCCATTGTCTCCCAGCCTGGATGCCTGGCGCGGCTCTCTGGGTGGACGGGTTCATTTGTCTACCTTTGTCTCCCAGGATGTCTGGCACCCCTTTGTTTCCCTTCATTTGTCTCCCGTTGTCTCCCAGCCTGGATGCCTGGCACTGTTTTTTTGGTGGACAGATTCACTTTTCTCCCTTTGTCTCCCTTCATTTGGCTCCTGTTGTCTCCCAGCCTGGATGTCTGTCACGGCTCTCCAGGCGGACGGATTCACTTGTCTCCCTTGGTTCCCCTTCATTTGTCTCCCATCTCTGTGGGTGGACGGATTCATTTGTTTCCCTTTGTCTCCCTTTATTTGTCTCCCGTTGTCTCCCAGCCTGGATGCCTGGCACGGCTCTCTGGGTGGACGGATTCATTTGTCTCCCGTTGTCTCCCAGCCTGGATGTGTGGCACTCACGCTCCGCGGTTTCCTTCACTTCCCGCGGTTCTGTCCTTTTGGCGGGGTCTGGTTTGCCTTCGGCTTTGGCCCTGGCTTCGGTCATTCCTTGTCTTGTGGATGTTGGGGACAGGGTCCTCCTCTGTCTGCCCTTCATCTGGACTTCGATTTCGCTTGGGCTCGTGGTGGGTCGTCTTCCTTGTCTATCGTTGGCTACACCCTGTCTGTTCGTTCAGTGCCTCGTTATCAGTTGCGGTCCCGAGCTGACGATAGCGGTGCGCTGCGGTGCTTCAGCTACGAGAAGGCTCTGTTAACCCCCCGGTGAAACAAACGTGAATCACGCTGGAGTTAAATCCTCTATCGATTCTTCGAGGATGTTCAACGAACCTTACGCTGAGATACCCAGTGGTGCTCTTGGCACCTGGGGTTGTCCCGGCTCTCCCGGCGGACGGGTTCATTTGTCTCCCTCTCCCTCCATTTGCCTGACGGATTCATTTGTCTCCCTTTGTCTCCCTTTATTTGGCCCCGGTTGTCTCCCAGCCTGGACGCCTGTCACGGCTCTCTGGGGTGGAGGGGTTCATTTGTCTCCCTTTGTCTCCCTTCATTTGTCTCCCGTTGTCTCCCAGCCTGGATGCCTGGCACGGCTCTCTGGGTGGACGGGTTCATTTGTCTCCCTTTGTCTCCCTTCATTTGGCTCCCCTTGTCTCCCAGCCTGGATGTCTGGGTGGACGGGTTCATTTGTCTCCCTTTGTCTCCCTTCATTTGTCTGGCACGGCTCTCTGGGCTTTGTTTCCCTTCATTTGTCTCCCGTTGTCTCCCAGCCTGGATGTCTGGCACGGCTCTCCAGGCGGACAGATTCACTTGTCTCCCTTTGTCTCCCTTCATTTGTCTCCCGTTGTCTCCCAGCCTGGATGCCTGGCACGGCTCTTTGGGTGGACAGTTTCACTTGTCTCCCTTTGTCTCCCTTCATTTGGCTCCCCTTGTCTCCCAGCCTGGATGTCTGTCACGGCTCTCCAGGCGGACGGATTCACTTGTCTCCCTTGGTTCCCCTTCATTTATCTCCCATCTCGTGGGTGGACGGATTGATTTGTCTCCCTTTGTCTCCCTTTATTTGTCTCCCGTTGTCTCCCAGCCTGGATGCCTCTCTGGGTGGACGGATTCATTTGTCTCCCTTTGTCTCCCTTTGTTTGTCTCCCGTTGTCTCCCAGCCTGGATGCCCCTCTGGGTGGACGGATTCATTTGTCTCCCGTTGTCTCCCAGCCTGGATGTGTGGCACTCACGCTCCGCGGTTTCCTTCACTTCCCGCGGTTCTGTCCTTTTGGCGGGGTCTGGTTTGCCTTCGGCTTCGGCCCTGGCTTCGGTCATTCCTTGTCTTGTGGATGTTGGGGACAGGGTCCTCTGTCTGCCCTTCATCTGGACTTCGATTTTGCTTGGGCTCGTGGTGGGTCGTCTTCCTTGTCTATCGTTGGCTACACCCTGTCTGTTCGTTCAGTGCCTCGTTATCAGTTGCGGCCTCTCTCTGTCCTTGCTCGCATTTGGAGTCCCGAGCTGACGAGAGCGGTGCGCTGCGGTGCACGGCTTCAGCTACGAGAAGGCTCTGTTAACCCCCCGGTGAAACAAACGTGAATCACGCTGGAGTTAAATCGTCTATCGATTCTTTGATGATGTTCAACGAACCTACGCCGAGATACCCAGTGGTGCTCTTGGCACCTGGGGTTGTCCCGGCTCTCCCGGCGGACGGGTTCCTCTCCCTTCATTTGCCTGACAGATTCATTTGTCTCCCTTTGTCTCCCTTTATTTGGCCCCGGTTGTCTCCCAGCCTGGATGCCTGTCACGGCTCTCTGGGTGGACGGATTCGTTTGTCTCCCAGCTTGGATGTCTGGCACGGCTCTCCGGGCGGACGGGTTCATTTGTCTCCCTTTGTCTCCTTCTTGTTGTCCCTCAGCCTGGATGCCTGGCACGGCTCCCTGGTCATTCGCGGTGTATTCCGCGGGCACGCATGTGTGTTTGAGGCTCAGAAACGTGTGTTTGAGCGCGCGCGTGCGCTTGATCAAGCCACAGGCAGCATGCTGCGGATGCACGTACGAGTGCTTCAAGTAAATGATTGTGTGTTTTGGTGTGTTCCAGCTGACCACATCGGCGCGTTCCAAGTGAACACGCACTTTTTGCATGTGACCACATGAGTGTGTTCCACGTCAGCACATGTTTGTGTTCCAGGTGAAAGCATGCGATTGTTCTGATAAAACACATATGCGATCCGGTCAAAATTCCTAGTAAGGGGGTTTAGTCTACAGAGGCCACCGTCGCAGTCACTTTGTGCAGTTTTAAATGGAGGGCCATTTTTTTTAAGAATTTTTCGTTTTTTTTAGGAATTATTTTTGTTTTTCAGGGTCGGTGGCTTTTCGGCTTTTTGGCTTTTGTGGCTTTTACGTGGGTTTTTGTGGCTTTCGTGGCTTTTCATTTCGCATCATCTGCATTCACAGTTCCTCTCTTTTCGCATCCTCTGCATTGCCAGTTCCGCTGCGGCAGGTGGCTTTTTGGCTTTTTGGCTTTTTGGCTTTTTGGCTTTTGGCGGCTTTCTGGCTTTGGCTTTTCGCATCCTGATGCTTTTCCAGTTGGCTTCCTGCATCCTCAGCATCGCCAGTTCCTCTCTGGGCCCCCGCCACCCCCCTTTCGATTAAAATGCACGCCTATTTGAATCATCACTTTTTCGATCATCATGCGACAGCTACTTTTTAGATTCTTTGCCCCTAATTTTTCGATCATCATGGGGGGGGCTGCCGCCCCCCCCAACCCCCCCGCTATTTTTTAGACTTTTTGCCCCTGATTGAATCATCACTTTTTCGATCATCATGGGGGGGGCTGCCGCCACGTTTTAGGTGTTTTACAGGGATTAGTTTGCCCGTATTTGAATCCTCACTTTTACCATGAGATGCGGGAAGCCAATTTGCTGGTGATGCTGGGGATGTTGGCTGGACATGCGGGGGATGTTGAAAACGATGCTGATGATGTTGACGGACTAGCGTAAAATACGTACATTTCGCGAGAAAATGCTGTAAATTACAGCATTTTAGTAGCCAGGACGGAAAACAAAAAAAATCCCAAAATAAAACAAAAAAAACCCAAATTAAATCTCGACCCGTTTTTCATTCACACAAAGCGGAGTCAAGCGGAGTCCTGCAAATACCAATGGATTGCCCGCTCCCCACTGGAGGCGCTAGGATGGCGCTTGGTTTGCGCTAGGGTCTTCGGTGATCTTGGTTTCCAAGAGTTGGCGCGTGGGTTGCCGCGATGGGCTTTGCGTGGCTTTCAAGGGTGTAATGTTGCAGTTCTTACTTAGTACTTGAAGCCAGCCCGCACGTTTACCTTCATCTTACGTGGCCTTAATTTGTCAAATCCACACAGATGGTCGCCGTGACTCCAAAAAATACGGCGAACCCGCGCTAGCCGCGCGCTAGCAAGGCGCTAGCGCAGTGGTCAGCTGTGAACGGTTCCCAGTTACGCTTCAATCCAAATTTGCTTCCGCTCTCCTCGCATGCAATTATCATGGAGTGCGATTTGCTGGACAAAGGGGAGAAACAACGGCTGAGGCAAGACGGCAGGGATGCCTTGTACCGAGCATACGGAAGAATTGGGTTGCGTATTTCCCTGCGAAAGCAAATGCTTTACTGAATCGATACGAAGAGTTGCCACAATACGATCAAAGCACTTTAGCAATCGATACGAAAGACACTGTGCAGCTAAGCGAGAAAGAAGCGCAATGCGCCGGAAAGCTTTTGCTAAGCTGAAGCCTGTAACTGCTGGAGACGCATCCGATACTGATAGTACTAGCAGTAGTAGCAGCAGCAGCAGCAGCAGCTCGCGCGCTAGCAATGTGTTGCAAAAAAGCTAGATTGATCGTACACGAACACTATTTTCCTACTTGGAACACGCATATAAAACACAAGCGTTGTTCAAGGCAGAGCCCCATGGAATAGCGCCTCACAGCCGGCTTCGGGAACTTGATTTATGTGTCGCCCAGGCGTGCAGGAAATGTAAATTCCATGTGAACACATTTTTGTTGTCCAGGTGAACGCATGTGTGTTGCACATTTGTGTTGCACATGTTTCTCCACATGTGCACACACGTGTGTTCCATGTGTACACATATGTGTGTTACAAGTCAACACAGAAGTTTGTTCTGGTTAAACATGCTTGTGTGATCCAGGTCTGCACCAGTGTCGCACGTGAACACAAATGCCTGTTCCAAGTGAGCGCATATATGGGTTCCAGGTGAACACATATGTGTGTTGCAGGTGAACAGAAATGTGCTTTCCAGACATACACACATATGTGTTCCAGGTGTACGCATGTGTGTGTGTGCGTGTTCCGGGCGCGCATATATATATATATATATATGTGTGTGTGTGTGTGTCGCGTGTGCACATATGTGTGTTCCACATGTACACATATGTGCGTTCACGTGCGCACATATGCGTGTTGCACGTGTACACATATGTGTGTTCACGTGTACACACATGTGTGTTCTTATCAGACACGTGTATGTGTTCCAGGAGAACACATGTTTGTTATCAGATGAACACGTGCGTGTGTGTCTGCTCCGCGTGCACTTTTTTTGTATGTGTGTTCACGTGCACACATTGTGTGTTCACGCGTGCGCACATGTGCGTTCCAACTGGACACGTGTTTGTGTTCCAGGAGGACACATGTTTGTTATCAGATGAACACGTGTGTGTGTGTGTGTCTGCTCCGCATGCGCATGTGTGTGTGTTCATTTGCACACATATGTGTGTTCCACGTGCACACATTTGTGTGTTCACGTGTCCACACATGTGTGTTCCAATTGGACACGTGTTTGTGTTTCAGGTGAATACATGTTTGTTTTCAGATGAACGCACGTGTGTGTGTGTGTCCGGGTGCGCATATATATGTGTGTGTTCACGTGTACACATATGTGTGTTCACGTGTACACACGTCTGTGTTCCAATTAGACACACGGTTGTGTTCCAGGAGAACACGTGTTTGTTATCAGATGAACACTCGTGTGTGTCTGTGTTTTCCGCGCGCGCATAAATGTGTGTGTGTTCACATGTGCAGTACACATGTGTGTGTTCCACGTGTGCTGTGTTCACGTGTACACATATGTGTGTTCACGTGTACACACGTCTGTGTTCCAATTAGACACACGGTTGTGTTCCAGGAGAACACGTGTTTGTTATCAGATGAACACTCGTGTGTGTCTGTGTTTTCCGCGCGCGCATAAATGTGTGTGTTCACATGTGCAGTACACATGTGTGTGTTGCACGTGTGCACATGTGTGTGTTCACGTGTGCGCATTTGCGTCTCCCACGTGTACACATATGTGTGTTCACGTGTACACACATGTGTGTTCCAATGGACACGTGTTTGTGTTCCAGGTGAACACATGTTTGTTTTCAGATGAACACTCGTGTGTGTGTGTTCCGGGTGCGCGTATATATGTGTGTGTTCACGTGTACACATATGTGTGTTCACGTGTACACACGTCTGTGTTCCAATTAGACACACGGTTGTGTTCCAGGAGAACACATGTTTGTTATCAGATGAACACGTGCGTGTGTGTCTGCTCCGCGTGCACTTTTTTGTATGTGTGTTCACGGCACACATTGTGTGTTCGCGCGTGCACACATGTGCGTTCCAACTGGACACGTGTTTGTGTTCCAGGAGGACACATGTTTGTTATCAGATGAACGCGTGTGTGTGTGTGTGTCTGCTCCGCGTGCGCATGTATGTGTGTTCATTTGCACACATATGTGTGTTCCACATGTACACATTTGTGAGTTCATGTGTCCACACATGTTTGTTCCAATTGGACACGTGTTTGTGTTTCAGGTGAATACATGTTTGTTTTCAGATGAACGCACGTGTGTGTGTGTGTCCGGGTGCGCATATATATATATATATAAATATGTGTGTGTTCACGTGTACACATATGTGTGTTCACGTGTACACACGGTTGTGTTCCAATTAGACACACGGTTGTGTTCCAGGAGACCACGTGTTTGTTATCAGATGAACACTCGTGTGTGTCTGTGTTTTCCGCGCGCGCATAAATGTGTGTGTTCACATGTGCAGTACACATGTGTGTGTTCCACGTGTGCACATGTGTGTGTGTTCACGTGTGCGCATTTGCGTCTCCCACGTGTACACATATGTGTGTTCACGTGTACACACATGCGTGTTCCAATTGGACACGTGTTTGTGTTCCAGGAGAACACATGGTTGTTATCAGATGAGCACACGGGTGTGTGTTCCGGGTGCACATATATGTGAGTGTTCACGTGTGCACATATGCGTGTTCACGTGTGCACATATGTGTGTTCCACGTGTACGCACATGTGTGTTCCAATTGGACACGTGTTTGTGTTCCAGGTGAACAGATGTGTGTTTCACGTGAACACATTAGTATGTGCTAGATGAACTTTTTTTGGCATCTGACGACATATTTGCTCTCCAGGTGTGCACATGTATGCGCTCCAGAAAACGCATGATTGTTTTCGAGGTGCGCGCATGTGTGTGCGATTTAGGTGAGCATTTATGTTTGCTCACGTGTGCGCATATGTGTGTTCCACATGTACACACATGTGTGCTTTAATCGCACACGCGGTGTTCCAGGTGGACACATGTTTGTGTTCCAGTGGTATACATATGTGTGTCCCACGCGTACACACATGTGTGCTTTAATTGCGCGTCTTTGTGTTCCAGGTGAACGCATGTGTGTTCCACGTGTACACACATGTGTGTCTGAATTGGACACGCGTTTCATTGTGTTCCAAGTGAACACACATGTGTGTTCCACGTGAACGCATTAGCGTGTCGTAAGTGAACACATATGTGCGTTCCACGTTTGCACATGTGTGTGTGTGCTTTCCAAGAAGCACATGTTTGTTTTCCAGCTCAACACATTTATGCGTGTGCCGCAGGTGAATGTATACTGTTTCAGTCGTATACGTATGTGTGTTCCACGTGTACACACATGTGTGTCTGAATTGGACATGTGTGTTTGAACTGCCCATGTGACTGCGTGCTTGCGCGGCCACACTTGCGTTCACGCGCGCGCGCTCGCCCGCCATCGCGCGCGCTTGCCCAACCTCAGTTCTGGCGCGGTGCTGAAGCGCGAAGCATGCCAGCAACACACGTGCAGCAACGCAACGCGCGCCAGGTTCACGACTGCATCATTTTGATTCATCCGTGTTGAAGCGCAGAAAGCCACAAGCTGTTGGCATGTTTGTGCCCGCCCGTCAGCCCTCAACTGTTTGGGGTCTCTGCTGGTGTAATCTTGAACGGTTTTCCACGTTTGGTGCCCGAAAACAGCCCCGGAAATGGCACCGAGCCTCAACAAACCCATGCCGTGGCAAACAAAAAAAACACGCGCCACAGCGAGAATGCAGCGGTCGCCGGTGTGTCTGCAACCGGAGTGGTGTGAACAAGCAACATGCCCGGAATCTGTTCCGGAAAGCTGACTCTCGTATGACCACTTTGCCATGGGTCAAAATCCAAATCGTACCCCGAGTGAACATCCCAATCCAACCACTAAAAGAGGTTCTAAAATGGGTGGTGAATTCACCAATCCCAACCAAAATGGGATCCCAAAAGGTGTCAAAAACCCACAGCCACTTTGCCATATTTCGGGTCCCTTGATTCTTAAGTGCGCCTCAACTTCCCCCAAAATTCCCACGCACAAGTTGGCCAACTTTTGGCGGCTCGCGCCTGAAATGGTGACCCAGCCAGCGAGCTCATCCTGGCCGAGCCGGAAAATCGGGAACCAAACGGCCTGGGCTTGCTGGGGGGTTGGGGACGTGTCCTTTTGGTTGGCCCTGTTGGGTTGAAGAAGTGAGTTCAAATTGGTCATGAAGCACTCCCAACTCCTAAAGCCAGGCAATTCTTTTGGCCAAGCCCAGATGCTTTCAATCGTAGCGGCCTTAAGCGTATTGAGGAGATAGTCGTAGGGCAACAAGGGTACGTCATGAGGCGCAAATGCATCGGGTGCAACCTGAAGAGTACGGCTCTGGAAGGATTACAAGGACTTTGGCTTCGCAATCCAAGATGGTCCGCTGAGGATTATATACAGTACATACATGTAGAATACTTAATACATGTATTGAAAGGGGAACCAAAGAGAAGCTGCCTGCCTGGGAGGTTTCATCATTTGGAGGCAAACCATGTAGGTCTTCTGATGCCCCTGGGAGGTACTAGAACTCCCACTAACATCGCCAACTCGCGGAAATGGCGCAAAGGGCGCGGCCAAAAATAATGCTGTCGCTCTCACACCTTGGGTTACAACACCCACACACACTCACCAAATGCACGTCACACAAAGAAAAAGAAAGGCAACACAGGACAGACATGGGGGAGCTAGTTCTTCGAGCCCAGAACGAAATAGGCATCCCCCCTTACACTGGTGGGTACCTCTCGTGCCCTCGAACGCCAAACACATTGGCATGGTTGTGGCAAAACCAGCCATTTCTGTGACACCATGGGTCATTCCCGAGACGACTTGATCACTTTAAAGATGAATTCCTTGGCTCAGGGAAAGTGAACCAAAGCATTGCCCTAAGTTCCACAACCATGCCTCTCTTGCCCTTGAACAGAGTTCCCAATAGTTCCAACCGGAGAGCATCACCTCTACAAAGAGAAGCGCACCTATGGGACAAAAAGGCGATGCCTGGTGTCCTGTTACTTTCCCTTCAACACCACTCCAAAACGGGGATCCTCAAAAAGAATGACACACCCAACTATGGCTATGAATTTTACTGGGGACCCCCAGAAAAGTGGTTGGTGGACATAAATCCCCACCTAAGTGATGTCCACCAAAGGGCCCCAAATTAATGTTCACACCACATGGCTGTGGGTCAAAAAGGTGCCCAAAATGGGTTGCCCTGGCAAATGGAACCAAGGACTAAAACCTGCTGTCCAATTCCTGGTGGTTTAACTTTGACCCATGCCCAAATATAGGGATTCACCCATGAGCTACGGCAAACCATTTCCCGGCCTGCGTCGCCTGGCAGCGCAGCCGCATCACTCTGGTGTTCTCCTCGCCGACTTTCGAGCTTTGGCCAAGGAAGGCAAAACAAATGTGGCAGCAACTTTCTTTTTGCCGGGTTTTGCAGGCATCTCGTGATTCAGGCAACAACTTTTGTTTTGAATGTTTAGGTGGCCATGTGTCAAAAGAAGCAACTCCTAAAATTGTGATTCATTTTCTTGCTGGTGCGATAGGCAGGGAATGAGTTGGAATGACCCCTACAAAAACCATCCAACTGGTGGTTTGTTTTAAAGGGGAACCCTGGGCTCATTCCCACATTCCCTACCTGTCGCACCAGCAAGTTTTCAGTATTTAACGTCCAGTCTCCATGTAGTTTCAAAATAGGTTTGTCGGGCGCTCGTATGGGGGATGTCTGAACATCCTACAAATGGCTTTCCAAATGCATATGGGATTGTCTCAAAATGAAATATTATGGAGAAAAACAAGCTGAAACAAAGCCCATTTGGTTATCCCCCCAAATATGGAAAATAGGGACACCCATGCTGGTGTTTGCTCTGGTCTCCCTGTGACAACACAAAAAAGGTAGGTGCCCTCCAAACAAAGCCTGCAGCCTACCTGTTCATGAACCCCTTGAGCTAATTAACGCATCATGGTTTGATTCAGCGGCACCTGTTTGGATTTGGGTGCGTATGGTTTTGTCTTGCAAAGGATCTGGCTGGTCCCCATAATTGTGTCCGGTTTCGCTTTTGGTGTTTCTTTGAAACCAACAAACCGAGCTTTGAAGCTCCGGGCGGCAATGCGTCCAAAGCAGGCGCAAACCCAAATTTGGCGATTCTCTTTTGGTTTCCCGAACCAACCCCAAAACCGAACCACACGAACCGAACGAAACTCCTCGTTGCAGGGCCCCTCCAAAGCCTCAAGGACCTGGCGATTCAACGGTGGCAGGAGATCCTTCCGACGTGCGCGAAGCTGACGATAAAAGACAGGTTTTTGGAACAGTTGTTTTTTGGGTTCGCCCTGTTGGAAAGAGGGTGCGAACAATAAATACTACTTGCGGTTGGTTCAATTGGGTAGGACCCCTCTTTTGTGAGAACATAGAAACTATCGCATAGGCCTTCCAGGTCCTCGACACTTAACAAATTGTCCGTTGCTCATGTATCAACGACTTTTGAAGTTCCATTTTGGCATGTCCCGGCTCAATGATCAAACAAATTAGAACCAGGCTCCACCTGTGTTTCAACGTTGTTTTTGGGCAAATTTGACGTGAATGTCCTTTTTGGCACATTGATGTTTGATGCAAAGTGGCACAACATGTCAGGATGCTGGGCGGAAACAGCAGCAGAACAAACGTGATTTCACAGTTGGATTCGTGACCAACAGTCCTTCAATAATCCGTCCCCCTTCTATTGGTCGGTCACACATGGTCGACCCTATTTCCACTTTCCGCTCCCCATGGTCTCTTGTTTGAGGCTCGCTGCTTTCCAGTTTCCACTCCCCACAGTCTCTTGTTTGAGGCTCGGTGCCCGTTTTGGGGCCATTGAAACGGAAAACTGAACCCGCTCCGCATTTTGGCACGCTTCAAACAGAAACCCGAAGACAACACTCGTCGCGCAGAAGAAAACCAAAAGAATGCGACCCGGTTGGCTTCTTTTGGGCGGGAGCAGTGGTTGCATTTTGAGGGGCTCTCAAAAGTACTTCGGGTTGGAAACCAATTTTTAGCAAACGTAGAGTACGGCGATTGGAACGCTTAGCCGGTTTTGTCGAAAAACCTGGCTTTCATCGATTCTCAAACACCCCTTACAGGGACAAGTACTTGAAGCAGGGGCTCCTCAGGCTATCTCAGGCTGAGCACAGATGAACCGAAACCAATTTACATCCCTGAAGGCAGCTCACCGCGCGCATACGCACGACTCGACACACACCTCGCCAACTTCCAAGCGCCGTAAAGTCTTGGACTTGATGGAGATCTCTTGGCTCATGACGGTGGCCTCCCAGCTGAATCTGTGTGTGTGAGCTTGGAGGGCACCCTTATTCCCGATTTAGGTTGGTGAAGATGCACATTCAACCCAGCACTCCTGGATTCTGAGGGGTGGTTTTTTGGGGGCTTCGGGTTTGTTGATCGAAGGGAAGTTTCCAAAGTTCTCAAAGTTTAGGAGGGGTTTGTGTTTTTAAGCCTATCCCTTCCAGGTTTGCTTCTTAAAGGGCAATACAGTATCTTTCATGGTTTTGTGGGGATGGCTTTTTGGGGGGGTCCTTCAATTCACAGTCCAACTTTCTCAGCGTTTTGGTGGGATTTTTTGGAGGGTGCCATTTTCTGGCTGATTCATTGCAAATCCCAAATTGAATTGCTCAAGGTTTTTCAGGGCGTTGCGTTTGTGACGGCGCCGTGTTCATGCTGGTTTTTTCACGCTCCTCCAAACATTGGGGTCCCTGCATGAGCCATCCAGGGCGGAAAGATGCGGGAAAACCCACAAAGACATGGCTCGTTTCAAGCTGGGCCAGTCTTGCCGTCTGGGGCAGCTGGCCATCGTGGCAGCCTGAAGGCCGACTGCAGAGCAGCGGGCATGCCAAGCTGCGCTACCGCGCAAAACAAAGTGCACCGTGGCAGCCTTGAGCAACTTAACAGTTTTCAGGGACCACCATTTGTTCACGGGCGTCAATGGATACGCAAAACGCAAGGCGTCAGCATGGATTCCCACGCAAACTTTCATTGCAACGACGATGTGGGCACCCGTCGATCTTCCGGCGGCATCCGCAGCAGGGAAGACACCCGCCTTTCTTTGTGAAGACAGGCGCCTGCTCCCAAATCTCCAGCCTGCAAAAGAGCTGAGTCTGCGCACCTGTCTGGTCCCCTCGCAGCATCCTCCTGCTGCTCATCAAGCTTTACGAAGTCATCTTACCAACCAGCGCACCTCGTGCGAAGTTCCCTCCTCGACACCTTGACACAATGACAAGTGCTACGTGACACGCGCACTGCTTTTACGTGCGACAACGCGTGGTATGCTGGCATGCGACAGGGCCGACGTCAGATGCCATGATGTAAGATGTCGGTTTTTGACATATATCTTACATGCTCATAGGGCATGAAACAGCATGATATGGCATGCCATGACATGGCCCTAGCACTGATTGACATCCGCGGCGTGGCAGCAAACAAGAATGTTGCGCATACGACGTGACATGATGCACCGGGCGAAACAAATGAACTATTCTTGTGCGTGATAAACTGAAACTCGTGTTTCCAAAAATCACAAGCCTAAGCAAGCTAGAGCCTCAAACAGGCCTGTTTGGCCTGTTGCAAGGTCCAAACAATTCATTCGAAGATCAAGGCCTCTACTAAAATCCAATGATGCTTGGGGCAACAAACTGGCTTGACCTCCCAAAGGGCCTCTTTACCAAGTCGGACAGCCGAACCCTTCGGTTTTGCGGTGTGGGCGGAACGAACCAAGACGGCCAAGGAGCAAAACTTAAAACCTGACGCCAACGCCTGCAAAGCGAACTGCCGGCCTTGCGCCTCGTGCAACGCAACACGTCATGCGCCCTGCAGAGCTCCGACGGCGAAGGCCTCGACCTTCCACACGCTGCCCAAGTTGCCGGAGCCGAGCATGCAAAGCGCCACAACTGGGCCTTGCGAAGCTCTGCGCCTTTGCGAGCCTGAATCAGAAAGGGCACTGACTCCCCAGCGCGTCAACCTCAAACACCACCCTCCAAAACGGGAGCCCGTTGTTCTGCAGGCTTGGGGGTTGCTGGAGAGCTGGACAATGTGCTTGGACAAAAAAGAGCCAGGATTCGGACGGTCAAACGTATGCATGCCAAATGGCTCCAACTCCGTTGGGGGCCAGTCCC
Source organism: Effrenium voratum (assembly GCA_963377175.1). Lineage (NCBI taxonomy): Eukaryota > Dinophyceae > Suessiales > Symbiodiniaceae > Effrenium > Effrenium voratum. Next base: position 103,281 of record CAUJNA010000981.1, read on the forward strand.
GAAGCAAAGGGCAAACCATTGGGCCAACCGGGGCCCATCACTCAACTACACAACCAACAAGCTTTGCGCCAGCTATGGGTGACTGGAGACGCGGCAGTCTGCTGCTGTGACGACGCAGAAGATCACCCCTATTTTGACACATACTCAAGCGCGGGGCGGTGTAGCTGGGTCCCACAGGACAGATCTATGACTTCTTTTTGAGCGGCTACAAACTTCCCTGGCTCTGGTCTTGGAATCCTCTGGCGCTTGGCCAGCGTTGCCGATCCGGGCCCCAGCGACAGGAGTGCTGGCTTTGAAGACTTCTTGCTGTGAAATGAAACCTGAGCTTACTGAAAATTATCGCAAAAACATAATATAGTAAATCCGTGACGCGCAAGCATTTTTGCTGACGTGGGCCAACCTCACGGCTGCTGGCAAAACCGAAGGCGGACCACAGCCAATAAGCGGCCTCAGCGGCGGGGTATACGCAGAAAGCAAGGCTAAGGGGCGCGCGTCACCGCTTTCTATTCCGCCATTTTGGCTTGATTCCCCTAGGTAGAGGTCAGCGTTGGCCGTGTCCAGCGCGTCCCACGCGAAAGCCTCCGTAGCCTCACGCAGTCAGGATTGATGAGCCTACAGTGCTGGATTCAACCGAAGCCGGCCGCGCAGACAACCGCATCACGCGCAGACCCAATGGTACTTGAGCAAAGCAGTGGTGGATCTAGAGGCTTTGAGCTATGTTCGAGCTGGAACATGCGCGTGTCCGAACGCAGCTGGGGCAGGGGCGCATGATGCTGCATGATGGAAGCAAGAGCGTGAAGGAATGGGTATGTCCCTTTTGGGGAATCTCTCGTTTGGTTGGATTGAAAGGACATTTTGGCGCACATCCCAAAAGCTTCTGTTCTCTAGCCGAAGGTCCGGCATCTTCCAGCCTTGAAACAAAGCTAGGAGGCTGGCAGCCCATTGGGTACCTTGCAATATATCCCCTGCCAGAGGTCTTTGCTCACTTCGAACGGCCTCGAGTTTTGTGCTCTCTTTGTTCCGGCTAGCGCAGAACAAAGGTCGGCTGATGGAGGCTTAGCTGGGCAAGGGTTTGCACTGCAGCCAGTTTCTCCTGGTCCAAAATTTGAGCCCTGCAACCCTTAAAATGCCAAGATTAGGGATTTGCGCAATCAATGTCGTCTGACAGCTGTTTCGGGGCTAGGCCCAGATTAAGCTAGTCTTGGTTTGCAGGCCAAGCTTGATAGGGTCATAGTACGGGTTTGTGCGTCTCTCCTACTCCAGATTTGAGCCTGTACCCCTTATACTGCCAAGATTAGGGGTTTGCGCAACTTCTAGCAGCCGTTTCGGGGCTTCGCCCACTTGCGTTGCAGCGCCGTTTTTTTTGGAAGATACCCTTTCAGCTTGGTAAACTCAAATTCGAACGTGTTCAGGGTTTCTGAGGAAATTGTTGAGGGGAGATTCCCAAGTGCTCAGGGAGTTCGAGGGGATGGTTTGCTCGAGGGTAGTGAAGGGCCGCCAGTTTTCAGCCTGTGTGCGGGGATTGCATTTGCAGGTTGGTTTATTGAAGGGAAACTCCCAAGTGGTCAGGGATTTTGAGAAGATGGATCCATGGGGCTACCCTCTTCATCCTTGGTGTCAAGAGAAACCATTTTGGAAGTCCTCCCATTTTGGGCGCCCCAGCTGAATGTTCGGCTGAACCTCCTTTGCCAAAATTTGGCCAGGGAAACCAAAGAAACATGAATGGCTCGCGGATGGTTGCTCCAAAGCAGGCTAGAAATCGTGACCACGAGTGACACAGAGAAACCAACATGAAACAGAATCTGTGGTGAGATGGCAAAGTGGGCGCATCGAACTTTCGCCAAAGGAAATCCTTGGGAGTTGGCTCTTTTGAGAACCCGCTCGGCGCGACCTGCATACGCCGTCCTGGATGTTTGTGTTTTTCTGCCGGAGATCTTGTCACCATGGACCGCATATGTGCGGTTCATGGATAGGTCTCTGGATTCTTGTATGCCGCTGCGATGCCCCCGCCAGCGTGATGCCGAATAGTTGTTATCAACATCAGCTCACCAGCATCGTCGTTACTTGATACCGCGTTGCCCACAAAAAGGCCACATTGGTGAAATGCGGTGACACACACACACACACACACACCCTCAGCGAGGAACATGTCCCTTGAAAGATGTGTTGCTGCTGACATCTTTAACAAATGCTGGTTGGAATAAGGAACAAGAGTTTTGAGCTGACAAGTATGGATCTCTTGGGATGCCATGAGATTGAAAGGCAACATGCTGCCATCCCACCTGCATCACCGCACCATCCCACGTCCACCCAACAAAGGAAAGGACACCGAACGGAAACCAACTGGGCCTGTTCAACTAAATCCTTTTGACAACGCCATCTGCAGTTAGGTGAATCAATCCATGCGTATGATCAACATGGTGATTGTTCTTTTGGTTTCCCTTCAAGCTAATCAAACAAGTGCACTCTCAAAACACCTGCACACCCACACCCACACCAAACACAATCACACACACACACACACTTACACTTGTGGTACTTCCCAAAGGAGAGCTTTCTAGATCTTGCTGGCATCATGCACCGGTTCGCTTGCCAACTGAAATGACACAAACTCAGACACAAGTGGCTGTGTCTTTGTTGAAATTCTATTCCTTTTGGTTGATTTAAGGGAAACCAAAAGGTTTCACCCGAGGCCCGTTTTGGGGTGTCCGCCATTTGAAGATTTACAAATACACCAAGGGAGCCCTGTGGAAGAAACCTGCAACGTTGCAGGAGACCCCAGCTCTTGGTTGCTCAAAACCCAATAAGCCGCTTCGCACCTATTTTTTTTCAGAAAGGGCACCTATGGAGGCCCCTGTTTTGCTGTTTTTCTTGGAAAGGACAGATGGTGTAATATGAAGATTTTGCGTTCTTTTTTTTGGGGGGGGGCCGGGGTCCCGAATCTTGGAGACAAACCTAGCCCCCCCGCCCCCCCACTCAGAATGAGACCCCAGTTTCCGGGGGGTGGCCCCTTTTGCCCTCAGATCCCCTGCTATTAAGTTTTAGTGGGTTTCACAGAAAGCCAACCACTAAACACTAAAAAGCTAAAAAGCTAAATGGCTGACGAACCGGATGGCCGGGAGCCGCCAAGTCTTGAAACCCATGGTTTGTGTTTGTTTTCTCTTTGGGGTGGGGTGGAGACGAACCCAAATGAACCGAACCGAACCGCACCCGCCTTGACGCACTTGTAGTAGACCCGCACGAGTTCTCGAAAGCCCTCCTTGCTGAGCTCTCCTGGTGACCCCACGCAGTTTTTCTTCGAACCCACCAAGGGGGGGGAGGGGCCATGCTGTGGACGCCTGGGCGTTTTTTTTCTTCTTCTTTTTGCGAAGGGAAACCCCCCATTAGAAATGGGGTGTCTCTTACTTAGCGAATCCCGATCAAAACCATCTGAGATGGGAAAACTATGACCAATATCGGAAGCTGATTTGGTCAGAACCATTGCTTAAATGTGCGACTGTGGATCATGTGTTGGAGCTGTCCCTTTGGAACCTCACCCATTGTCCTTGGGTCTATTGAAGTGACACCCTCATATCCCTCCAAATGGCGGCTTGAAGGAATCAGGCCCCAGAATGCAACAAACAATTGGGGAGGTAACAAATGGTTGGATACATTTTAAGGAGAGAACATTTAAAAATCAGTGTGGTAAAAACTGGGCTTGATAAAACTTTGGGAGGTAAACTTGAAGAAATCGGTGTGAGGTAACTTTTTTGAGGACTCCTCAAAATGCCCACCGCTGTGGTGTAAGATGCGACACCCAGCCTTCGCCCGCGAGGTTCTTGAAAAGGTCCTCCGCTTGCCCGTCGAAGAGCTCCAAAGCCAAGCCTCCACAAAGGGCATCGGCGGATGGCCCCCTATGGTTGCGATCGAATGATTTTTCTCCGGGCAAATCCAATTTGGAGACAGCCGCTTATGGTTGCGATCGAATTTTCTTTCTTGTCCGCCAATCTTCCTTTTGGGAATGTGTCACCTAGGTCCTCCAGTAGAAAGGTAAGAATAAGTTGGTACCCGATTTTTGTTTCTGTAGTCTAGTTTAGTAGGTGAACCGAATCTCCCCCGCAAAAGAAACGGCAAAGGGCACCTAGCTGGGGTACCTAGGGTTGCGATCGATTTTTCTTTCTGGTCCGCAAATCTTTCGCTGGGAATTTCGCCACATAGGAAGTGGACCCCTTCCTTCGACAAAACCGTCTGACAGGCCCCACCAGTCGTTCTGCACGAATCACTGTAATCCACCAACCAGCATGACACAAAACTTGGAGTGGAGAGCTTGCTATACTTGGTGCAAACTGTTTGACATAGGAATTGGACCCCACCGTTTGTTACCTTTGAACAATCTAAACCGGGCCACCGCTCAATGTTTCGCTGTCCTTGAGCCAACAAACGTGAAGGTTCACAGGGACTTTCTTGGAGGACCATTGTCTCTCACACAAAAAGGCCTTCTAGACTGATTGAAAGCTGACAAAGTGATGTCGGCCCAGGATGAATAAACCCGTCCCATTAGGGGGGTGTTCCCTCTGTCTCCCGTCACGAAAAGGGGACACCGCCCTATTCAACCAGGGGTTCTGCTTGATCCGGGGTTAACATTATCAGCCGGCCGCTGCGCTCGCGCCTTTCAGGAAGCCTACGAACTTCTCCTTGGACAAAGCCTCGCCGCCGCTCAGCTCCTCGAAGAACTGGTCCACAGATTTCTCCTCGACGGAACTCGGCGGCGGAATCTGCGAAGCCCTGCTAAAAGTGGCTCACTTTTAGTGGCTTGATACGGAAAACCCATTCGTTGGCAAAAAGTGAAAGTCCTAACATCCCTTGGCAAAATGCAACAAAGGAAAAAACAGCAGCGAGCCCCCCGCGGATTTTTTTATCCACGGCAAAAAGCAGCGAGCGCCCCGCGGATTTGTGCTTAAAAACAAAAAACAAAAAACGAGCGGAACAAGCTTGGAAGAAATCCTTGAAGAGCATCGACGCTGGACAAAATATCTGCGAACAGGGCTTCAACGCCCCAGAGAATCCCGGAACAGCGACAGGAAACCCAAGGGAAGAAGCCTAACGGCAAAAACACCTGGAAAGCAACGTGTTACCCGGGCAAACTCCTATCTTCCTACCACCCTCACAAATGAGCTATGTTTGTTTTTCAATTTCTGTGATAGCAAAGTAGTTTCCTGGTGTCACAAGTTGAAACCATGCCATGGGTTGAAGCATGGAAACGTGGCATTCGACAGCCAAAGTGGGCTGTTCCATGCTTCATGACACAGTGGACAATAGAGGAGCCTGTCCTCGAATGTGAGGGTTGGCCTCGGAAATGGGTTGCGTACACGCACACGCACGTACGCGCAAACAAAACAGTCCAAACCAAACCACACCACACCACACACACACACACCTCCCGTTCAAAATCTGCCAGGTGTCAGGGTTTTTCTTATCTTCTAGCAAACAGCCCTTTCCGTGATGCCAGCATTTGCATGGCTACTTTATCGCTTTACAAAGGGACTCGTGAAAAACACAGAAAGTGGGCGTCCTCCGAGTTCATCTTGGCCCGTATCGCCGTGGCACACTCAGTGCCTTAGACGAGCCGATCGAGTCAAGTAGGCCCTTTGGAGGCACATCTCTGCACCCCAAGGTGTAGCGCAAGGAGTTGTTTGGGACACCCTGGGCGGGTTCGGGACCCCAATGGGTTGGTTCAGTTGGCGTTTTGGGTTTGCCACTGAAAATGGTGAATCCCATGAATCGCTCTAGTCGTGCACCGGAATTCAAAGCAGGTTTTTTTGGTGACAGTTGGGTGCAAATAGGCGTAGTCCTGGCCCAATTCAGGTTTAGTCAATCCCCTGAGCTACGGAACTGGACATGTCCAATGAACTTTCACCAGATCGGGTACAGGAAAGGATCCCTTCCATCTGTTGGTAAGGACTAACTAAACCTGGGGTATGTTCACTACCGCTGTGCTGGATCGTTGGATTCCAGCAGTTCTGTCAAGCTGTTCCAGCCCGCATTTGGGTCATGAACATGGGGTGCAGCTCCCTCACTGCACTGAAATAATGAACTCGTCAAGATCAAATCAAAAAACTTGGGAGGTAGGTTTGTCTCGAAAGAGGGACCATAGAGTGTGGGTGCCAAATAGGGGGTCTGGAAAATGTTGCGGAAGTGGCTTCCTTTGTGGTCAGATTGGTCAACAGGCTATGTTGCCACTCCCTGCTGGCTTCTTTGTGACCAAATCACACATCATAGGCCATTTGGCTGTGGGTCAAAAACAGGTACCCCAAATGAAACCCTGGTACATGGACGCATGGACTAAACCCTGCGGTCCATATCCTGGTGATTTAATTTTGACCCATACTCATTTGGCACCCAACATGTACCCGCTTCTCTTCCCCGCTCGCTTGCCGAAGGGCGCTTCTGGTCGAACTCGGCGTATGCTTTGCGCCGGGCCTTCAGCTGCAGAAAGGCCCTTTGTTGGAAGATGTGACATGTGGGTGTGGCTCAAAATTAACCAGGAGGGGCAAACCGCAGGTTTTGGTCCATGTGTCCACTTACCAGGGTTCCATTTTGGCACCGGTTTTTTGAGCCACAGCCATGTTACAAGAAGAACCTGGTGGAGCATCGCTGTGAAGGAAAGACATCCTATGCCAGTGGGATAAACCACCTACAAGCTGCAGGATGTTGTCCATCAGGGGGGGTATTCTAACCCCCCCTCAAATCGAAGGATGCATTCACTTTCCGTGAATCCCTCCGCAAAACCAACGCCCCAAACAAGATCCTGGGTGAAATATAATATTTCACCAACCTGAAATGAGGTGGTTGGGAACTATTCTCCACATAAACCACCATTTGGGGTGAATTTGGTCGTGAGAGGTCGTTATAACTCACCCAGAGGATCATCACCCATCGAACAAAAAACACAAATTGCCCGCCCGACCGGCCTTCTCCCTTGCTAACTTCAGCGCCGCTGTGATCTTGGCCAGCCGCCCTGCGAACAAATTTTCGGGACGTCGCAAGGTGGCAGTGGTTGTCAAAACCGTTTTGGGATCCCATTTTGGTTGGTAGGTGCACCACCCATGGTACCAATGCTAAAAATGGGGCAGGTACCATTTTACTACCATTTTAGGCTATATTTTAGTGGTTGGATTGGGATGGTTCTTAACTGGGGGTACGGCCTTTGGATTTTGACCCATGGCCATGTGTGACAGAGCCTTGGCCCGGGAGGCCGAGTCGCGGGTCCCTTGGCGGATTTGTTTTCTTTTCTTCGGGTCCTCACTGAAATGAAATGGGCAAATAGTGGGTCGGCAAAGAAAAAAGGGGCCTGAAAGGATGGGAATCCAGCGGATTCCAGCCCTTGATAGGAGAAATCAGGTGATTCCTGTGCAGACTGCCCCCCGCCTTTGAGTCGAACATCTCTCCTCGGTGCGCGCTCGTGGCTCACATGGCAGGGCACTCGACACCTGGTTGGCTCAGCCTTTGCGTCTTGTTTCGAGGGTACGCTTTTTGGGTAGGTTTGGAAGGGAAACCGAAAGGAAAGCAACCCTTTTGGGTGTTCTATTTTGATACACTCCCAACAAATGGTACGGCCGCCCAACATTGACCGCGAAAGGCCCACAAACAAGCCGTGGCGACTGCATCCCCGAGGCCAAAAATGGATCGTTTGCCCGGCCTTCGGAGTCGGCCTCACAAGGATTGTCGTTTGGCCGCAGCCAGCGCTCCGATGGGGTTTGACCGGAAGCAAGCAGGAGGCAGGCAGGCAGGCAGGCAGGCAGGCAAGCAAGAAAAGCAAGCACCAAAAGAAAGCAAGAAAGCAAGAAAGCAAGCAAGAAAATACAAAAACAAACAAAACAAGAAACACAAGAAATGCAAGAAATGCAAGAAATGCAAGAAATGCAAGAAATGCAAGCAAGACACAAGCAAGCAAGAAACGCAAGAAACGCAAGCAAGAAGCAACAAGCAAGCGAGCAAAGCAACCAAAACTTGTTTCCCACTTAAAACCAGCAAGAACATCTAGCTTCAATCCCAGAGGCTCCTGGCTTCGGCTTATGGAAGACCCGACCACTCCATTCCCCCCGGAACTAGGTTGACGTTGGAAGTGGAGCAGAAATTTAAATTGTAGCAGCCAAGTGGGGGTTTCAACCACTAAACCGCAATAAGCAAAAATGTGTCCAATGCTTCCCAACAACAACCATGGGAAGGGGGCCGGGACCCGGTCTCAAAAGGTTGTTGGAAGGCACTAAATCACTCGGGTCCCAGCTGGGAGGTCAAAAAGTGGTTTCCCCCCTCTGGCATGCCAAGCTGATCCCAACCATCGGTGGCCGTTGAGAAAAATAGATGGGTTCCCCTGGAAAATGGATTGAATAAACCCCATCTAAACCACCCTAAACCCTAAACCCTAAACCCCATCTAAACCAGGAATCGCCCCCAATTTTTAAAAAGCAAACCGAAAAGGAGACCTATGATCCCAACAAACCCGACCAAAGAAGACCCCAGGCTCTGCTCCAACTTCTTGAGCTGCGTCTGCCCGAAGAGGGTGATGCTCTCATCCGCTTCGCAAGCCTCCTGAGTCCCCAAAAACCGCCGACGGATCCATGGCCGGCCATGGGTCAAAACCCAAATCGTACCCCCGGTGAACATCCCAACCCCCAGTATAGACGAAAATCGGTGGTGCAACTACCAAAATGGTACCCAAAACGGTTTTGACCCACAGCCATTTAAGCTTTCTTCGCTCCGCGAAACGGCAGGTTCCGGGTGGAAAAGGTGGGAGGGTAACCCATCTTGGTGTCCAAATTTGCTTTTTCGCCCCTGGGAAAAATGAGAAAATATGTCCTGTGGTAGGTTCACTTTAACCAGCAATACAAACAACTAAAACATGATTAAGCAAACGGAGGCCAGATTTACCAATAGGGGCTCGCTCAACTTCCCACATTCTCCAAAGCTAGGAAAGGTCCCTCGGAAAACAATCAAACACGCGGACACACACGACTTGTCCGGCTGACCAGCCATGGTTTCGAAGAGGAATCAATCATCAGGGAGAACCAACCAACTATGATACAAGTTTCGTGGTTTTCTCTCCAAACTTCCGAGCAAGAAACCCGCAGCAAAGCTTCTCAGAGCCTTAGGGACTCTGATGGGGGTGGAAATTCCCACGGGGCTCTTGGGTAGGTGGCATCCATTGGGAAAGATGGGTGCCACTGGATGCCACTGGAATGATTGATGTGATTACCTTGGTTGACGTTGGAAGGGGAGCAAACATCTAAATTGTTTGCAGTTTAGTGGTTGGATTTCAACCACTAAACCACAATAAGCAAAATTTTGAAAAAATGCTTCCCAACAAGAACCATGTGACAATCGGTTTGGCAAATGTGATTGATTGCCAAACCAATTCACCTGCGGGATCCGGCTGGTCCACAAGACCAAACAAAAGGCCAATAAAAGAACGACACGCGTGACTAGCTTTTAGCAGGTTAAATTCGGACACTACCTAATCAACTAAAAAGCTAAGAAGGTAGGAAGCTAAAAGCTAACAGAACCGGATGGCTGGGAACCACCACGTCTGCATTCCCAAAGTGCTTGGCTCTCGTCAAACCAACTTCTCCCGCGCCTTGGCCTCTTGCATCTTTTCCAAGCCTTTCTTCGACTCCCCCTCGGCTTGCTGCACCACCTGCTCTGCCTGAGCTTCTTGCAGGGTCGCTCGTTTTGGTTTTTGAGGGGAAACAGGCCGACTCCAATAACCTTTTCATGGCTTTTCAGCATATAACCCATAAGGATTCCATGGACGGCGCGAAGGTATGGAGCTAGTTCAATCTTCCCCCTGCGCCCATGGGTTCAAGGGCTGAAAGCGATCGGATGCGAAGAGAAACCACCGGTGCTTGTCCTTGGTGTCTAAACCCGTTTGCTCGAACCTATGCTTGGTTGACGTTGGAAGGGGAGCAAAAAGAAAAAAAAATAGCAGCTAAGTGGTTGGATTTCCACCACTCAACCACAATAAGCAAAAATGTAAAATGTTTCCCAACGACAACCATGCATGGGTCACTTCACCCCTCAGGCGGTGAGCGGGTGAGCCTGCCAGTGTGAGTCGATGGAACGGACTCGCCCACACAGGAACACGCGTGAGTCGAAGACGGAGCTAAAACGTGCGCGTGCACTCTGGTTGGGTTGCTAGGATATTATTTTACGCGCCTACATAACTACACATGGTTCTCCTTAATCCGGCTTTATAGTTCCCCACCTGCCTCATTCTAAGTATTTAGGCCCTAGTAAACCCTAAGTGCCAAACGGAACCACGGGGTCGCGACCCCAGCTTCTAACTTTGAGAGGGTCCGCGAACAATGGGGGAGCTGAAAGGCTAACAAGCTAGGAAGCTAAGGAACCGGATGGCTGAGAACCAAGAAGCCAACCACTAAACCAACTAAGAAAGGAACGGTCACAGTGGTCAAGAGAAGGAAATTGGAAATTGACTACTAAACCATGAAACCAATTAACAAGACAAGGAAATTGGGAAGGTCACACTTCGGGGCGCTTGGTACCCCTCCACTCGCCCACGCGTCAGCCCCGGAAGCGGCGGCGGAGCCCTGGCCTCCGTCGCCTCCGTCACGATCTCCTCGGAGGCCTCGGAAGGGAGCTGGACATCCAGCGGCGTTTTTTGTTTTGTTTTTGTTTTTTTCCCCGCCGCCCCCGGCGGCCCCCGGCGGCGAAAAAAGAAATTGAAACCTGTCTAGTGCTAGGTTCCCTAAAAAAAAAGAGGCAAGGGACACTGGGTGCTTTCGGCAACTGTCCAGTGATAGGCGTTTTCTTCGAAACCAGCAAGGGAGAATACCACATATTAATTAAGCAAATGGAGGGAATGGACTATGGAGGTGGTTGGAATCGGGGCTTGTCAAACCCGAGATGTGCTTGAAGCTCCAAACACGCATGGCTATGGGTCAAAACCCCGTACCCTGAGTGAACATCCCACTCCAACCACTAAAATAGACTAAAATGGGTGGTTGACCCACGGCCACATGTGCTCCAAACAAGTAGTGAAAGAGTAAAGAGGCGCCTTTTCCTCAGGGGGGTTTCTGGATTTGGAGATGATCCCGGTGAAAGAATGGTGAATGATACGACCCGCGACCCAAGATGGTTCCGGGTGTCATGGAGCAACTTCCCATGGCCAAGGGCCTTTTTGACCTGGGGGAATTGACGGGGGGGGGGGACCCTCCTGAGACCTCCTGAGAGGATTTCGACACCTTGGCGTCCCTTCGTTGCATTTGGGGATGTGTTGCAGGACCCCATTCCGAAACAAAGGCACCTAGATAGCCAAGTTGCTGTTTTGTGCAGTCACAGCATGCCGGCTTTTGGATGGTAAAGTGGATGGATGGAAAAAAGCAGCAACTGGCAAATCCAGGCAGTCTTCCAACAGAGGTAGTCAAAGATTGCTCCTCCATTTGCCGGGCAACTGAGACTCCTGCTGGATTCGATGTATCAACAGCAAGCTGTGCCACTTGCATGTGACGATGCCAGATACAGCATGGCCTGGATATTGTTTTGCAGGAAGCCAAATTGAAACCACCCACTTGCGAGGGGAGAGGGGGGGGGGGTTATCTGATTTGGTGACAGAAACGGTCTGGCTCCCTTTCATTTGAAAATAGCCTCTTGGTTGCTGTTGACCCCCCTGCAAAAGGTTTAACTTTTTGGGGGTTTAGTAGAAAACCCAACTTGATTTTTTCACAAAGTCTAAACATCCAACCCAATAGCAGTCAATCCCTTGAACTCGGTTGCTTTCTGCTCCCCTGCTAAAAGTTTAACTTTTAGTGGTTTAATACGGAAAACCCATGAGTTGGTAAAAAGTTAGTCCTAACATCCCTTGGCAAGATGCACCAAAGTGAAAATACCCTGCACAGGCCACCCTCAACCCACGCAAATTGCCCCGCCTTGCCGGAGTCGTCTCTGATGAGCGGTCGTGCCTTGTTCTCAGCCTCCGTAGCTGTCGCCTACGCAACACGTCGGCAGCTGGGAGGTTGCATGGACTCCAGACCGGCCCGCCTCCTCAAAAGATGGAAGATCAACTTCACTCTAAGATGCCTACAGGACATTCGTGTTTTTTTTGTGGGTGTTTGGCCAGTTTCTTGGAAACAAGACTCCTCTGGTTGGTGTCTATGCGTGCCAAGCCTACATTGAGACCTTACATGGTTTCCACCCCAAACCAATGACAAGAAACTGCCATGTTGGGGGCCTTCCCTTTGCGACAATTGAGGTCGTGTCAAAAATAGGGATGTAAAAATGATATTCGGTTTTCCTTTGGGTTTCCCCTTCAACCCCCCCTCCATCCGAACGGGTGTCATTTTTGCAGGGTGCCCAAGTTGTTGCAGAAAGGAAATGACCAAAAAGAAAACCACCATTTTGCAGAAAGGGCGGCTATGAGGGCCCTTGTTTTGGCTGATGTAGGGCAATTCATACTATGTAATATGCAATTTTGGGTCTCCTCGAGAAAACACACACAAACAAAATGCAAATCAGGATGTAATATGCAATTTGGGGTCCCCGAGAAAAAAAGAAACAGAAGAAACAAAAAACAAAACAAACAAAAAACAAGCAGATCAGCTTCAGCCGCCTCTGCGACGCTCAGCAACTGCGAACTTTCTTCCATGATGGACAGGAAGGCCTCGCGTGCGTTTGGCTTCGTTGGGAGAAAACACTGGCCATCGGTGCGATAGGTAGGGAATGACCGAAACCGGGTGTTGGGAATGAGCCGGTTTTTGGGATTCCCTTAAAGCAAGCCATAGGGGATGGTTTGCAGGGGGTAAGTTCCCTCATTCCCTGCTGAGCACCAGCAAGAGTTGCAAATGGCAAGTGAAATCCGCAATGGAAAGAAAACAAGCTGGCATGCCATTCTTGTCGTTGGCAAAGCAATTCTCACACATGGAACGGTTGCTACATAATTTGTTCATCCGTGAGCCCAGCTGGGGGCTATCACAAAGCTACTCAGCCAAAGAAAGCTCAAGGGGAGGCTGATTCCCCGCATTTTGCAGTCAAGGCCGTTTCCATTGGCTATCGGTGGCTCTTTCACCGCTGAGACTGCCTGGGACTTGGGCATTTGTCTTTCGAATACCATGATTTCCTGCAAAGAATCGGAGCTGTGCAACTATAAGATTTCTGAGGGAGCTCCCCTTTAACGAACGGTAACACCCGACCCTTCGAAAACCATCGCTGCGCAGCGATGTCGCTGTTTTTGCTGAGCTGGTCACCTTTTCGGGGTTGCCTCACAACAGTCTTCAATCACAGGGGCTATATTGCAGGGAATATTTGACGCAGCTGCACGCAAAAAGCACAGGGGTGGGCAACTCATGGAAAAAGCGCTTTTTGTTCCCCAATAGCCAGCCATTCACAAGGAGTCAAATACCCCCATTTGAAATTCAGAAGAAGAAAAAAAACGCTACCTGGAAAAATAAAATAACCGAATGCCAGGCAGGCCACAAAGCCATGGTAGTTCGCTCTGCCCAGGATGCAGTTGGTTGGTCAGTCTCATCCTAAACAGTCGGTGTCTCATGCCCAGAAGTCCTTCGTGACGAAGTGACGCGAACTCGATCTTTCACCAAGCAAAACGTCAACGTCTCCTGAAGCCCCCTGGAAGACATATATAAACATATGTCCAGTATTGTCCAGTAGTGATAAAGTCCCTTTTAAACCAATAAGGGACACTAAAAAAACAGAGTCTCCCCTTTCCTCCACCTCAAAGTCAGCGCAATTGTAACGATCTCACTGCATAATACAGGAGAAGCTCATGATGAAGCTTTCTTTCGTGCGGATCCCGTATTTGAAGTCCACCCAAGTGCAAAAAAAATACCAGTGTCCGCCAAAAGGAACCACACCTCGTTTAAGGCTGTCATTGCTGAGCCTGTGGCGGATTTCCAACAGGCTCCCGCTTCACTTTTGGCTTCCTAACTCAACCCAAAGGGTACCCAAACTCCAAGCACGCCTCCCCACCCTTTTGGTTTCCTTTTTTTTGCAACCCGAAGGCTACCCAAACACTCCCCAGAAGTGGGATCCATAAACCGGATCCAGCGGATCACTCGGATCTCGTCGGAACCAGTCGGGAGCCGCCTGCTTCCGCTCCTCCAAGGCAACCCGCTGCTCCTCCTCCGCCTGGGCCTTGCGCTGGGCCACCAGCTCCCACTGGGCGATGAAGACCTCCCGAGGTCGAGTCGTTCGCCCCAGGCGCGCCCGGAACGAAGGGGCGGAAGGTCCGTGATGATTAGAGTTAGGCCCAGTTGTAGAATGTAGATTTCATTCTTTGCTTCACTTTGAGTCACTGGTAAAATGTAAAATGTATCCTAAGTCGATCGCCAGCTGCAGCTGCGATCGCTTTTGTCCATCCACTTTGCCATACAAAAACCAGCAACGGTGACTGAAAAAGCGATCGCAACTTGGCTATCTAACTTCTCAGTTGCTCAGTTCGGACCTGGAACGCAAAGGTGATCACCGTTTGGGCCGGTTGGGTTGCCAGGAGTAAAATCGGTTGCCAAAAAACCCGAAAACCAAAAGGTCAGATCCGGTCGATTTCGCTTTGAACAGAGGGTTGGCACCAGGAACTGGAAACATCCTACTGGGCATGCGGAAATGGATCTGTTACCCATGGATCTCCCGCCTATGGCTGTTGAGCATAGGCGGGTCTCATGTCATCGCCTAGTTCCCTGATCCATGGCCCGCTCGATTGTTTTCAGGATTACTCCCCAAAATGGCTTCAGTTGTCCTCTTGGTCTCCCTTAAGACCACTCCAAAAGGGTCCCCCTCCCCAAACAAACAAACACATCCCTTTCCCCCCTCCACCCCAACAAAAAAACACAGAATTATGTCATAAATCCAACTCTAAACTCGAACAGTCCAAGGGTCTGGCTGGGCACTGAGGAGCACTCACAAACAACCATGGTTGTGAAATTGAATCACTCCAATGAACTTGCCGGATTTTCGCTGAAGTCACCAAGGGAGTCGTGTCCCCTCCAAAAACGCCACCCACTCCCACTCACAAAGCCTGACTGGGTGGCCTGGACCAGTATCCTCTTGAGAGTCTGTTGAGAGTCTGTGAGTGGCTTCATAGTAGGGCAAATCAAACAAAACCAACGAAGGGTCTACCCAAACCGTACGAGTCGAAAAGAAAACCATCGCACACCAGTCGCTTTTCAGAGGTGTTCCGCGGGACATCGGAGGCCCAAGGGACCAGTCGCCATGGAAAAGCAGGGCGTCCTTGCTTTGTTGGTTAATCTCCAAAAGAACCCCCGCCAAAAGTCCAGAGACCAAGAGCCCTCTGAAACATGCATCCATGTGTTGAGAAAAGCCTTCAGGAAACCACCCGAACCCAACTCCTGTTTTGGCTTGACTTTGCAGTTGCCTGGTGGGTGTTCCAACTCACCGTGTGCAGCATCGAGCCAGAAAGCTTTGGCTTGGTTGTTTTGGGCAACCAAATAAAAAATGGGCCCCATGTCAAATGAAGAAACCCACCCGCCGCCTTCTGGTGCATCGGCCGGAACCTCAGCGACAGAGACGCCATGTTTCTGTCTTCCCGGTGTGAGGCTTCGCGGCTCTGCTTTGTCTTCATGCATGTTCGTGTGCTGTGTGAGACTATGGTTGTGTTGAGTCTACAGAAAGAGAGAGAGAGACAAAAACACAAAAGGTCAAGCAAAGCAATCCAAAGAAAGAAAGCAAAAACGGAAGGAAGGAAGGAAGGAAGGAAGGAAGCAAGGAAGCAACTAAGAAAGGAAGCAAACAAGAGAAAATAACGTAACGGAACATGAAAGAAATACCCACTGTGAAACCGCCCGAGACTTGGAAGATCCATTGTGCCTCTAGAGGACAGTCATGCAAAAAGGGCGGGCGGGTGGTCCAAACCATTGTTCGCGGGCAAAGTTGCAAGTTTTAGGAGTGGTACCACGTTCAGCAAGTAAGTGTGTGTCAAGATGTGGATTTGGACCGCAGAACTTGGGATTCGGGTTTTCGTTGGGCTTCCTTTGAAGCACCAAGGGTACCGTTTGCCTCAAACAAAGAATGTCCAGGTAGCTTGTGTATTCTACCTTGCTGCTCCGCAAAACGATTGTTCGACCTTAAGGATATTTCATGGAAAAGCCATCTCTCTCTGTTGAGGTCACACCCCATGGACCAGCCAGTTGGGCTTAGCTTCTTCTTGGGGGCTTCCAAGACTCGAGGATACTCAGGTTTAGGGGATTCTCAGTTGCTCAGTTCGGACCTGGAACTAGGTGATCACCGTTTGGGTTGCCAGGACTAAAATCGGCTGCCAAAAAGTCCGAAAACCAAAAGGTCAGATCAGGTCGATTCGCTTTGAACAGAGGGTTGGCACCTGGAACTGGAAACCACCGTAGGACATGCGAAGAGAGGAAGACTTAGGAACAGCATGCTGGTTTGGGTTCCCCATGGATCTCCCCCAACGGGTGTTGAGCATAGGTCTTCCGAACCTAGCCGAAGAGAAGCTCCAAACAACTTCCGCCAAAGGCGCTTTGCGGCGGTGATCGGCTCCAGACCCCCGATGATCTTGTCCAAGATCTCCTGGAGATTCGCCGCCAACGAGCGCCCACCCCCCCCAAAACAAAATCAAAGGTGCCCCTTTCAACATCCTGAAAGAAAACTGGGTCTGTTTGTTTTTTGGTTTTTTCTTTCTGGGATTTGTTCCTAAAGAAAATCGGGAAACACGTCCCTAAAGAAAAGCCCTGCAACGAAAACTGGGCTGCCCGATTGCTCAAAGCGACTAACTTTAAGGGTTTTAATGGAAATCCCCACTAAGCACTAAACAGCTAAAAAGCTAGAAAACTACTGGGATGGGAGCCACCAAGAAAACCCTCAAACTAGTTGGCGTCCTTCTAAGCGTTCCAAAAGGAGACCCCAACTAGTTTGCTTCTGTTCCGAACATCCCAAGAGGGACCTCTAAACTACCTACAATCCATACGAGAGGCGTTCTCATGCAGAGGGTTAATGCCTAGGGTTTCGGGTTTTCAATTGTTCTAGGGCTGTGGGCTTGTGTTTGGGGTTTGGGTTCAGGATGTTGCGGGCTGGGGCGGGTTCTGGCTTTCAAATGTTTAGTTGGGCTTTCCGGGGTTTGCAGTTTGGGGGAACACAAGAACCATGCAAGCGCAGCTCCCCCAGAGGATGTGCTCTCCCTTCTTCCTCAGTTGAGTCATAATCAAAACCCGGTATCAAAATGGTCGTAATCCCAGAACCATGCTTCAAGAAATAAGCAGGCGGATATCCGCAGCTGTTTATGGCAAGGGGATTGTCCCTTACTAACCTTCATCTACCCGGGTTTTTTGATTGCGGCTCAGTTTCACTGCCTCAAGCTCGATGTCCTTTTAGACCATGGCCCCAAAGGGCGGCTTTGACCGCCTACCGGCTTTACAACTTGATCCGACGGGCCATCGATTTCAGACCACCAAATGGTGGACCCCTTCTGGCCATTGTCAATGGGTGTCAATGGGTCCCTAGCAAAACTTGCTAAGCCAACTAGCACCTGAGTTCTTGATATCCTCCAAGCCAGGAAAATAGAGACAGCGACACCGACAGCGTTTGGCTGGGCACTTCTCCACCCCTGTTCAATGCTTCCCTCGGTAACGAAGATGGTCAAACTCATCGCTTGAATTCGCTGGTTCTCACTTCCACTTTGTCTTCTGCACCCAATCAGCATCCAAGTATGTCTCTTCTGCACTTCTGTGACCCCAAACAGCTTCCCCAGTGCAATTCCGTGGGAGAAAAAGCTTTTGGGGTTGAATAATAACAAGTGAAACTTTGCCAAAAAGAAACAGGTCACTGGACCTCCGGTCTGGGTATAGTATCTGGCACCTGCTTTTCTTTCTGGGCATGACCCTCCGTTAAAGCTAGAAACATTGGTGTCACGCCTCCAAACAAGTGGGAAACAAGGACACTTCCTCCAAAAGACAGGAACCAACTATCATCACGCTTCCAAACAAGTTGAAACACATGGATATCATCCCTCACAAGTAGAAGTAGAAAAAAGGGAAGAAAACCCCTCACAAGTGCGACAAAACAATTGGTCTCTGGGTATTACTTGTCCAGAAAAGTTGAAACTATGGGCATGACCCCATCAAACAAGTGGAACTGACGGAGGGTTCAGACCACTGGGTCTCCTCACTTCCGATCGAGTGGATTGCCCAAAACAAGGAACCAAACTTTATTCAACACTAAAATGGCTCCAACCCCAAGTGACGAAAGTCCAACTCAGGAAGTGGGTGTGGCTCAAACATAGGGCTCCAAAATGGGTTACCCTAAATGGAAAGATAGACTAAAAGCTGCTGAATTCTGAGCCACACCCCTGCGTGAGTCTCTGCCTGGATTGCCAGTTGCTGCTTTTTCTCCGTCCACTTTACCATCCAAAAATAAGCAGCAGTGACTGAAAAAAGCGATGGCAACTTGGCTATCTGCGTGAGTCTCCAAAATCCTCGTGTCGTCTCTCCTGTGGCAGCTCCGTGGAGAGCTTAGCCTTGCAGTAGGCCTTCACCTCTTTCGCGCTCAGCTTCCCGTCCTCTCCGGCGGAGAAAAAAAACAAAAACACCGCGAATCCGACTTGCCCGACGAAACAAAAAAGGCAACTCGCTCGCCGAGCGAGCTTTTTTTTTCTCGTCGGCAAGTCGGATTTGTTTGGGTTTTCGGGGGTCGACAGGAAACCAACAAAGAAGTGTGTTTCCCCGTTTTTCTATTTCTTTTTCTTGTCTTGAGAATGAACCAATTGAGGTTTGTTGTTTTTTGTGGGAGTATGTCCGTCTCGTGGATTTTGGAGGTTGCCAAAGTTGGTGTCCCTTTTGCGGTTTTGGGCGAACACGAAGTAGCCCAGGGAAGCAAATGAGCACAAAGTAGATCACGATGTACCCAAAGCACCCGGAAACACAACTCGGGTGAAGCTGTGGATGATGACCGGGTTGAGGAAGTGACGGTTGACAATGGAGAGGTATGGGGAGGTTAGAAATCAAGTTGAAGAGGATTAAGTTCAATACCAAGCCCAAGTAGAACAGCGCGACTCACCGAGCACCTCCTACACCCAGCCGCCCGCGGCCCCGACCCTTTTCGGCTCGAGGACGAAGAAAGCTGCCAGTGAATGGCGCACGAGCGTGAGTCCTATTCCCACTTGACGGGAGGTAAAAACTTGAGCCAAACGGCCGTTCGGCCGTTTTGACATATGAAGAAACAACACGTGAACAAAACACACCCCCCTCATCCGATATCTGGACAAGAGAAAGGATGCGAGACAGTTGAGTTCACGACGAAAGGGACCAACCAAAAATGCCGGTGTCAACTCAGAGGTGAGCCAACGGCAGCACCTGGGCCCCAGTTAAAATCCCGCCACCACCCCGAATTAGCGGGGCGACAGGATTATTTGACGAGTGGGCCACATGAGTGAACAGAGACATTATGGAGGAACCAGACGAAGATTCCTCTCGTGCCGTTCATGCATTGTCATGGGACAACAACATGCGGAGGGGGATCCTATCTGGATCACCGCGCCTCACTGCACGCCGCGAAGTGGTTGGAGTGGTAAACGAGTTGGGATCACAGAAGAGAAGGACGTTCCGAAATTGGTGTGAAAATACCCGGCTACGGCCGGCCCGGCACTTCTAGTGCGGTCTCAGCCTCACACAGGATCGCCAGGGGAACCGTCTCCGGCGCGCACGGCAGCGGTGCGGGAGGGACACGAGCAACGCCGGATCAGCGGTACAGGGCAATGGAGACCATCACCCCCAGCAGCGCCGCATAGGCGAGAGGAGGACCGGCGCGGTCGCGTTTCTCGGCGACACACGTACTGTCCTCGCCCTTCTAAGGCGGATGCTGATTGCGGTACCCGCCTACCACCCTGAACCAGGTTCTTCCCGGTCCCTGGGCACGTCGTCTCTCCGGCGTCCACCACGGTCACCTCGATCACCTCCTCCATCCCGACGGCGATCCTCACCACCCCCCCTATTGTGGTCTCCAGCCGGAGGTCGGCGAGGCGGAGGGGGATCTGATTGGTGACGTCGGTCATCCCTGCGCCGGTCCCGGTGGCGATCGCGACGGTCATCACCCGGGTCATCACGTCCGCGGCGCTCATCTCGTCCCGGACCGCGCCTCTCGGAGGTCTCCTCATGACGTGGATGAGGTCGGCGATCATCGCGTCGGCCTCCGCGGTATCCCTGCCACGATCATCCCTTTGTCGGGGCGGGCCAGGATCCTCGCGTCCACCTTTGCCAGGTCGATGTTTTCCTCGACCCTTCCCCTCACCCTTAGGACCGCGACGATCCTCGCGGGCCCCAAGCGCGGTCCTCGACCGATCGTCATCTCGGCGGGGCCGCGACTCATCTGCCGCACGAGTGGTCCGAGGCACATTTGGGGGAAGCTCCCACTCGTCGTTGTCGTCATCGCGCGGATCATAGCCGCCGCGGCCGCCCAAGGAACCGGTGGCATCCCGTGGTGGGGACGCAGGAGTTCCGGGACCGCCCGATCGAAGACGAACTCGGGGAGCCGCGTCCTCGCCGGTACAAGGATCCTTCTGGGTGTAGAAACCCTTGGTCCTGCCCCTTCTCTCCCCACCTTCCACACCGCTTCTCGCGGGGACCGGGGAGGGACGGGCAGGCTGGGCCATGCTCTTAGAGCTGGGTTGCCCGCCAGGCGGGACCTGAACGCCCCCCTGCCCTTTTTCGGGCGCGGGGACCCGACCATGAGATGTCCTCCTGGCCTTGGGTTGGTCGGACTCACCCTCCAGCTCGGA
>CAUJNA010000982.1:0-75000 GCA_963377175.1 Effrenium voratum
TCTTGGAGCCCGCGTCGTTGTCCCAAAAAGAAACGCGCCCATGAGTTTCGTGAAGGCGCGCGCCACGGTGACCGCTGGACTGCTGCACCGTGGGGTAGCACGTCGGAGCGTGGCCCCCGCCGGGTGCGCCCCGGCGTTCTCGGAGCACAGCGCAGTTGTGGCGTCCGCAAATTCAATTTCTATCACCAGGTTCAGCTGCGGCGGCAGCATCTTCCCGCAGCGCAGGATGCCCACCATGGTGGGGCGCTGCAGCACGTCCGCGTAGCCGCCCTGGTGCACCGCGCGGGCGATGCGCGGGTCGTTCACTTCGTCGAAACCCTCCATGGCCTTGTTGCGGTTGTACTCTCGGCCCTTCAGCAGGTCATGCACGGCCACGGTGCGCCCGTAGTAGTTGATGTCGTCGCAGCGCTGGCCGTTGGCGAAGACCTGGACGCGCTGGACGAAGCAGGCGGGGTTGGGCGTGGCCGGGGCCAGCGGGTTGGTGCCGTCCGTGTTCCGAGAGGTTGTGGGGGAGAAGGAGCTCAGCGAGCTGGGGAAGTACTGCACGTCATGCCGCGCCGTCACGTAGCTTGTGTTGCTTGTTTTCAGCTTGTAGTCCAGGCTCTACACGCATTTTGACTCGTACGGCGAAGGAAAACTATTCCTCCAGTGCCTATATCAATATAGACACTGGAGGAATAGCGTTTTGCAGCGCAAAAACCATACAAAAGCTATTAGTCCGGTGCCTACATTTACGTAGGCGCTGGACTAATAGCATTTTTTCAGCGCAAAACCGTGCAAAAAATGCTATTCTTACAGGGCCTACATTTGCGTAGGCCCTGGAGGAATAGCATTTTGCAGCGCAAAAACCGTGCAAAAGCTATTCTTCTAGGGTCTATATTGATATAGAGCCTGGAAGAATAGCATTTTTTTAGCGCAAAACCGTGCCAAAGCTATTACTCTTCTATATTGATATAGGCGCTGGAGTAATAGCATTTTGTAGCCCAAAAACGTGCTTTTTTTAAGCAGCCTCAATGTCTCGCGCCAGCTGGTCAAAGCTGGGCGGAGGCAGGCTCCGGCGTGACTGCCCCGAGCTTGGCTGGGACTGGGGCAGGGCCACGGGGTTCAGGCCCGAGGAGAAGGGGCGCGGCGTGTTGTTGGACTGCGCCTGAACTGAGAGGAGGCGCGGCTGCTTGCGGGGCTGCCGGACGTGCTGCTGCCGGTGCGCAGCGTGAAGTGCTGAGGCTGAGTGGCGTCATTCATGTTGTTGGCGGACCGGACGTCCTGCACGGCCGCGTCCTCGCTGCTGGGGCCGGAAGAGCGTGTTCTCCAGCACCCAGCCCGTGCCGCGCGCGAGGCCGTAGGCTGCACCGCCTGCGATGCCCACGGCCAGCCCCGCCGTTGCCACCGCGCCAACTCCCACCGCACCAGCCAGCATTCCAGCAACCTCGCCCGCGGTGGGCGCCAGGGCTGCTGCTCCTTCTGCCAGGCCCCCCAGGTACCCAAAGGCTCCGCCCACGCCCTCGGCGGCAACGGCAACCTCCCCCTCCTCCGCAGCCACGGCCGCCGTCTCCTCAACGGCCTGCGCTGCGCCGCGCTCCACCTCCTGCGCGCGCTGCCCCGCCTCGTCCAGGAGGCGCTCCACGTCACTGGGCCGACCTATGATCTGCGGAGGCGGCTGCGCCTGGCCCGGACGGGGCAGCACGTTCAGGCGCACGTACTCAGCTGCATCCTCAAACACCGAGAGCGGAAGGCCTGCGCGGCTGCGAGCCCTGCGCCTATGAGGTCCGCTGCCTGCGCGCCGTGCGCAGACGGTCCGTGATGGAGGGCGGCCCCTGACCGTTGCTGGCCAGGGCGCCGGCCTCGGGGTCTCCTGCCAGGTCATCCTCAACAAAGCGGGTTCCGCCGTACCCTTGGTACCTCCGCGCCAGCCGCACGTCCTCGTCCGTGGCCTCTGCGGGAGTGCGGAAGCCGTCCTCGGGAATTGCCTGCAGGGGCGTGTGCTGCAGGGGCCAAGGGTTGGGGTCCTCGCTGGACTGTACGAAATCGTCCAGGTAGAAGTGGCTTGTGACGAACGAGGTGGCCTTGCGGTCCGGCTGATCCAGGGGCAGCAAGGTAGCCCACCACCTGCTCAAAGCGCGGGCGCTGGTTGAAGCCGTGCGCCCGAAGCGTCTTCATTTACTGTTGCGCAACTTCGCCCCGGCGCTCGGCCCGCGCGTAGCGCAGCTGGGGTACCTGGCGGTGCACGGCCTCCGTCAGCCGGCTCACGTCGTCCAGGTGCCGCTGCCCCTCCTGCGCCTGCCTGCGCTCGCCTAGCCAGTTGTTGAAGCCACTCAAACAGACTTGTAACAGGCGTTGGATTGACTTGTTATGCTTGCAAGCCTGCGTAATAAAATTGCTAACAACTGGATTAGGCCCGTAAAAAATGGCCTTTTGGTTTAGCCGTGGCAAATTCATGGTTTTTGCAGAAGGGCCTTGTCCTGGACAGTGTGCCAAGTAAGATGCCATCTGCAAGAACGCCTCAGCCTGCCAATGGCATCGGACCTGGCACTGTCCACACAACCGGAGGACAGCATGGAGAGTATGGCCTTCTGCTGATCGCCTCTCCATTTTAGAGTTTGCCATTTTGAAGACGTTTCTCGCCTTCTGTGGCAGCGCCTGGAGCATTTCTACTGTGCACGGAATTGGCTTGAAAGCCTTGCAAAGTGGAATAAGGCGCAGTCCAGACAGCCTTATTTGGTGTGGCTGAAAGATTCAACTTCTTCCACAACACCATTCAGCTTATGTCAGCTAAACTGACAAGCTGGACGCCTTGATTAAAGCACTGCTAGGAGCAAGGGGACATCCTTGAACAAGGATCTTAAAACAAGCCAGAGCCTTCCCCCTGTGGATCGCAGTGGGCTCAAAATTGGAAATTTTGGGCCGCCAAACGCTACACTGCCCTTAGGACATCGCGTGTTTCTGAGACGTATTGCAGATTCCAATAACCCCGACACTAGCCTTTCTAAGCCGCGGATGCGTGTGCCAAAGACGACTTGGTAACTTCCTTACAAGTGGTTTGGTTTGCCATGCAGGACATACGGGCAGTATGGCCTGCCTTGTCAAGTACATCGCATGCTTTAAGACGCTGGCGCAGTTGGCAGCCATATTGGTGGCACCACTCGTTCAGCATTCTTCAGGCACTGACAATTTGGCAACAGAAGCAAGCCTTAACAAAATGTTTACGACCTTCTGCCGTTGCAACTCTTTGTGCAGTTAACAGTCTGAGCTTACGCGCACAACGTGCTGCTGCAGCCAACACACGGAGCAATGATGGACAGATGACCTAGCAGTCGGTTGGCCAGGTTCAGCCATCGCCCGAGTTCGTGCTTCAGCCCTGCGGGCTTGCACTGTTAGGCAGAGCATTCAGCTGTGTTCGACAGATGCGCCCTGGCGTCCGGAACATTTGGCTGCCTCCAGCAGTGCGTAGCCACATTGCATTCCAACACCCATAGCCAACCTTGCCTTGGCAACTAGAATACCTGGCTGCGTCAGCCTTAAGCCGCTTTAACTAAAAAAGAGCAGACATTAGACAGGATGCTCACAAACCAAGCACGTGCAATGTGTGCTTATATGTACCTGCCAGGTGCAACCCACTTGAAGGGGGTGATAAGGCCGGCGGCCAGTTGGCTCGCTTACTGGGGTTGCCTGAAAAACTAAAGGGGGTCAACGCATCTTCTGTTACAGTTGTCGGTTTGTGTTAAGAAAAGTGGAATTCTGAATGCACCACTTCCGCGTGTCGATGTGCCTGCAGGGCCGCAAATGCACATTTCCTCTGGCGGCTGGTTAAAGTCACCTCATTATGGTGGTCTCCCATTCCAAGATTCTTGCAATTGCTCTTTGAAAGCATCCTTTCTATAGAGGAAAAAAAACATCCCGTGCATGCAGTACAGTGTTGCACCAAGACCTGTGTGACGCCAATTGCTCTTTGAAAGCATCCTTTCTATAGAGGAAAAAAAACATCCCGTGCATGCAGTACAGTGTTGCACCAAGACCTGTGTGACGCCAATCTTAACGATGGTTTCAAGGTGTGGGTGCTTTGCCACTCATCAAGTAATCTTGGCACTCTGGCACTCTTGAAGTCCGGTGTGTGAGAACTCCCACACTTCCAAAAAGAAGTCTGGCAAAGAAATTGAGCTTCTGCTTGTCAGCTTGTTTTGTGGTTTGTGTGATCGCTTGTTCATCAGCTGATGTCTCCGCTATGCACACAATGCCCGGCATTTTCTGAAAAAGTTCAAATATCCTCATCTGAGTTTTTCCGGAGTTCCGAAAAGTTCACCATGGAAACATGCATGAAACCTGGTTCGAGTGTTGGTCCTGGATTCGATGCTTTTCCAATCCGTCCAACCTTGGTCACGGGCACCAGGAAATGATCTGTTGGCCTTCAATGTTATGGAAATGCTTAGCAAAGAACTTGGTGGGAGAAATGCGTCCTTTGTCCTTGTGGTGCTTGATCTGAATCCGATCCTTGTAATATACTGAAATACAAAGCATACCGGAAACTTCTTCTGGAACGCATTGGGGCATTGCTGGTTCGGATTTTGACACAATGTATCAAGTCGTTCGGTTGTCTCGCTGTGCCAAACTGATCTTACCCTTCGCCTACATGGCTGGTGATTGGCGTCTGAATTGATATGATGGTTGAATGCACATGTGAAAAGTGGCAACTGGTGGTGTCTGAGGGGAACGATATTGCGCATTTCTTATGCAAGAAAGTGGTTTTATCCCGCCATTCTCTATGACACTACCTGAAAGCAGAGACTTCTCCCCTGATGTAAATGGGAAAAACCTGCTCCATAAACTGCCGAAAGCAAATATCCAGTGCGGGTTTGGTATTCTTCCAGGAAGGATTGTAATGTGTAAAATACCAGGGCTGCTGGTGCAACTCCGGTGTGGAGGAAGAAAAGTTGGAAATATGCTTCTCTTCCGCAGGCGAAAAACATGTCTCATCCGGTGGGTCATGCCGTCCTGCTGTCAGTTGTAAAATGTAAATGCAAGGCCAAAGGAAAACCCCCATCTCCACAAGGTGCACGACATGCGAAACACCCAAAAATTGTATCCCCGGAGTCAAGCTATTCAAGTAACCCTTCCGTACAATGTTCAGCATCGGTGCGCATTCGCGGCTCAGTCATCCTCCATGTCGTCCCCGGGTTTTGGCAGTTTTGCGCGCTTCGAGTTGGACTGCTCTGTGTGTTGCCCTGCAGGAATGACTTCTTGCAACAGCTGCTCCATGCTCTGATGAGCAAACTTGTCTGTTCTTGCATCTTCTAATCCAGAGTTCTGGTGAACGTGTCCTTAACATTCCGAATGTCTTTCTGGATCTGTGTGGTTTTCTGGTCTTGCGCATCTGACTTTGCCTGCAGCTGGCGGACCGCATTCTTAGCTTATTGACTTCGGTCTGCGCCGTGTTGATCTGCTTTTTCTTGTCCTGGGTAACGTTCGTATTCTGAGTCGGCTTTGCCCATGGGTCATTCTGCTGGAGAATGTCCTGGCCCTTTTCTTTTCCATCACCTTTTCCTGGACCAAAAGCACGCACCGGATTTGGAGGTGCCTGTTTGTCGGGCAGCAGCTGAAAAAGCACATTGTTTCCGTTGATACTGAACTGCATTTCCTGAAGGTTCTCCTCCGTGTCGATCCTCCAGTTTCTACCCGATTTTCGCAGTGGCCTTGCTTTGATACCTGCCGATGTAAGAAGCTTCGCGATTGCTTCCTGGGTGGCAGAGCTGGGGGCCCCCAGCAAGATCCATTTGTAATTGGCAATGATCTTCTCCGGCAAGGGTTGGTTCGGGTAAAAAAGGGCATGTGCTTTTTTGAACTGCGCGTCCTCAAGTTGGATTTCTTGGCCCGTCCGGCCTCTAACCAAACCATGATGTCCGGGATTTTGGAGATGACGTCTGATGCAGCTGTGTCCCTGGGGATCCACATGATCCGAAAATCCTGCTGCAGTTGCAAATCCTGGTCTTGGTTCGGTTTTGTCTCGATGTAAAATGGGGGAAAAGTGAAGCCACTTTTGTCCAAGGGTCGCACCGCCGACGTGGCTTTGACCTTGAGCCATCCGAAAAGATGCAGCATTGATGGGCTGGTTGTTCTTCCGCCAGGATCGTCCCCACACTTTGTATATCCCATCTGCTTCAATCGACAGTGTGTCAATGACCAATTTTGCCGGGAAGTCTTTCTTGCCATTCTCTCGAAAAGTAGTGGCCGCCAAGGTGTTGCAAACCTCCAGTGTGATCTGCATATCTTTGACCTGACCTTGCGTGACTTTCTTCGTCCCAAATTGGATCAACCACCCCTTCAGCAATTGACAGTTTCCGCTTAGGGTTTCTTTTCCCTTGTGTTTAGGGCATGTGGTGAATCGAACTATGCGTTGGCCATTTTGCTCCTAGCCTTGACCCAAACCTGCGGTTTCATTTCGAAACAAACGCCGCCATGGACGCCTTGCTGTGTTTCGGAGTGAGCCTCGCCATTTACACAGCCCTTGTGTCCGGCTCCACCTGCCTTGCCATCTGGTGCCTGCTACGCCAGTACCGCAAAGCCCTTTTTGGGTCTTTTGACTTCCAGCCTTCATGCCGCCCCGATACAGTGTACATCCTGCCAAAACGCAAGGTGTTTCACCATCGGCAGTGTCACCACTTGGCACGGCGCGATGTCTCAGCCCTTGCTTTCCAACCATGTGATAACTGTCGCAGCCTGTGGTGACGCACATGCACCGACGACGCTCTGCCTTTTGTGACAGCCTTGCATTCCTCACCATGGGCTAACGTAAAAAAGGTGACGCGACATCGCGGCTGGTTCTTGAGCCCACTACATTGCACTGTGCTTCAATGTATTTGAATGGCTACCTTGCCTGCAGCATTCGTGAGCCTTTTTCATGCAAGTGTGGCAGTGTCCGCCTGCCTTTCTGCTACGGTCTTAGTTGTTTGCATTTCAGACCACCATGACAGCTGCCATTACTCCTGTGTGTAGGCATTGTACAGCTCCTGCGGGACCTTCCCAACACGCACTTACTGCAGTCAGGACCCAAGACCTGCAATTTTGAGTCCGCTCTGGACTGCATCCCTCCGGGGTTGTTGCCTTGCGCCGCGAGCCCTTGGCAACCGAGGCTCCTCCGGGACCTCCAAACTGGTGCACTGACTTCTGTCAGGACCCCAGTCACGCATTCTTGAGTCCGCTCTTGAACTGCATCCCTCCGGGTTGTTGCCTTGCGCCGCGAGTTGACAACCGAGGCTCCTCCGGGACCTCCACACTGGTGCACTGACTTCTGTCAGGACCCCAGTCACGCATTCTTGAGCCCGCTCTTGAACTGCATCCCTCCGGGGTTGTTGCCTTGCGCCGCGAGCCCTTGGCAACCGAGGCTCCTCCGGGACCTCCACACAGGCGCAACGCCTTCAGTCATGACCTCAATCATGCGTTCTTGAGTCCGCTCTTGAACCGCGGCCCTCCGGGGTTGCTGCCTTGCGCCGCGAGCCCTTGGCAATTGAGGCTCCTCCGGGACCTCCACAAGGCGCAATGCCTTCATTCATGACCGCAGTCATGCATTCTTGAGTCCGCTCTTGAATCGCGGCCCTCCAGAGTTGCTGCCTTGCGCCGCGAGCCCTTGGCAATTGAGGCTCCTCCGGGACCTCCACAAGGCGCAGTGCCTTCATTCATGACCGCAGTCATGCATTCTTGAGTCCGCTCTTGAATCGCAATCCTCCGAGGTTGCTGCCTTGCGCCGCGAGCCCTTGGCATTTGAGGATCCTCCGAGACCTCCACAAGGCGCAATGCCTTCAGCCATGACCCCAGTCATGCATTTTTGAGTCCGCTCTTGAATTGCGGCCCTCCGGTGTTGCTGCCTTGCGCCGCGAGCCCTTGGCAATTGAGGCTCCCAAAGGACCTCACCAAGCCCTGCGATCAGGTTAAACATTCATGACCCCGGTTATGCATCAGGCCATGCAAGCATGAGTTCGCTCTGGTTTTGCATCCCTCCGGGGCCGTTGCCTTGCGCCGCAAGCCCTTGGCAACTGAGGTTCCTCCAGGACCTCCACAAAAGCCCTGCTCTCCAGGCCTAGAAATTGTGTACACCATGCATGGTGTTTGCGTTCGCACTTGCATTTCCGCTAAATGTTGATTTGCGTCGGTTGCAAGCATTCTTTCACCCTCCATTCCAACGCCTTGCCCTTTGTGCCATGGAGTGTGACGGCGACACTTTAGACGCCATCCACACCACATTAGCCAGAAGCTACTTAGACCTTGAAGTCATGCTCGACGAGTTCTACACAGTCCTTTTGCGCATTAAGCTCTTCTGCCACATCATTGCCGTTTGCCTTGTGGCCCTCGCCCTGATCGAGGGCACTCGTGCATTGTCATGCATTTTGGATTCTGTGCAGCACTGGGCGGCCTTTGCGTACCACGCCCTCACATGATGGGGCACTACTCTTGCCAAAAGTACCACAGTGTGCCTGCTACACACTGCACTAGCACATTGGACTCGCATTAGGGTCAACACACCGGTTCTTTGCCGCCAGGTCAGTGCAACCAGCCAGGAACCTAGCATTTCCCCGCCCTCAGCGCTCACTTCAATGTGCCTGAACACCATAGCCATTTCGCCCAGCGCGCCGTAATGGCGCTTTCACCCCACGAGATTCAGCCGTGCGCTGAATTGGTGGAGCAATGGATTAGCCTGCTTGCCTGCTGGACAGACTCGTTCTTTGCCAGGCAAAGCAAATTGGCCCTGCTGAGTCACCTTCGTCGTTACCTGGACTTCATCATTTTGCGCATAGGGCTCTGTGCATATTGCCCGCCTTTTGACACTGTGTGCCTTTGCCATTGCATATGCCATCGGCCAGACCTTCACTGGCTTCGTTTGCCTCCGCCTTTGACTGGCACAAGCCTACAGCATGTTTCTTGACTCAAACAACAAGCCTTTCAGCCAGGGGCCTCCTGACAGCCGCCTGTGACCCTAATTTCAGGCGCTTTGCAATTCAGCATCGCTGGCACGAGCACTCCGAGTTAGCCTTAGTTTCACTCTTGCACGCATGTGTTGGCCCTAAGACAACCCGCCTTCTGAACGCGGTTTTGTCTTGCCTTGAAGACCTTGAATTCATCCTCGTGCGTATGCAGCCTGCGATACCCGCATTGCCAGTTAGGGAGACGCACTCTCACGAACCTGTGGACCTCACGTCATGCTCACAGTTTTAAAAGTGTGTGGCTCGCGCTCTGCTTGACACCCGCTCTAACAAGCCCTGTCGCTCGGCGGACTCAGGCATTCTCTGCCGTGGCCTCATTTCACAGCCGTGCTACAACCACGCCTTCATCTTAGTACCTTTGTGCATTCGGCTGATGACAGGCCCGCGCCGGCTCTCCAGCAGCCTTGTCATCACGTGCCCCAAGCATTTTTTCCGTGTGCGCATCCGTTTTGCAACATCGGATTTGTGCTTTGCAGCCATTTCAGCAGTGTGCAACGCGCCCACTCCTGCTCGGCCCCATTCACTCGCCTTGAGCATGTCGGACCAAGTGCCTTCCTCAGTGCCAGACCTGATGGGCATTGTCTCCAGCATGACGGAAGAGAACCAGGTAGCCCTGACCGCCATGCTTGCAGCCTTGCGGGAACGCACGGCCTCGCGATCCTCGTCGCCTTTGCCAGAGGCCGCCCTTCCCACGGATGAGTCCTCAACACTGCCGCCCGAAGGGGCGTCTACTCAAGACCTGCCTGAGCCTTGCACTGAAGAGCCGCCCTTGGTGCCGCTCCTCGACCCTGCAAAACTTCTTGTATCAGCCCTGCAGTAAAGACGAAAAGCCTTGGGCCGACCAGCTCGCACCAGAGCTGCCGCCGGCAGACTCTGCGCCTGCACCAGTGCCTTCCCAAGACGCATTGCCGGCAAAGCCCGAGACTGCCTCAACTGAGGCTCCAAAGCCTCGCCCTTCGCCGTCCAGTACGCAATGGCCTGACGCTCCAGGTTTGCCGGACGATGCCTTGCCGGCTAAGCCTGAGGTGATCCCCAAGACGGCTCCCAAGCCAAGGCCTTTGCCTTCGGAGCCGCAGAGGCCTCCGCCCGGGCCCCCACCCAAGGCAGCCTTGAGCCCGCCTTGCGACTGGCCCCCTCAGCCTTCCTCCGGGTTCCACGAACCCAAGCCTGACCTGCAGCACTTGGGCCTTGCACCGGGCACGCCTTTGTACGCCTGGGACCACTCGCTGCAACGGGATAACTCACCCGTATCCAGACAGTGTTTCGCAATGCCCTAGCCCTGTGCCAAGCAGCGCACCTGTCCAACCTCAAGGCCTTCGACAAGAAGATAGCCGATCTGTGTCTCACACAGCCAGATCCGAACCTAGGCCTTCGCACGGTGAATACCCAAGAGCTTCTGTCGGCCGATCGCAAGCTCTGGGCAGCCATATCCGACCTTCTGGGGCAGCAATGGTCCCTGGATGATGCCTTGTACGAACTGACGCACATGAGAAACGACGTGCACAGCCTTCTACAATTGCGCCCCAAAATGTCCAAGCCATCCGTGCCAGCACCTCCACGCCCTCACCAAGACAAAGGGCACCCAAGCGCGACCTTAAGCCAACCCGCGTGCCTTCACGCCCCGTCAAGAAAGGCAAGGGCAAATCAAAAGGAGCCTCGCCTTCGCCAAAGCCCAAGGCAGATTGGTGCACTACATATAAAGGTAGAGAGGTTTGCCGACGTTACCAGACAGGCAGTTGCACTAATGACCACTGCCCTTTCGCCCACGTGTGTGCCATAGTCGGTTGCCAGCAAAAGCACCCCGCCATGGACCACAATAAACACACGTGAAACAGCCCGGATCTTGGACCGGCGCAGGATCGGGCAGCCATGCCTCCGCCGGCCTTGCCCCACGACGGGACTCATGAACCATGTTCACCCTCGCAGGGGCCAGGGCGAACGGCCCTGACGCCAGCCTTGCCTGCAGCACACCATAGCGAACCCAGCCCTAAGCCTGAGCCACATGCGCCCGCACAGGCAGGCTCATCGGACTCGCACTTGCACCCAGCCTCCAAGCGACTCTTTTTGGACGTGTTTGCAGGTAGACTGCACCCAGTGACGTCAGCCGCCATTAGCCTCGGCCTTGACTGCTTTGAGCCTTTTGACCTCGATGGTGATGCAGCGCGCAACATCCTGGATGACAGCGTCTTCGAGGCACTCCTCAGACTCTGCTGGTCAGGAATAGTGGCCCTGATCATGCTTGCCCCGCCTTGCAAAGAGTACTCCAGACTCAAACTTCGCCCGGGCGGGCCCAAAGCCTTGAGAACGCCGCAGCGCATGGACGGAGTCCCCGGCCTTTCGCCCGCACAGCGTAAAAAAATGCTGGATAGCAAAACCATCCACCGCCGGGGTAGAGCCCTGTTCAGAGCAGTGGTCTCCAAAGGGGGCGTGGGCATTGGGGAGCAGCCACCATCAGCCATGTCCTGGTTGGAAGAGGCTAACTTCCAAATGCTGCGCGATCACCAGTGTGCCCTGGTGTGGGTAGATGCCTGCATGCACGACAAAGCCTTCGCTAAATCATGGGCATTCGGCGGCAACAGTTCGAAGGTACAGGCCCTGCAGGCCCGCTGCAATCACTCCCACAAGCATCAGAGTATTGCAGGGGTGAAGGAACAAGGGGTATACCTCAGCACACTGACTGCAGAATACCCCCCTTCCCTGGCCCTACAATTGGCCCAAATAGGCGTAGGAAGGGTAAGTAAAACAGGCTCCGTCCGGCAAGCACTGCCACTGCACTCTAACTGCCCTCACCTTGGCGCCTTGCAGGCTCCCCACCTGTGATGGAGCAGGAATGCACTCCTCAGCAGATTGGTGTCTCCCCAAACCCGAGCAGCCTTTGCAGGCAGTCGCCAGGCCCTGGCTGCACTGGATGCATGAGCGCAAACTCGTGCCACGTATCCTGGCACATGTCAACAGCGGTTCCTCGGACTGCCCACTCTCGCCCTCCGAAAGCCTGGAAGCGGCAACTCTAGCGTATACCGCGTTAAAACTGCCCTGCCCTTCAGATATGAGCCCCGAAGCAGGACAGCCATACCGACTCCACCTGCTGCATGCCCTGGCCAAATCTTGGGGTGACCCAGACGTGGCCCTCCTTCAATTTTTTGAGCACGGAGTGCCGACAGGAGCCGTATCAGCCTTGCCTCCAAGCCTTCAATGGCCAGCAAAGAAGCCAGACTCCATGCCGCAGCCGGATCTGGAAATTTGTGAAGGCAACTGGAAAATGGCCGAAGACGAGCCAGAAACCGTGCAAGGTTTGCTGCGCAAGGAAATTGCTAACAACTGGATTGTTGAAACCAGCCTTAGCATAGCCGACGCTCGGGAAAAATGGCCCTTAGGCATTGCCGTGGGCAAGCTTAATGTCGTGTTCGCCGAAGGCAAAGAACCTCGCCTTGTCTTGGATAGCACAGTGTGCCAGGTCAATACCAGATGCCATTTGCCAGAGCGCCTTAGCTTGCCCATGGCATCTGATTTGGCGCTGTCCACGCAGCCAGAAGACACTCCAGGTGCCTTCATAGGCGCCAGCATTGACTTTAAAGCCGCACACAAACAAGTGCAGGTCCGCCCGGAAGAACATGGCCTTCTTCTCTTCGCCTTTCAAGGGAAGCTCTACCACTACAGGGTGTGCCATTTTGGGGGCCGTTTCTCGGCCTTCTGGTGGCAGCGCGCCGGCGCTTTCTTGCTTCGTCAGGTGCATGGGTTGCTAGCCTGGAAGCCACACAAAGCCTTTCTCTCTGTGGACGACCTGCTCTGTGCACTCGTCCGGGATAGCGCACCAGACATGTTTGCCTTGGTGGTGCTCTTCTTTTGTGCCATTGCAGCACCCATTTCGTGGAAAAAGGTGCAATTCCAGGATAGCCTGGTTTGGTGCGGTTGGGAGATCAACTTCTCTCACGACACCATTCAGCTCATGTCCTCAAAACTGGCCAAGCTGGACGCCTTGATCAAATCCCTGCTGGGAGGCCGACGTGTGCCTTGCAAGACACTAGAGCAGTGCATAGGCCTGCTGATTTGGGCCACCAGCATTGCCCTGCACCTCAGGTCCTGGCTGGCACCGCTTTACGCGGACCTCAACAGCCCACCAGGCTCCATGCACTCAACACCACCGCAAATGTGGTCGGCCTTTCGAGCATCCTTGACAAGGGACCTCAAAACTAATCACAGCCTGCCGGGATTGTGGATCACAGCGGGCTCCAAAATAATGGAAATTTCAGGCCGCTTGCATTGCCTTGAAGACATTCCGCGAGTGCCTGGCACTAGCAAGCCCACATGGGTGCGCATCGCAGACCCCAACAACCCATACACCAGCCTTTCCAAGTCAAGTCAACAGTGCCTTACTTGGCTGGCGTCGTGCTTTCGACACTCGCCCATTCAGCCGTTGGCGCGGCCACGCCAGCTGCAAGCTCTGGCTGCCGCCGACGCGTGTGCTGAAGATGAAATGGTGGGGATTGGGGGCTGGGCAATCACATCCTCCCAAGTGGTGTGGTTCGCCGAGACCTGGAACATGCAAGACATAAGAGCCGTGTGGCCTTGCCTTGTCAAGCCAGCACAGCGGTATATCGCATGCTTTGAAACACTTGCACAGTTAGCACTGCCCCACAGCCACATTGGTGGTGGGCACTACTCGTTTTGCATGCCTTCCGGCACGGACAATTCCGCCACGGAAGCAAGCCTTAACAAACTGTTCACGACCTCATGGCCGTTGCAACTTTTTGTGCAGTTAACAGCCTTCTGGGCTCACGCTCACAACGTGCTGCTGCAGCCAACGCACGTTCCAGGAAGGTGCAATGATTGGGCAGACGATCTCAGCAGAGGTCGGTTGGCCCGGTTCAGCCGCCCTGAAAGTCGCATGCGCTTCAGCCCTGCAAGCCTGGCGATGTCGGGCCAAGGCATTCAACTGTGTCCGATGCATGCGCCCTGGCGTCCGGCAGCAGCTTCGCCTAGCCTGCATCCGACGCGGCCTTCTGAGCCCATATCTGCCGTTGCCTTGTCAGCCAGAACAACTGGCAATGTCAGCCAGCCGCTTACACAAGCCGCTCTGACCAGAAAAAAGTGCAGTCGCAACACAGCTACATGGTGACCCTAGCATCTGCCCTGCCAGGTACAACCCCACTCTGAAGGGCGGGTGATGAGGCCTTCGGCCCAGCTGGTTCGCTTTTACCGGGGTTGCCTGAAACACTGAAGCGGGGGTCAATGTGCCTCCTGCTCCAGGCGCACTAGTGCTCTGGAAGCAGTGCAACTTTCAGCAATCCCGGTAAAAAGAACTGCGGCCGCTTCGGACGAGCTTTGTTCTTTTGAGGTTTCATGTTTGGGTTCAAGCTAGGAGCAGTGCGACATGCCTTAACGCTTAGGGTTTCTTTTCCCTTGTGTTTAGGGCATGTGGTGAATCGAACTATGCGTTGGCCGTTTTGCTCCTAGCCTTGACCCAAACCTGCGGTTTCATTTCGAAACCCACCCACCCACCCTGCATTGCCCTTGCCCTATGCCAGGCTTTGCCAGGATAGACGGACGGCAGTTTCTCTGCACTTTCGTGGGTCGCCTCCGGGCACTGTGGTCTCCGGACTAGGTCTCCGGACCAAAATCGGTCTCCGGACCTCGAGTCTCCGGACTGTCGGTCTCCGGACCTTGGGGCGTGGGCACGCGTGCCGCGCCCCCCCAAGCACTGCATTTACCCGCAAGGACACGCATTGTCTTGCCTTTTCACATTTCGGGGGGTCAATGTGCCTCCTGCTCCAGGCGCACTAGTGCCCTGGAAGCAGTGCAACTTTCAGCAATCCCGGTAAAAAGAACTGCGGCCGCTTCGGACGAGCTTTGTTCTTTTGAGGTTTCATGTTTGGGTTCAAGCTAGGAGCAGTGCGACATGCCTTAACCCTCTGGTCCATGGCGTCCACTTGCGCCGAGGTGTAGTAGGCCAGCAGCGCAGCCGCGAGGGCCGCGTCCGCCGCCGCAATGGAGTAGCAATCGGCCGTGATGCTCAGCGTGTCGTCGCCGTTGGCCAGCGCAGCCGAGAGAGGAGCCTCCAGATGCAGGTTGCGAACGACGTTGCTTCCGTGAACGAGCTCCCCAGGCCGGCGCATTAACAACCCCCCCGCCGCCGGAAAGCCGCAGGGCGGCGAGGTCCGCGAGGATTGCGTCGAGGGCGGTGTGGAGCGTGGTCTCGCTGGCTGAGAGCGCGGCGTTCGTGGCGTACGAGGCCAGCAGCGTCGTGTCGGCCTTGGCCCCCTGGAGCGCCGAGATGCTGGCATCCCCCGGCGAAAAGCAACTGCTGCCCCAGCTGCGCGTCAGATTTGGGTCAGCTCAATTCTTGATTTTCGGCCTTTTGTGCGTTGTTATTCTTAGGTTGAGGCTTTCACGCAAACGGCGTTGTGTTAACTTGCAGAAGTTTCAACAGCGATTTACTTCCATTTGCGGCATGCTAGCTGTGCAATGCTTCGCAGTTTTTGGCTGTACTGGCGTCTGACAGTTGCTGCCGGCATTTCTGTTTCGTGTCATTTGCCAAATTTTACGTGATATTTGTTTGAGGCTGTTTGACAAGGCTGACGTCTGACGAGCTTTTGAGATGTCCTCGCTTTGTCCGCAACAGACGATGGCGAAACATTTAGGTTGTCGGGCTGTGAGGCGGCGAGTGACTTTTTGGATTTTTGGGCGTGCTAGTTTACACGGTTAGTTTACAGTTTGCCATCAACAAACATCGCCGGTTAGCCCTGAATCATAAATCAGATTGGCGTGTTATGAAGGTTGGCTTTGCCTGTCATTTGAAAGTAAGGGGTTGATTTGCGGCTGAAGCCAAACCTGTGAATGATTCCGCTTGATTGGGCACAAAAGACACGGTTGTGCTTTGCTTGGAACTGCCGCCGCCAGCAGCTCACGTGTAAACAGTCGGCCAGCAGAAAGTAACACCGTGGTTTAGAAACAAAACAGCAGTCAAACATCTAGCCTACAGGCAACACACCATGCAAAATGTTAGATCTCGCGCAATATTTTGCATGTGCCTACAATCCAGTGTTTTTGTTCCACATCTGCTGATGTGACGAGTGCAACCTGGGCCATGGGACTGTTGGACAGGGGCAGTGCAGGGACAGAGCGTGATATTGTTCCTTGGGTGGAGTCAATCTGTCGGGAAGGAGAAGATTGAGGGCAGGACACTGTTTTGATTAATGTTTTACCACTCGGAGTTTGCGCCAACTGTTGAAAATCAGGAAGGTGAAGGTTTCCCATTGCATTTCAATCATGAGGACCAGTGTGACAGTTCCTAGCCCCTTTGAAATTGCTGGCAATCTCGCGGCAGGAGAGAACTCCCTTGGGATGCCGCGTCGTGTTTGGTCTTTGCGGCGGCCAAGACCTGAGCAGCTTGAGCCAGCTGAAACGCTACCGTTGAAATTTCTTGCGTTGCGCGACAATTGCCAAGACCGGATTCTTGTGAATGTTTGCTCACAGGATGATTAGTGGGCATGCTTGCTGCTGTCCGAGAACAGTTTGCAGAACGGCAAA
Organism: Effrenium voratum; assembly: GCA_963377175.1. Classification (NCBI taxonomy): domain Eukaryota; class Dinophyceae; order Suessiales; family Symbiodiniaceae; genus Effrenium; species Effrenium voratum. Next base: position 16,494 of record CAUJNA010000982.1, read on the forward strand.
ATTGCATTTTGCGTTTGCAATATCCAGGGCTTTCCAATTGTTCTGAGGACAGTTGGGAGAGAAGGCAGTAGTCATTGAGCAGTGTGCGACGGCATTGCAACATCACTCTGAAGATGTTCATGGGCATTGAAATTGGGATGCAATTGCGAGGCTACTATTTGCTGTATGTACTTGACCACCATCTTTTCGTGGGGCTCAACATTGCTGGCGACCCAGATTGCATTCTCCACCGGAATGGTGGCATAGTCGAAGGAGGCCCTTGTGCAAATGCAGCAGTTGTGGGATTCTGGCAAACAAGACAGAGAAAGAGAAACGGACAGATAGAGACAGAGAGAGAGAGAGAGATAGAGCGAGATAGAGCGAGAGAGAGCGAGAGAGCGAGAGCGAGAGAGAGCGAGAGAGCGAGAGAGAGAGAGAGGGAGAGAAAGAGAAAGAGAAAGAGAAAGAGAAAGAGAAAGAGAAAGAGAAAGAGAAAGAGAAAGAGAAAGAGACAAGTTGTCCTTCGAGACACAGCCCATCAATCTAATATGTGCAGAACAGAAACCTTGTGATGTGCCACCTGCGCCATTTCCTGGGTGATCTGGAAATCTGTCAAAGCATTGCAGGTCTGTCGGCCTGTGGACGTGATTCGCGGGTGGCAGTTGCAACGACTTCTACAGGCCTCCTTTGCCCGGGAGCCTGCTGTGGTCGGGCAACATTTGTATTTTGCGGTTGCCATCTCTTGTCTTTCTTAAGAGAGATTCAACTATGGCGGCTTGTGTCTGATTTATGTTGCCTCGCTTCTGACTAACTCTTGAGATAGGTGTGGTCCCGTGTTGAAGCTTCCGTAGAAAGGAAGGGGTACCTGTAACGTGCACCCGGGGCGCTGAGCTGATTTTGCCTGTTGGAAGAAATGTCTAGGGGGTTTGCGAGGACACTGCGTTGGAAAGCAACAAAACACATGGGTGGCAGACCAGGAATCCCATGCAGACAGTGAATATATGGTCAAGGGTTCGCAGGTCCCCCCCTGCCCCCCCATGGTTCCCAGTTCTCTCCCCCCTCTGTGGTGTGGTTGGGGTGTGGTTTAGGGTTGGTTTATGGTTGGTCTAAGACGACCCCCCCCCCCCCTGTGGTGGGGTTGTGGTGGTTTAGACTTGGTTTAGGGTTGATCTAGTTGTAGTGGTTTAGGATGGTTTGGGGTTTATGGTTGGTTTAGAGTGTATTTAGTGTTGGTTTAGGATGTGTGTGCTTTATCCTGGGTGCAGGGGTGGTTTAGGTTAGTTTCGGGGTGGTTTAGAATGTGTTTAGTGTTGGTTGAAGATATGTGCTTAGGGGTTGGTTTAATCTAAGGTTGGTTTACGGTAGGTTTAGGGTTGATTGAGTTGGTTCGTTTAGAGTGTGCTCAGAACGTGTCAAGTGTTGGTTTCAAGATGTGTGTTTCGAGCTAGCTTAGGGTTGGTTTAGGGTTAGTTTGGGCTTCTCCTGGGGGTCCGGGGGGACACCATTGGGGTGGGGGCGGACTGGGAACCCGGAGCCCGGGACCATAAATTTTCAGTGCATCATCTTTGTGGAGGCCAGATTGACGAGTGGGAAAGGGAAGCGAAATCTGGTGCAATCACCAAGTGTGAAACAGAGCAGGACGTAGCAGTTTGTCTCGCTCTGGGCAATTTTCATTGTCTACAGTTCAGGTGGTTTGCGTTTCGGCAGCTGGCAACTGGTTGCTACTGGCATGGCCACCTACTTGAGAAGAATGTGCATCTTGCAACAACGCATTCTCAAGTGTGCAAAGACAAGCTAAGGCCTAATTTAGCACGTGGACGAAAATACATTCTACACCACCTCTAAATCCAAGCTGACATGTCCCCATTCGTGCAGTGTCAGACGAGGCATTTGGTATGGTTCGCCCAACTTTACTCATGAAGTAGGTGGTCCAGAAATGCATTTTTCATGCTCGATGCTTGGACATTGCTGAGCAATTTCCAAGCCTTGTACAACAGACAACATGTTTGGGACTTGGCCATCCAATGTAATTTATGAGCGGTAGCTTGCATCACCTAACGGCATAAAGCGGCAAACCTTTCTCTTCCTGGCCCATTTGAGGCTCACAGCTCCCTGCTGGGATTGCTTCTGGCAGTGCTGGTTAGCGCGGTGGCCCGGTTTCAGCACTCACTGCGAGCAAGGTGTTCTGGGCGATGTTGATTTTGCGACAGTTGCATGCCGTTCTTAACATGGCATTTTCCTCAATGGGATTCGAGTGGCTGTGCAAAGGTTGGCGGCGATTCGCTTGCCTGGAGAATAGAGCAGGCACGTGCGGCTTCGTGTGGGCACTGGGTCTTTGATTTTGCTGACATCCCGGGCCCCGGAGTTCCGGAGCCCCGGAGCCGCTGTCGACGAAAGTCTGACGTCTGGAGCAATCCAAAAGTGTTGCAATCGGCTGGTTTAGCGCTGGTCGAAGGCTGTCTGTTTGAGCTGAATGGTTCGCTTGGGGTAGGTTTAGGATAGGTTTGGTCCAGGATCAGCGTTGGTCTAGGGTAGGCAAGCAGACTTCCACAACTGCGGCCACTGCAAACTCTGCATTTAGGACCACCACAGAAGCAAACGCGTTTCCATGGGCAAGCTGCTGATCTCTGGTTGGCTTTGGTTCGAGTGTTCAAACAATCCTACCAGCTGGGGTGAAGAGCGCTTCTGGTAGTTTGCGTTTTTGTCATGCGCTTATTTGCCAGGTACTCTAGCCTTCCTCCTGTGGTTTATCCTCAGCTCCGTGCTGCTGCCATGAACTCGGCATATCCATGTTTGTGTCCGCCTCCTCGACAGGGGAAGGAGCGGGCTGTGCAGCCTTGTTCATGGACCAGAAGAGTACCAGAGTGTTTGCTCATTCCCACTGCTTTGTCTTTAGAGGCACAGCATCTACTGCATCGTGGCGCTGGTCTCATGGCGGGGTGCGGTCGGTGGGGGTCGTGAGTGAGTGCGGCCACTCGACACAGTGAAACGACGCTTGCCCACGGCTTGAGCCGAAAGGATGGATGTGGGTGAGTTTCCTTGGCTTGCTATGCAGTAACCTGGCGAGGGGGGAGGCCATGGGCCATGCCATTTTCTTTTACCAACGATTGTGAGCGTGGAGCATTTGCCCTCCCACAGCCTCCAAAGGGAACATAGCCTTTTGGCCAGTTTTCCTTTTGGTAAGTCAAGTCTGGGCAAGCTTGAGCAAGAGTGATTTCCCTAATTCTCCCAACTTTGTTCTGGGTTACTGTCAGCTTGCCCGCGATCCACTGATACATGAACGACGCACCGGAGCATTCAAACTGATTGTCGCAGGCCTTTCGTGGGCGACTGGCTGATGAATAGCGAGGCGGGGACTGATATTTCATGTAAGGCAGCAAGGCGGTTTCTTGGCAGTATCCCTGTTGGTCATTGCCAGAGGGTGTACCAGTCGCCTTACGTCCGTACCGTCCAAAGCTGAAGAAGGGAGAAATGCCCTTCATGGTTCAGCATCGAGGCAGCTTTCGCTTGTCAGCTTTATGGTTCACACATGATTAGGCCATGCCCATGGGCTCATGCCGTTTGTACTTTTGTTGGATTGTGCGAGTATGTTGCTACTGGACTAGCTGCCAGGTCCATGGACTTTTCCCGGTGCTTGTGGCGAATTTGGTCGCCAGCATCAAGGATGCCGCCCTGGAGTCCATTCCGAGCATTGGAGCTGCTGCTGGTTTGGTTGTCAATTTGTTCCTTTTTTTTCAGAGAGCTGAAAGTTTTAGGGGTTCTATCTTCTAATAAAGAGGGACTGTGTTTTGCGAGATTGACGGCTGGGTGCTAGGGGGCATGCAGTTTGGGGTGCTGCTGCAGGTGTTTTTTTGGATGCCGTGCGGTGCTGTGTTGAGGTTCTGGTGACAGTGCGGGCAAATTTTCGCGGTAGATTCTACCCTATGTGCCACCCTTTTTCAAAGGCACGTGCATACGCAGGGGGATTGCCGCTTACTTCAGGGCACTGTTTGGCAAGCTGCTATTGTGGGTGCTTGGTCAAGTGCTGTAAGTTCTCGTCAGGGCTTTGTCTCGATGATTGGCTGGCGGCGCTTGTTTGGCGATGCAGCCAGCGTAAAATATTTGTGCGCTTGTTTGGCGACACAGTCAATTGTTTTGGGGTGCCTGCTGATGGAGTCAGGGTGCCTGCTGAAGTCCCATGCTATTTGGGTTTGCTGGTGTGTTTTTATTGCACGGACTTGAAGCCGCAAACACCCAGCAGGGTGTTGTCAGTTTCAAGGATAGCACCTCAATCTCGAAAAATAAAGAACAGGTAGGCCTGTGGATCTATGAAGGGGTGATCAAAAAGCACTCCTAGGCAATCTTGTCCTGGGTGAGCCTTGGATCGTACAAGGACACTGACAACAGCTACATATGGAGCAGCTGACCTGTTTGCAGACGAAGTCGTGTAGCGTTGCGTGATAAGACGGACCTGATGAACGCAATGTTCATGACACCTTGTGGCATGCCGAATGGTGGTAAGCATGTTGCCAGCCTCGCAGCCATGTTCTAAATCAGTTCTTTTCCAAGCGCCGGGGCGCTCTCGGCCTTGTTCTATGCTCCCCGCACCAGCGGGGCCAACTCCACGACCCGGGGTATGGAAGCAAGGCGAGCAAATGATGAACATTGCTGCGAGCTTGTTCTCCTGGGGCCTTGGCTGGCAAAGGACGGGGTTCAAGCATTGTGGGTGTATAGACTTGCAAGTTTCGAAAAAGTCTGGGAAGTGAACTTGAGCAACTCAAGGATCCTCCTCAACGCGCGAAGGTTGCAGGACGGTTACGACATCAAGTACTCTGCGCCTCTCGCTGTTCTGCTGCTAGGTGTGGTCATGACCAACATCCTAGGAGCGCCAGTGCTGACGAGAGTGCGGGCAGTTAGTCATTAATTTCCGGTCTTTAAGCAAAGAAGTTCGACTCCACGGTTCTGCAGCAGGATTGGCGGCAGTGTCTTTGTTTGTTCTGGGACAACATGTGTTCGTTCAGTGTCGCCTCTGCGATTTGTCAGGTGCCCCGTAATTGGTGGTTTGGCTTAGTGGTTTGGGGATTTGAACCCGTCGAGAGAGAAAGTGGGGTTTCCAATCGAAACCAGGAGGAAAGCTGAATCTAGTTGCGACATTTCTGCGAGGAGTCCTAGACTTCCTCCACGAGGGCCACCGTTTGTCAGTGGCGATGGCGGCAGTAGACCTGGACACGCCCTACTTGGCTGCGGCGCGCTGTCCCCAGCTGCTGCGCGGGGAGCCGGCGTCTGACCGACCGGGGGACGGGGAACTGAGGGACGGGGGTGACGTTTGACGTGGAGGCTTGTCAGATCGATTGCACAATCATAGATACGGCCGACATGAATTGGCCCTGGTTTGTCTCTCGTGATCCGTTGAAGCAGAAAGGTGTCGAGAGCTTCAGAGAACGGAGAGACAAACCGAGAGCCCCTTCCCCTCCCAAAGATTCTTGACTCGGAAGGAGACTCTGGCAGTGCTTTGAGGAAAGAACGAGGAACTTTGCAAAGCCACCATGTACAGAAAAGGGCTGCGTGCATCCTGAGCAGCCTGCCCTCACGAGGAAATCTGAACATTCACTTATCTCTTCAAGCACTGCCAAGCCACGTATAATGTATAATTTCTGGGATATTTGTATATTCTGTCCGAATGTGAGTGGAAGGAGTGATCTTAACATCTTTCGACTTAGATAGGATAGACAGATGGATGGGTAGGTAGGTAGGGTAGGAGGTAGGTGGGTAAAGATGCCAGGTACAATACAAACACATTTTACAACAACGAATAACACAGAAAAGACAAACGTATTTGTGCAGAGAAAGCGTGAGGCGCTTAAAGAAGCTAGGTTGTGTCCCAGAGTCTGTTGCTCTCCACGCCTTCTTTCGGTGCGACAGGACTGGGAGAGACTGCGTATTCGCAATGCCATTTGGCGATCTGTGCCTCTCGCAAGCATTTCCTTTTACATCGCCTTGAGGCGAGAAAAAATGGAAACGCAGTTGGAACCCGTCTAGTAAGTTTCTCGGTTTTTGCTCCGCGCGGCTTTACTTGAGTCCTCAACGTCGCCCACCCTGCAGGGACCTCTTGGAGATCCCTTCTTGTCAGCTGGTTGCCTCCCAGTCCATCATTGCCAATGGCTTCACCGGCATTCCGAACATGTTCTCAGAGGCGGCCAGCGCCGGGGAGAACCCCCTGAACTTTCAGAAGGTCTACCGGTGGAATCAGATCAACGCCTCCGTCCGGGACATGGGCATGGGCAAAAGTAATTGAGACACGCGTACTTTTTTGGTACTCGGTTTTAGCGAAGGCCTTTGTAATGCAACTGCAGGTGAGCGCGCGAATTGGGGGAGGGGTTGGCGCTTGCAGGAGCTGCACCTAGAGCGATACATGAATCCCAAGCTCTGGGAGAGGTGGCGTCGCACGGAGGCTATGCTGTGGAGGAGTGCGCATTGTGAGGATTCAAAATGGAGTGCCGGCCGGAAGCTGTACCTAGAGGATTTGGCGGAGACATGGTTCGTGCAACCTGTGGTGCGGCTGGAGGATGGGCACACAGGAGGACTTGGCACAGGGAACCTGCTCATGACAAACATCCTGTTTCAGCAGGCGGCTCTTCGTCACCTGTCTCTGCAAAAAAGCCTCAAGCCGGACATATTGAAGCTGATACGCAGATCGAAGGGTATGGTCTCCCGTGAATATGTGGGCGTGGCTTGGATGTCCCTTGAAGACACGGTTAATGCTTTCGAGGAGAAACTACGCAAAGACTTGCTGGATATGCCAGGGGTCAAGACTGCTGATGTGTTCAGCATACACCAGGAGAGGGAACGCTGGCAGTGGAATCTCGGGTTCAGTTTCATTCTGCTCTTGCATGCAGTTTCTCCTATGGTGAAACACGTGCAAAAGTCAAGACGCATCCCATCGAAGAAGCTTTTGCCAATCGCGGTGCATTGCATGCTGGACATGATCCTTCTGGTGGCAACTCTCATTGGCGCTTCCTTGGCTGAAATGGCCCACGATGCAGGCGCTGAAGCTTGACAGAGCGTGACAATTTGATGGTTTGCCAACGGCGGGTTCACTTAGTAACTAAGGGTTCATGCTTGTATTTGCATCCACGCATTGATGCAATTGTCACCATTGCCGCACTTCCTTCTTTTCAGCTTTTCTTTTCAATGTGTTTCGTGATCACGCATTGCAACATGTCATGTCATATTATGGTCCACGGGGGGTGCAGGCAAAACAGGCGCGCGGCGCAGGCGCACACACACAGGCTTGCAGACACAGAAACAGTAGCGGAGACACACACTTCAACTCCCAAGGGAGAGAGCTAATCTTTCGAGTACAACCGATGAGTCTCGAGTACAACCGATGAGTCTTGAGTAGGTGAAGTTTCGGCTCGCGATGCACTCGGTTTCCTTCTAGTGACGAACACGTTACCCGAAAGAACAAAAACACAAACAGCGCCGCAACCAAGGGGAAAAAATGGACATTTAGTATCACGGAATGCAGGTACGCGGAGTTGATCAGACTCCGTATCAGCCGTGGCATAGCCCTCTTCGTTGGGCAGCCAGCTATGCTCACGGGATTGCCCCCCTGCTGACGAGGAAAGGTTGGTGGCAGGGTATTCTTCCTCTCCGCACACACACGAACAATACCTTTTGCATCCGGAAGACCAAGTCAGTGTCTACCAAAAAATTCCACAGCGGCGAGGAGAACGTGAATTAGCACGTTCTGTGCGATGCCGCTCAGAAGACGGGGACACAGGATCACCAAGTTGAACTGGAAATAGTACGCCCCTTTGCGCAGTAGTTGATGGCAAGACTGGCGGAAGGAACATCGAGGACCGATGTGCGGTATCTGTCAGAGGTGGGGAGTAGGTGAAGAGGTCCATCAGGTTGCGATCATGCTGAAGGGGACCGCGCTGAGATGTGCCAAGTTGGTCCACCTGAATGGAGACATCCGGGTTCTGCACGACATCACGCGGTTCAGTCGAGGCATTGTTGACGGAAAAGGGCTCGTGACGGGTCAATGTCCGCTGGTAACCCTGATGCTGCCAATCCTGAATGGTCCAAGCTTCGTGGTGAAGATGCGATTGGTGACCCTGCTCAGATGGCCAACCATCATCGCCTTGAGCCTCATCCTGTGGTGGGACCACCGGTTTCCACACTTGGAAAGTGTTATCTGGTAGAGCAGGCACGTCATCATGGTGCCAAAGTCGAAGTTCGCCAGGAATGTAGACCTTCACCCTTTTTTGTCCCTACCAGAATGAATATTCCAGCCATGGTTGTTGAGCGCCATCCAGGTCCCGGGTTTGGGCTGCAGCGTCAATTTCCATGTTGCGGTGGAAGAAGGGTTGCACCACGGTATCCGATCCAGCTACGAGCGCAACAGAAACTGCTAACATGCGCAACGAACAACACACAAGCACGCAAGTCATCAAGATAGCACCATTTTGCTGCATGATCAATGCTCGTCTGTCTACTCAGCAACCAGTTCAAAAATGGACTTCTCGTTGACGTTCGAACTGCAAGGGCGGCCCGTGGGCGGATAGGGCTCAGTGAGTCCAACAGGTTCAGACTGAAGCTGATCCGCGTCTTGAGCAGTGCGTACTGGCTGATGAGTCGTTGATGCTTGCCGCATTCGCAAGTTGTTGGCTAATCCCTGCCTGTAGACGGGTCAGATCCTCGGTGGAGAAGGTGGATGCATCCGAGGATCGTAAGATCGCCTCCAACACCAGCGGGGACATGCTCAGGAGTGATGACTGTGTGGCCACGCTGTGTTGGTCAGGGGATAGAATCGAAGCCAAGTTTGGTTTCGGAGCAGCAACACGCCTGTGTCCTTCAGTGGTCCAGTCACGTTTGTACCATGCGTGAACAGTGGATTGAACGCCATCATGTGAGTGAATTTGTCTGTGGAACAACTTCCATTTGTGATGGGTATTGTGTGGAGGAGGTTCATCGTGTTCCTCATGTAGTGTCCATGTGCCTGGATGAAAGACCTTGACCCATTGAGCGTCAGGTTGTTGAGGATCAGGGCACCACTCCAACCACGGCATGACTACGTAAGCTCTGATAGGCACATCGGAAATGCACACGGCTGCAGGCAACGAACACGTCGTGCCATGTGTGTCACAAGAAGTGTCAATCAAACGCAAGAGACTCGATCCAGACCTCACGGCACATGCGACACCGAACGCAGCAGTTTACATCCAGAAGCAACTCAGGTGTCGATGTCACTTGCCCCAGTCAAACTCAGGATCATAAGGCGGTGAAGGAGGACGCCAACCACCATCTGAAACTGAGGATGCTGCCGATGATGACAATCCAGCGTACACGAGGTCAGGCGATCCCGACGGGAAAGCAGGCCGTGCTATGCTCGAGTGCGGATTGCCGACCCTTTGGTATCGTCTTGGCGCCACTCCCGATAGGTGGAAGTGTCTCCGCTGGTCCCAAGGTGGAGTCTGCAACAGGTTGCCATGGGCCCGGCATGTAGACTCTAATCCATTCGGTAACGGAATTTCCAGGACCAGCCGCTATATCGTACACGAAGTAGCGTGGGATAGGCCACCGCTCGGTGGTCGTCGAATTGAACATGACACACGAATCAATGGCGGTGAGACAACGCAAAGCGCATGAAGCCGAGAAATCTGCGAGAGCAAGAACATGTAAACAACTCAAGACAAGGCAACGCAACCAAAGCACAGTCAACGTGCAACACGGACATTTTTTCACTCAGAAAGTTCACTGTCCGCATGCTACTGCCGTTGATGACGTGCGCGTCGGCAGTGAAAGTGCCCCGGCTGGCGTCGCGCACAAGGAGAAAGGCACTGCCGGCCACTGTGCAGGAGTGCATGGCAGTAATGCTTGCATCGCATAGTTCTGGACCGTGTAGCACGAGACGATCTTTTGGGAGTGAACACGGTGAATGGCCTGCGGGAGTACTGCGTCGCCACCGACGCTGTGATACTCCTGAAGGTTCGAGTTCGCTTGCGGGCGTATTTGGATCCACGCGTAGAGGATGGACTCCGCGAGTGGTGTTGATGATCACCTGAATGAAGATGTCCAGCGCTTTGTACTGATTGTCTTGTGTGGCGGGAAGATGTAGTAGCCCGGCATGATCCGCCACGTGGGAGTGATGGCGGTGAAATTCGTAGAGTAGGCATAAACTGAGAATGAAGTATTTCCGGCAGCGGAGGAGGTGGAGGAGGCGGCGGTAGTAGAACTGAATGTGGAGGTGGTGGTGGAGGCGCCGGTATGCGTATTGGTAGTACTTCACACTGCGGTCGGAGCTCACAAGCCTCATGCGCAGGGCCATGGTAGTGTAGCCATGCGGGACGAGCTCCATGAGCCCAGTGATAAACGTCTGAACATTTTGCTCCGTCATGTCTTTCCGGACGGACGGCGTGCTGGCATAGCCTTCACTGCAGGAGAAGCGTTCGAAGGAGCACCTAGGTGTTCTGCGGATGCAAGAGGCACACGACGGTTAAGCGGTCTCCTGTGGCGACTTCTGCTCCGAGAACGATGTCGACGCATGTCTTGCCGTCGTGACCTTCTCCTCCGTTTGCGTTCCCTGGAGGCGCTGGTCACCAAAACATCCCCACGTAGCTGGGAACCGCAATCGATGACCGAAGCTTCCACCTCCCCTGTTTGCTGTGGATGCAATCATGGTAATGAGAGGCAGCGATATCAGCGTAAGTGCCGCCGCGCGGAATCATGCAGTGCTCCTGGCGCAAGCGTGACTTTCCTCCTATGCAGAGAGGACGCGAGGAGCGTATCCCTCCAAACTGGGCAGCAGACTTCACTGCAGCATCATTGGATTGAAGGCTCCCTCTGCAATAAAAGCCCACCGGCAGGATCCACACGTCATTCCAGTCGGTGTAATCTCTGTTTGGAGATGGGTCTTCCAGCCACTTTGAGGGTCGGATGAGTTCTTCATGAGGTCCCAGAGCGACGAGGAGCCGGAGAACGGGACCGCGAAGCTGCCTCCTGATCAGCAGATCGGTCCCGCATTGCATATGTCGTGTGCGATGAGCTGTGTCTCTGCACATTCCGGAGATGCACCATGCCATGCGTCTGAACGAACAGGTGCACGTCATTGCCGTTGATGAAGTTGGGAAACTGGTCCAAGGACTGGTAGTCTGCACTGTTCCATCCGGGCGCAACAGGCTGCTGACCGTGTACACCGCGTGGGGGGACCGTCTGGATGAATCTGCAACGTCAAGCTGAAGCGGAGGCACTGAAGTCATGCGACAAGACAAGAAAAGAAAAGAAAGACAGGCAGAGAATCCGAGCCAACCTCAATCATGCACACAGTCACACAAGACCACAAGGGACATGACGAAAATGAAACCACAGGTACGCAACTTGTCAACGTGCGCACTTTTGATGCAGTTCGCCGCCGGATATGACATCTCTTAGGAGGTCAGAGTTGAAGCCTTTGGCTTCATACAGAAGTTTTAGAGCATGAAGCCCGACTTGCTGTTGGACTACGGGTTGCGCTCCACGCACAATGAGCCACGATCTAGATAACCACGAGGAGTAGGTGAACAGCTGGTCGTTGGCGCTCCGAATTCCTTGATTCTGTGATGGATGATCTGGTAGCTGTGGTGTGATCGTCCTTGATACTGAGTCACACATATATCCAAGTACTTTGGTGTCATTTTGTGTCTCCAGTAGAACTGGAGCGCGATAAAATTCCAGTGAGAGAAAATGGCTGAGGACTGCTGACGGCGGCGCCGCGTTGCGTAATAGTACGAAGCGATTGTCCACATAGCGTTCATGCCAAAGTACACCAAAGTCTGGCGTTCGAATCCGAAGCGAAGTCATGGTCTGGTGCCAGAAATAATCTTCAACGGTTGCGACAAGGTTGCAAAGAGGAGGAGCAGCCGGAGATCCATGGCGACGCCTCGTTCCTGTCCAAACAAGTATCCATTGATCTCAAAGTGGCTGTTGCTGATGACAAAGCCGAGGAGTAACTGCAGATCTTCTTCGCGAAAAATCCGTGGAACTTTTTTGACGGCGCCATTTGCCCTTGAACATGCGTCGCCGATGGTCTGACTTGACTTCATATACAGACCAGTGTGATACATTACGTAGTCCAACCACTTGATCATATCGATGAAGGAGAACTTGAAGAGCTTGGTGAAACCGCTCTGTGGGAATAGAAGTGAAGAAGCCGGACAAGTCTTGTAACACCAACTGCATGTATTCGGTGGGGTACGCGGAAGACAATGCTTCCCAGAGTTGATGCACCAGGTCCTGAACTGATAGCTGTCCCGGGACGTCCGGAAAAGTGATTTTGGTGAGCTCAAAGATGAGGGCCCCGAAGACCGTAAGGAGAGGTGCTGCCCACGTACGGAAGAGAGAAGTGATTGGCCTTGCTTTGTGAGCCAGTCCTTGGTCGGCTTGGGCAGAATGCGTGCGGTAGGAAGAGGAGCTTGAAGTCGTAGTCCCCACGCATATCGTTGTTGTAGTCGAGGGGGTATCGTAGTGATTACTTCCGCGCGAAAGAAGGCGGCAGGTTCTTCGCATAATGCAAATACTTCTCCTGTGCAAAAGGTCTTGTGCAACAGAACGGAAAACAAAGCCGGGCAAAGCACATGAGCGCGTGAAGGAACATGATCAGCCGGAGTGACAACCCACGCGTTGAGGGCACGAGCCGTGGGTTGTAATGACTCAGAGGTCCAGTGTGCCTGTTCTTGGACATTGCAGCGATGCTCATCAAATATCTCAGACAAGATGGGCCGGGAATCAACATCAAAACTGGACCCTTGTACCCTCCATCTGCGAGCCAATTTGCGAAGCTGTGAAGTGAAGCTTTGTTGAAGTTTATCAACATCACCAAAGTACTGATCCTTCATGGAGGCGGACATAATGTCGGAGTCAATAGTGGCATTGATGCGCCCGAAATCATTCAAAATAACAGCATGAGAATGCGCGCGAAATGTGGTGCGATCGTCCACGTCGATGCAGCGGCACGGAAAGGAAGTTCCCGGAGTCCATCTTTGCTGCCATTTGCGGTAGTTGTAAATACGATCACCCAGGGTCGCACTGCGAGTTTCAACGACGCGAATCTTAGGAAGGAAGAATGAAGGAAAGAAACTGCGATGCGATGCCACCCACCATTGCAGCCAGGTTCCTAGTCGTGCTTTCCAGTCTCGAGCATGTAGAGGCGGAAGAAGCAATTGTGTCAAAGTGGCTGGCACCTGGAGTTTGCGCTTGTGCAAGACCTGAGCAAGAAGCTTCTGAGCCTTGGAGCGGAACGGCTCATTGACAAGTGAGGTGAGTCGCAGTGAGGCGGCGGGAAAGCCGCAGATAGAAGGTCTCTCATGGTTTGGAACGACGCACCAGTATTAGATCCTAATTGACACAAAGTGGAGAAATGTGCCTGAATATCTTCCAGCATGTCAGGTCGTAGTTGACGATGTAAATTCGGATGCAGTCGCCGCCGAAACCGTTTGTGAAGGGACAACGACGTAGGCGATGAAATCGAGTGCCGTCTGAAGTCAACTAAATGTTCACGGAATCCGAAGAAGTCTGTGTACCCAGGGTGCATTCAAGTGCGGTCGAAGCGTTGCTTTCCTGGACCGAAAAAGTGGGGAGTCGGATCTCAATAGGAATCGCACAGAATAGCCAGTAATTGTTGGCTCGCTTCCAATAATGAAGTGCTGGTTCAAAGAAAGCATGTTGGCCACGCAGGAGTTGCAGATATTTGCGGCAACATGCTCCCTGCGGAACATCCTGATCTGTGGCTCCAGTGTAGTATGGGCTGCGCCATGGCGAGATCCTAATGTAGGCGCATGGCTGTTGATGATGTCCCGGATCTTGTATGAAGTCGTACAGGTCGGGAAGGCGAGCACGGAGTGATTTGAGATGCCGCTGATCAGCGAATGAAGAGTACATGACTTCGCGAAGCAACGACGTTTTGTAGAAATGAAGCACTTCAAAAAATTGAGGAAAATATCCATTGTCCTGCGAAACAAGTCGCTGTAAGAAGCAAACAAGGAGATATGCTGTCATTCGGCATCTATGGAGCTCATACCTGTTGGCCGTTGCTTGGCGGGTATGGGGCACTGCCGTCATCGGAATCTGGAGCGCGATGCGGACAAGAGTGAGCATTTCCAGGATCATGTCGAAATGAGGTAATTCAGGAAGGTAAGTGCGCCATTGCGCAACTTCATCGAAGATTCCACTGCGCTGAAACTCAGTCCACATGATGCACGACTGTTCAACCGCGGCTATAAGGTGGCAGCGAACATGCACACACTCAAGGGAATGCTCAAGTCATGCAAATACACATGATGACAAGTATGCATATTGGACAAATGCAATGTAAGGCAAAGGGCAAGTCATGACAAGCAAACAAGGCAATGGCATGTGAGTTTTCAAGCGCAAATCACGACGCCTGCCACTCCGGGCTCATACTGGCTGAGAGGGGAACATTTCATCCGGCAAGAAGTCGAGCCGTCACAATGAGCAGGCATAGTGCCTTGTCCGTGAGTTTGGTGCTGTAGACAGGTTCAAGTCCCCACAAAGAAGCCGTGGAAGCAAAAGTGGGAGCATCTCTTTTCGCCAAGCGTTGACGTGCTTGTTGAAGTTGAACTGCCATAGCATCCAGAGATTTGTTGCCATTGAGGCGGGATGGGTGATTGGCCCACTTGATCAATGACGGTGTTGTGGTGGTTGTAGGGGCCTGCTTGAGGAAAACGCGAGGTTGGTCACTGGTCCAGGTGTAGTGCTTGATGATTTCTTCCGGCGTGCTGTGCATTGTCAGCAACTTTGATGCGACCTGCTTGACAGGTGGAGGCGACATGCCGTGAAGAGATTGAATGATCCGTGGTTGTTGCTGAGATTGAACATCGTAGAACTTGCCACCAAGGGCGGCCGCACTCACCGTTGGCAAGGAACTGGTGGGAGTAGAAGGCTGCGAGTGATTCAGCGGAGGTGGTGTGACCAGCTCCGCATCGCCGTTGCGGGCGTTGGCCGCAGAAGGAGGTGACGATCGCTGTGATGCCGAGTACTGCGCTTGGAGTAGCTCATGTTCGCGTTTGAGGTTGTGACACTTCTGCAGCGTGTCATCTTCCGGGGAGTGGGCTTTGATGGTTTGATGATGCTGATGCAGAAATTCAAGAACGAGATTGCCCAGGTGCTCATGAACCTTGATCCGCTGATTGAAGCCGTCAATGTTCAGGCCCATCGAACCTGCAAGGTCCTTTTCCAAAGTGAGCAAGTTGAGTGGCTGGGGTCGGCGCAGGAGCTTTGAGCAAGTATTTGAAAGCAGGGCCTCGGTACGTGTACGAAACCCTTCCCACGTGACAAATCTTCCGTGTGCAAACGGTCTGCGTGTTCGAAATGCCGCCGTGGATGACCTGAACCAGGCGAACGTCGCGAATGTCCATGCCCGACATCTCTTGCTGCGAATTGTGCGGGGTGTTGGCGACCGTCATGGGCAGTGTGAAGGAGTAAAGGGAATTCTTGTCAAGCAAGCCCTCCCCGAGTTGCCACTCCTCCGGTGGGGTGAGCCAAGACTTCTTAGGCTGCAATGGTAACGGAGTTGGGTAGCTAGTTGCTGCCGCAGGTTCCGGTTGACGTCCTTGTGTGTTGTCAGGTAGCACCATTGTCGTCTTCATGTTCTTGGCGGGTGCCGGCTCCGGGCGGATCGGCGTCGTGTATTTGACCGGAGGGTACTGATGGAAGCACGGTGCCGAAGGATGGAGCTGTGCCAACGGAGGGGGTTGCAGGTAGCTGGTCTGCGACTGCGGAAAGGAACTGGGGGGATTGATGTTCGGATTGTGCTGCCACGTCATCGGGTTGGCCGCCCGAGACCGTGGCGGAGTCATAATCTCGTCTGCGAGCTTTGCGAGTCGGAGAAGGACTCCTGTCCCGTCTGCGTCGAGTTCTGGATCTGTCACGATCATCACGGCGGGACATGACGGCTCAGCGAACCAGTTGATGGACCAGCTCAACCTTGAGAAAGACTAAATCCGACAAGATGCAATTCCATGACAACGCAAGATCATGTCAAGTTCAAATCAACACAACGCAAGGCGCAAAGGAATCGGCAGGCGGCGCCCAGGCATGTGTGAAACGTAGCCTATGAAGAGGTGGCTGACTTCCCTTTAGTGAAGCCTCGTTCCTGCGTAAACGTGAAGTTCCGCTGGACTATGATAAGAACGTTGAGGTCAAATTTTCCGGCGAACCGGCCCGGGGTCACACGATGGGTACACCCGAGGTTCCCCCAAGATGGGGTAATCACACTTCAACTCCCAAGGAGAGAGCTAATCCTTCAAGTACAACCGATGAGTCTCGAGCGCAATCGATGAGTCTCGAGTAGGTGAAGTTTCAGCTCGCGATGCACTCGGTTTCCCTCTAGTGACGAACACGTTAGCCGAAAGAACAAAAAGCACAAACAGCGCCGCAACCAAGGGGCCAAATAAACATTTAGTATCACGGAATGCAGGTGCGCGGAGTTGATCAGACTCTGTATCAGCCGTGGCATAGCCCTCTTCGTTGGGCAACCAGCTATGCTCACGGGATTGCCCCCGTGCTGACGAGGGAAGGTTGGTGGCAGGGTATTCTGCCACTCCGCACACACACACAAACACACAAACACACACAAACGCACAAACACACAAACACACAAACACACAAACGCACAAACACACAAACACACAAACACACAAACTCACAAACACACAAACACACACACACAAACACACAAACACACAAACACACAAACACACAAACACACAAACACACAAACACACAAACACACAAGCACACAAGCACACAAGCACACAAACACACAAACACACAAACACACAAACACACAAACACACAAACACACAAACACACAAACACCCAAACACGCAAACACACAAACACACAAACACACAAACACACAAACACACAAACACACAAACACAAACACACAAACACACAAACACACAAACACACAAACACACACACACACACACACACGTGTACACACACGTGTACACGCACACGCACACACAGACGCACACGCACACGCGCGCACGCGCACACACACACACAAAAACACGCGCGCATGCGCGCGCGCGCGCACCGGGGCGCGAACGCGCGCACGCAAGCACGCACACACGCACGCACGCGCGCGCGCGCACGTGCACGCACGCGCGCGCACGCGCGCACGCGCACGCTTGCACGCGCCCGCACGCCCGCACGCGCCGCACGCCCGCACGCCCGAAGGCGCGCACGCACGCACGCGCTTGCACGCGTACGGACTCGCAGGCACGCGCACGCACGCGCGCGAGAGCGCGCGCGCACACGCATACGCACGCGCACACGCACAGGAACACGCACACGCACACGCGTACGCACAGGCGCAGGCACAGGCACAGGCACACGCACACGCACACGCGCACATCACACGCACGCGCAAGTGCATGCGCACGCGCACGAGCATTCGCGTGCGGCGTGCGGCGTGCCTACACAGACACGCACGCACACGCGCACGCGCACACGCACAGGCCCACCCACACCCGCACGGACGCATACACCATACACACCCACGCACCAACGCACACAAACACACACACAGACACAGACAGACGCACACACAGACACAGACACATGCACGGAAACACGCGCAGACAGACAGACACGCACGGACACCCACAAACAGACACGAACACACACACACATATATATATATATATACATATATATTTACCTTTTACTATATGTATGCATACGCAGACACACAGACAGAAACACACACACACACACACACACACACACACACACACACCACACACACACCACACACACACCACACACCCACCCACCACGCACCACGCACGCACGCACGCACGCACGCACGCACGCACGCACGCACGCACGCACGCACGCACGCACGCACGCACGCACGCACGCACGCACGCACGCACGCACGCACGCACGCACGCACGCACGCACGCACGCACGCACGCACGCACGCACGCACGCACGCACGCACGCACGCACGCACGCACGCACGCACGCACGCACGCACGCACGCACGCACGCACGCACGCACGCACGCACGCACGCACGCACGCACGCACGCACGCACCCCACACACACACACACACACACACACACACACACACACACACACACACACACACACACACACACACACACACACACACACACACACACACACACACACACACACACACACACACACACACACACACACACACACACACACACACACACACACACACACACACACACACACACACACACACACACACACACACACACACACACACACACACACACACACACACACACACACACACACACACACACACACACACACACACACACACACACACACACACACACACACACACACACACACACACACACACACACACACACACACACACACACACACACACACACACACAGGAGCGCACGTGCACCCACACGCGTACGCGCACGCCTGCGCACGGGCGTTCAGGCGCGCGTGCGCACGTGCGTGTTCATGCACACTTGCGCAGCCTCGCAAACAGGACACACACACACACACACAGAGACACTAGTTGGCACGTAAACGTGTTGTGGCTATGGTTTCAGGGTCATGCACACTTGCGCAGCCTTAGTAGTTGGACAAATGCTATGGTAAACGTGTTGTGGCTATGGTTTCAGGGTCAGGAGTTCTTTACGCCAAGTCTTTGAGGAGTCTGGCAAGTCGCAAAAGAGGCGTGTTGTCAACTAATTTTGCAGCTAGTCAGTCGTGACGTCGAACGCTTACCTTCTGCAACCTTGGCGCCTGCTAGTAGCGCGAAACAGGGGTTAGTGGGAGCTGCCACGCAGACGAATTTCACAGGCTTGTGTGGCTTTCTGTGTCCCGTTTTTGCTTGACTGTGCATGAACGCGACCCGCATTCCGCACTGCATCGCTGTTGCCGTTGCAAGTAATCGCGGGCGCGGTTGAGTTTGTGGCCCACGCTGGCCTGTTGCTGTCTGACTTGAAAAGAAGGCAGTCAGCGGGGCCTTCTTTTTGATGTGTTTGGTTACCTTGCCCTGCCCTGCTTGGCTGGTTATTGCTCCTGCCCGGTGCTGATTGTTTCGCCGAACCCCAAATGTCCCGGAAATCTCTCTGATCTTCTTTTTGCATGGTTTGATTTGGCGATGTATTGCGACGGGCCAGGCGCAATGATGGATGCGATTGTGAATCGCGTGTCCCCGATGGTCGAGGCTGGCAACATTCCTTGAAGCCAATGATTGTGCTGTTGAAACCCACTCTCCACTCTCCACTCTGCACTCCCCACTCCCCACTCCCAACTCTCCCACTCCCAACTCTCCCCACTCTCCCCACTCTCGCCACCCTCGCCACTCTCCCCACTCCCCACTCCCCACTCTCCACACTCCCCACTCCCCAGTTTCCCCAACCTCCCCGTCTCCCCACTCCCCACTCTCTCCATTCTTGACTCTCCACTCTCTGCACTCTCTTTCCACTCCACACTCTCCACTCTCCACTCTCCACTCTCCACTCTCCACTCTCCACTCTCCACTCTCCACTCTCCACTCTCCACTCTCCACTCTCCACCCTCCACTCTCCACTCTCCACTCTCCACTCTCCACTCTCCACTCTCCACTCTCCACTCTCCACTCTCCACTCTCCACTCTCCACTCTCCACTCCACTCTCCACTCTCCACTCTCCACTCTCCACTCTCCACTCTCCACTCTCACTGTCCATTCTGCTCTCTCCTCTCTCCACTCTTCACTCTCCACTGTTCGCTCTCCACTTTGCACTCTCCACGCTCCACTCTCCACCACTTGCCACTCTCCACTCTCCACTCTGAGCTTTCCATTCCCCCGACTCTCCCACTCTCTCTCTGCACTCTTCCCGCAATCCCCACTCTCCACTCTCCGCAGTCTCCATTCCGCACTCTCCACTCTCCACTTTGCCCTCTCCCCTCTCTGCACTCTCTACTCTCCACTCTTACTCTCTCCACCATCACTCTCTCCATCCACTCACCACTCTCTCCACTCTCCACTGTGGCCTCTCCACTCACCACTCTCTCCACTCTCCACTGTGGCCTCTCCACTCACCACTCTCTCCACTCTCCACTGTGGCCTCTCCACTCACCACTCTCTCCACTCTCCACTGTGACCACTCTCTCCACTCTCCACTGTGGCCTCTCCACTCACCACTCTCTCCACTCTCCACTGTGGCCTCTCCACTCACCACTCTCTCCACTCTCCACTGTGGCCTCTCCACTCACCACTCTCCACTCTCCACTGTGGCCTCTCCACTCACCACTCTCTCCACTCTCCACTGTGGCCTCTCCACTCACCACTCTCTCCACTCTCCACTGTGGCCTCTCCACTCACCACTCTCTCCACTCTCCACTGTGGCCTCTCCACTCACCACTCTCTCCACTCTCCACTGTGGCCTCTCCACTCACCACTCTCTCCACTCTCCACTGTGGCCTCTCCACTCACCACTCTCTCCACTCTCCACTGTGACCACTCTCTCCACTCTCCACTGTGGCCTCTCCACTCACCACTCTCTCCACTCTCCACTGTGGCCTCTCCACTCACCACCCTCTCCACTCTCCACTGTGGCCTCTCCACTCACCCTCTCCACTCTCCACTGTGGCCTCTCCACTCACCACTCTCTCCACTCTCCACTGTGGCCTCTCCACTCACCACTCTCTCCACTCTCCACTGTGGCCTCTCCACTCACCACCCTCTCCACTCTCCACTGTGGCCTCTCCACTCACCACTCTCTCCACTCTCCACTGTGGCCTCTCCACTCACCACTCTCTCCACTCTCCACTGTGGCCTCTCCACTCACCACTCTCTCCACTCTCCACTGTGGCCTCTCCACTCACCACTCTCGCCACTCTCCACCGTGGCCTCTCCACTCACCACTCTCTCCACTCTCCACTGTGGCCTCTCCACTCACAACTCTCTCCACTCACCACTCTCTCCACTCTCCACTGTGGCCTCTCCACTCACCACTCTCTCCACTCTCCACTGTGGCCTCTCCACTCACCACTCTCTCCACTCTCCACTGTGGCCTCTCCACTCACCACTCTCTCCACTCTCCACTGTGGCCTCTCCACTCACCACTCTCTCCACTCTCCACTGTGGCCTCTCCACTCACCACTCTCTCCACTCTCCACTGTGGCCTCTCCACTCACCACTCTCTCCACTCTCCACTGTGGCCTCTCCACTCACCACTCTCTATTTTCCACTGTCTGCTTACTTGATTTTTTCAGGCCATAATTCGCGGCCTTGGCTCGCTGGACACCGCCTCTATCCTGGAGGAGTCCAAGAGGGTTGCAACCGCTGTCGTCTCCAAGGAAGGCGGGTCCAGACAGTTCAGATGCAACTAATCCGATTATGAACCACTTTGGCCCTTACTGGCCTCACCCAGTTTTTCCACATTCGGAGAGGCATGATCTTGATGGAGCAGTTGGAGAACGAAGTTGCGCCCGCGCTGATGATGAGCCCTGCGGGCCTGGCTGGCATTGGTGCAGGCGTGCTGGGCTTCTGCCTGGTCTCCCTGACTTTCACCCACTTCGTATGCCCCGGTGATGTCAGGCGAGCGCACTGAGCCGGGAACTCCAAGTTCGAATTGTTTCTGTTTGGTGTCCCTTTCAGGCCACCCAACAGGGTCCACCAGTGTGAGAAATCCCTTGCGGGCCTGTAACTGATTTGAATAGCATTGCTCCGGTTCATTAATCTGGGAGCTTCGTTTCGAGGTCATATTCTTCGGGCTTGATGTTCTTTCTTTTTGCCAGTCCCAGGCTGACACTGACGACAAAGTCCAATGTGGCGGTTGCTGGGCCGCTTCACCTTCTGGCCACAGAGACAGATGTGGATGCGATCAAGATGAGCAAAACCATCTTCTTGCAGATTGTCTGTCGAACGGTTTTGCTTACCACAATCAGCACAGCCTGCTGGTATCCTATCAATAGATCCCACGTGGCTGTCTTCTATGGGCTGGTCTTCAATGCCTCGCTGGAGGTTCGAAGGATTCAATCCGTTTGGGCGGTGATCGCGATTTGTCATGTGCTTTCTGGTTTGGTTGCGTTGGAAGCCATCTCCAGCTCCATACCGAAGGACAGCGTGCACAAATGTCCTAGCTGTCGCAATCAGACTTTGTTTCTGGTTTCACGTTGGGGTTCTCTCAGCGTACTCACTTGAGTCAGTTTTACAGGTTGTATTGCTCTGCCATTATAGCTCAGCTTTAGATTGCACTATTTCAGGACCTCGAGAGCATCCTGCCCAAGGCAGGCAACTATGGCAGCCTGGAACTGGAACCTGAATACTGGCCAAGGACAAGCAAGAGACACATGTAGCGACTCGCCGCTGGTTGGCGGAGTGAGTGAAGCAGAGTGCGCAAAGCAGTGCCGGAGGAAATGGGTACAGTAGGTTTGGCTTGTCCAGCAGATGAAGCCCATCCAGAAACTAGTCGACCCCCAGAGATAGCTGCAGATGTCAAGATGTCATTCGTTTGCGCCCCCCTAGTCAAGCAGTGATTTTGACGCACTCCTTCAGGGGTCAGCATTCCAGGCCTGCCTTGCACGCAGATCATCCGCATGGAAACCAGCAGCCCAAGTTGACATGTGTCCGTTTACCATTTAACTCGAAGGAAGATTCGGAAGATCGGCATGAACAGCAACTTGACAGTGGCAGGCTCTGGCCGCTGCCTTTCACCGTGAGCACCCGGCTGTTTCCTGTGGCGGGGATGGGCGGGTACCATGTTCCGCACGAAGTGCCGTTCTGCGTGTCAAAGTTAGGGACTCTTCAAATGCTTGGTTTGTGTTGTTTTCGTGACAAACACTGAGGTGGTCCCGGTTTTGTATTCCCAACAATTTGACTCGAATAGCCATGCTTATGCCTCTGGTAAAGGCTCAGGGGAGGGGACTCTGAAGATGCCCTCCCTTCTTGCTTGCAGGTTGAGAGCAAACGAAAGACCAATGTAGGCTTGGGTAGAGGCATGCTCTCAACGCATGAGTTGTAGCCCAAGTTCATGGTTTGAGTTTGGGAGGGCGGGCAAGGAAGCGCCCTTTGGAGAATGTGCAGCGGCACTCGTGCAAGAAAGAGCTGGCAAAAGAAATGGAGGCATTGATGACAAGAAGCTGGAGAGCTTGTAGCACCATGAAAGGGGGTTGGGGCTGAAGTAGGACGGATAATGATGATTATGACGTTCATTCTCCTCTTCAGCGTTAAGACGTAAGGCGCTTTGAGAAAGCCACGTCAATCGTGCAATTTGACTGCATGGCCCCCCAATCTGCTCCTTTTTGCGGCAGGTTGTCACGACCTTGTCCTGGCTCTTGCACATGGATTCTCACCTGGATGTGTCGGTGGCATACGCCACAGCAGGCGCCTCCCGAGTGCTCGGGGGCGTTCGGGGAGCAATGGGTTGAGAGACTTCCGCCTCTTGCGTCTTCCATGTCCGTCAGACTCAATAATATATTTTCTATTCGGACACTCCGGTTGTTGAAGATGGTTTTGTATTCGTGGTTGGCTGGATTGGTCTGTTGTCGGGCTGAGAAGAGAAGGTCCATTGTTTTGCATCCAAATCCCTGCCAGTGGAGTAGCTGGAAGCGTTGCAACTTCAGGTCGCTTGGGACTGTCATGGAATCTCCAGTCAGGAGCCGTCTATTGAAGGAAGACTATCCTTATGCGGAAGTAGTTTTAATGCCGGCATGCGCATACTGGCAGATTCTACCGTGTGTGTTTCAGTGTGGTCCATTCCTTGCAGTTGATCATGCAAGTCAGATGACACGAAATCCATAGAAGCAATATATAGGTCTGCTTCTGGAAAGCCTGAAGATCTCAATGTCACCCCGCTAGTTCTCCTGCCGAACCTCTTCAACGAGTGCCGGCCTAAGAGCTTTCCATACAAAAAGACACATGCGCCAAATGCCAGTTCCCGAGAGGTAATGGGGCTGACCATGCAAGCGAGGATTAGGGACTCGCTCGGCCCCCATGACTCCCAAACCAATGAGCTGAGTCATGGTACGCGTGCTTCATGAGGGCAACCAGCTGCCTTCGCACGTCGCATTATCTATCGGCCGACAAGTCAAGTCTGACCCTATGGCGAACTTGCTCCACAAGTTGCAGGATGCAGTGAACCACTGACATTCTACATGTGATTTTCAGTGACCGCTGTCATTTGCAGTTTTGAATTCCAGCAGCACTGCTGGGTCACTCGACTCTGCAATTCCATAGCTCAAGTTGGACGGGAGCATGGCGCAAAGCCGGTGCACACTTTGCCGACCTCAATTGGTTGAGGTTCTGGTAGCGGGCAAAGCAAGCAGGTCCGTTTGTTGTGGGAAAAAGAGCCATACGTGGCCCCTATGTCATGTTGGTTTTTGATCAAGTTCAGTGCTGTTTCTCACTTCACTATTTCATCAACAAATCAGGATGCTGAGACTCGTAATCATTGAGAGTAAATGATGACAATGTGCTCGCTGGATAAAGGAGAAGAAGAATTGGCCTCCCAGCACCTTGAACTGCTTGGCTGAAGAGTTGTCCGACGCTATGTTCGTGATGCTTGAGGCTAAGGACTGTTTGGACATGGCCAGTTTGATTTGGGAGGGAAACGGCGGCATGATTTGCTGAGGTTCTTCTCTGTGTTCTGCATGTGCTCGCACAGCAACCCCAACAACCCTAAGCCATCAACCCAAAAGACCCTAAACTGCAAAACCTGCAATCCCTAAATCCCCAAGACAAGCCTAGACTATTCCTTCAAAACCTTGACAACCCAGAAAACCAAACCCAACAAAACACCCAAACATCAACGAAAAGTAACACCTTAACCCCAAACCCGGAGAATTCTTTCCTCCGAACACCCTCAGCTCGACACCAGGCGACCCAAGCCCTGGACCTAATCCTAAACCCGAAAGACTCAAACCCGAAATTTAAAGACTCTAAACCCGAAATCGAAACCCCAAATCCTCCCAAACCCAAATCCTAAGCCCCAAGGAAGGCCTGGTGGACGACATGTATGTTTTGTGGACACAATTTCTACGTCGGTGGCTTCTGGTGGCATTTGGCTTCTTTTCCATAAGTACAGTTGACACGGAAGAGAACCAGACAGGTGCCCTGGCCAATTACGTTGTTCAAGCATTCTCGAAGCATATGGAGGTGAGAATATACCCCTATATTGGCTCAGCAGTTGCAGCAACCATGTGTGGTTGTGCTCGTTAGTGGAGGATGCAGCCTGTCACTTCTCCAACGAATATCTGGGGCTATCAACTTGTTGAATAGTTGGGTATGGGTGGTGTCAAGGCTTTAGGCAGTGCAGAAAAGCTGGGCAGGACGAGACGATGCTTCTGGCAGCATTGCGAGAGCTAGAGGCCGTTGGCTCAGCTTGCTTCAAAGAGGCGAAGCCAGAATGAGATTTCCTTACTTGGAATAGAATGTCACAGGATTTGACTTTTGGAAACTCAATTTCATGTGGAGATTTTCTTTCTACATAGGACTAGCCTTTTCAGATCTCTGTTTTGCTGGAGCGGCTTGAACCCAACAGAGGTTGCTAGGGCGAAAGCGGTCTATCAAACGGGGCTGCATGGTTTGCGGAGTCAACCAGATGCCACCGCAGCTCCGGCCCACCCAGGCTGCGCCCGCAGTGCCTCTTCTGCAGCTGCTGCAACGGCCTGCACTATTGAAGCGCTTGCAGGAGGCGGAGTTCCGACGCGTTTTCTGCCAGCCAGATATGATTTCTGCAACTCTGTGAGTTTCCGTTTCAGGAGTTCCTTCCTTCCTGTTTTGCAACGAGGGCGGATCTCAAGCTTCTCTTTTCTGTTAGCTGAGGGGCTGAGGCAACCCATCAGAAAAGGGCACTACGGCTGGCGATAGCTGCAGCTTTTGGATGTTCTCTCCGATCACATAAAGGAGCGCTCCCCAATTTGGTTGGGGCCCGGCGCATGGCTGTGGTATGGCACGTGGATTGCACCTAAGCAGCATGCATTCAGGCTGCAAGAGAGGTCTTATCAATAACGACCATCCAGTGTGATGGTGCATAAGTTTCTTTGTTGTTTGTGGCGAACGAGAAACGCCTTGGTGTGATGTACATTTTTCATATTTCCATGTTGCCACGGAGTCTTTCTTCATACTTGGGAGCAGGCGTGTGGAGGCACCGCATGTCGCTTTTTCAATATCTCATCGAAAATGGGCTGCTCGGGCTGCACTAGACTGGTCTCGACTGCTGGACAACAGGGAAGGCAGGAACAAAAGTACCACGGGATTTCCGTCCAAAACAAAGCCAGTGCACTGCCTGCCTTTGCATGCTGAACATACGGCTTGGAAGGCGCATGCGCCCACAGTGTTGGCAGCCCACTGTGTTGGCATGGAGAGGCCTTGTCATGCATCCAGCGTACCTGTCATAAAGTTGAGGGTTGGTGGGGGAGTCCCAACCATTGGGGGCCGCCCTTCGGATTCTTCATATGGTGGTGGGTGTACCGCGTTTTGATTGATGACTCCTAGATCGGAGATGCAGGTTTTGCGTGAACAGCACCTCAAAGCTGGCTGAGCTCCCCAGTCAGCTGGTCTCCGGTTCGGACCGTAGGCGAATGTCGCAGCCGCCTGCAGCCTCCGCCGCCGCGCCGCCGACGCCTTCCGCGCCGCACTGGCGCAGCTGCGGCGCCGCGCGGCCTTTTGGCCGCAGGTCGCGACCATTTTGCAAAGAGATTTCGACAGCGACCTGCGAATATGTCTTTGCCAATTTGCTTTCGCATTCGCTCTGAAGGATACAGCGCTCCAGAAGTCTCATGTGCAACAACTTTCGGCAGGGACACTCCCTCCGAGACTTGCTGCAAACAGGGCGTTTGAATGTAAGAAGGAAAGGCCTAGGAGTCGCTGCGTCCAAGATGTGCAGGCATTGTGCGCTATCTCCCTCCCGCTGCCGCCGCATCTGCCTTTGCCTCTGCTTCTGCCTCTGCCTCTGCCTCTGCCTTTGCCTTTGCCTCTGCCGCTCTCTCTCTCTCTCTCTCTCTCTCTCTCTCTCTCTCTCCCTCTCTCTCTCTCTCTCTCGCCCTCTCTCTCCCTCCCTCCCTCCCTCTCTCCCTTTTTTTTTCCCTCCCTGTCTCCCTCCCTCCCTCCCTCCCTCCCTCCCTCCCTCTCTCCCTCTCTCCCTCTCTCCCTCCCTCTTTCCCTCTTTCCCTCTTTCCCTCTTTCCCTCTCTCCCTCTCTCCCTCCCTCCCCTCCCCTGCCCTCCCCTCCCCTCCCTCCTCCCTCCCCCTCCCCTCCCCTCCCCTCCTCCTCCCCTCCCCTCCTCCCTCCCCTCCCCTCCCTCCCTCCCTCCCCCTCCCCTCCCCTCCCTCCCCTCCCTCCCCTCTCCCCTCCCCTCCCCTCCCCTCCCCTCCCTCCCTCCCTCTCCAGCCTTCGCCTGACCCTGGGAGCCTCATGTTGTGAAAGTTTTGCGGCTGAAACGGAATCTGCTCCTCGGATTTTAAAATGCCGCGCGTGCCACGTATTCTGCTGGTGACACTGTGTGCGTCCTGCCACGAAATCCGTGCCTCAGGCTGCCAAAGTGTCGCGCCGAGACCGTTTCGCACTCGTTCCGCACACGGCGTCGCGACTGGGGTAATCTTCAGCCAGCTGGAGAAGCCAAAACCCGCAGAGGGTTGCTCTTTTTGAGGAAATCTATTCCACGCCGCGCCCACGCATGTTTTCGAACGCGTTAATTCTTGTCCGTCCTATTTTTGCGCAGAGCTACCTTCATCCAGTCTTCCTTTGATCAGTATCAAGGGGTACTGCAGCTTCAACCCAGTGCTGGTAAGGGCAACAGAGCCGACCTGGAAAACCAACAACTACAAAAGTCAAGTTACTTGCCGGAGAAAAACACCCAAGCACATAAATTGCATCCAGGCAACACCGGCAGTTGTACAAGGGATTGAGTTGCCGGTCGTTTTTTGTTCTTTTTTTCCTTCCCCCTGAATACTTAGAGAGGCACTCGCGCTAGGTAGAGGTCCTGACAGTCCTTGGAGCTGAGCTTGCCCAGGAGTCTGGGTTGGATGGTTGGATGTCGGACCAAGAAGATTTGAAGGGACATGGTCCGCGATCCTCTTGCAAATGGCGCATGCCACTGGTCACCGCGAGACACATATGATGGCAAGACATATGTTCGCAAGCAGCATTGAACTATCTTCGACAAAGCAGAACTTGCTTTGACAATATCTCTCTATAGGCTGCCTGTCTTGAAATGGCTTTGGACCTGTCTTGAATCACCTTCACGTCTCAGTTGTTTCCCCAACCCAAACCTACGGCTGGGGCGGCTTGAGTCGATTGGCGTTAGGAGCTGGAGGCGGCGCTGTTCTTGCAGCTGAGTCCGCTGGAAGCCTGGGCCGGGGACTTTGTCAAAGACCCAGAGGAGCGCAGGTTCGCAGCTTGAAGCTCCCACACGTTGGCGTGGTCTGGGCCCATCTTGATCTTGAAAGCCGGCTGAATCTTTCAAGAAAGAGCTAGCGAGGCTTGCATAAATGGTTTCTGTCTCTGAGCAAACGCAGGCTGGGCACCTAATTCTGTGCCTGAGGGCTGGCAAGGGCTTGCCGGGTGAAGGGTAAGCATGGATCACATTGTTCTTTAGACGGCCTATGCAAGAATAAGAAACGCGAGACCCTTGTTTCTGCCAATGATTTGCCGGCGGTGCCAAGCGCAAGTTCTCAGATTCTCAGATGGATCCTTGTTCAGACCCGCAATGGCACAGCTTTGCCTCTCTCTTCAGGAGACTCTGCATGTGCGCCGTTGTCGGGGCCTGCTGTGGACCGCGAGGCACAGGGTGAGCCTGCCAACAGCCTTTGTTCCGGATGATTGGCAAGTCAACTAGAACCGCTGACATTCCCATGAGGCCCTGAACAGCAAATCGACGTCTATGTTCTGTTTTGTGGTGATGGAGTCAATCCCTTGCCCGGTCCTTGCTGCAATTGACATGCACAGACTGTGCCCATTGCTGACTGCAATTTCACTCAGTTGCATTGGAACCTGCGAGAAGGTGTGCGACCTCACGATAGGTGGCCAAGACTTGTCGCAGGGTTTCAGCGTGATTTTGCCAGGGTCCTTCCATAGACCCAACATGAACGTGCACCGACCCTTGGAAAGACCTTCTAGAGAAGAGATGTGTGTTGTGGGATAAGATAGAGTGTAGACCTTTATGGTGTGTTTGAATTAAGCATTCGGATTCTTTTGCAGTCATTGGCTTTTTTGATGTCGTCAGGGTAAGAGACAAATGTAGCCTGAGGTCGCCCTTGGGTGCCTGCAACTTTGCAAACAGACTCCAATCCTGACACCCTAAGCTGCAAGAAGTCTGAGCCTTTGCCATCCTTGAAGCCGCCCCGGCTCTGGGCCCAGCAGAAACTCGCTTCTGCAACGTAGCATGCGGATGAGGACAAATCCCATCTTATCTGACACTTGCAGAATGGCCAAAGCTTGTCCTCGACCGCCAGACAAGATTTTGCAAATTCTGCGATTGGTCAAGCAAGGAGCGCTGTTCCTTTTAGTCACATGGAGAGCAGCGTGGTTTCCTACACTTGGCATTGGTTCGATGAAACTTGTCCTCATAGTTCTTTCAAGTTGCTTCCCAGGTTGGGCACATCGTCAGCTTGCCCTGCAGAGCAAGGTGTGCGGTCAAATCGAGCGGCACCTGGTCCAATCCCTGAGCTTTGGGAGTTTGCTAGGTTCCATGGCCGGCTGTTGGGGGAGATTTGTCGATTCTGTTTGAGTTTGGGGTTGGGTGGTTGACTTGAGGGAGCACATGCGCAGGACCCAGGTACACCGCAAGTGACGTTGCTAAATTAAATATTTCCTTTAGAAAGGCGAGCATTGGTGATGCAAGGAAGGAGGGCAAACAAAGGGTGTATTCGTTGTTTGAGTCCCATGCAAACGAGGCAATGATACTATCCGTAGACACATAACTGAGTTGGCCCCTTCACACCTTTAAATGCTCATGTCCTTGATAGAACGTCCCTCTGGATCTCACTTTTTGACTTACCCACATATGTGTAGCCGTTTCTTCTGCTTATGCAGCAAGTCTTGCAGCAGTCTGACACGTGCGGGTGCTAGCACAAACAGGAGCTTTGCTGATAGCACCGCCAAGAGTCACTCTAGCAGTGCAACCAGCATTCTCCGGACCTGACACGAGGCGATGGGCAAATGAACTTTCGGGCAAAACAAGTCCGCTCCAGATTGGCGAGGTATCCAGATTGCAGTTGGGGGACCATTTTGTAGACATTATGCAGATGTTGATTTATGTCCGTCAATCATTTTTAGTGTGTTCCGACCAGCAAAGTTCATACCCAGAATCTTGGCATCTCCCTGATTCCTCATCGGGCTTTTGTTGGAGAATTCCCATTTTTTTTGGGGTCAAAATCAATTCTTGAAAATGCTTTAGGACTTTGTTGTGACGTCGTAAAGCAAGGAGATTTATGATATTACGAGTCACTGGCAATATAGTTGGTATTTCTAATTTTGGGGTACTAGCCTAGGGAAGGGGCACCCAATTTTCCTTGCGAGAGACACAAATTTGCCCGTTGCTCCCATGAGCACACAATGCTAATTGCACTGCCTTCTCTCCAGCACTGGATCAGATTTATTCGGCCAGGAACTTGCGCACATTAGCAAGCTCGTCAGAGAGACTGCTAGTCAGGACGAGAGGAAGTCCAAAGCTAGAATTCAGAAGCTCTGGTTCGCATGCTCAAGGCAAACGACTTGCTTGGAGCTGGTTATTTTTTCAATGTTTTTAGGCGATCTCAATGAGGTGGGTCTTGGGTTGGTTGGGGTTCAGTTGGGCTTGGTAAAGGGCTCGTATCCAGGCTGCTGTTGGGTGGGTTCAGGTTTGACTTTGGGTGTGCAGCTGGTTTAGCAGAGGCTTTAGGGTTGCTTTGGAAAAACTAGCCCAAACTCACGCAACCATCCTAAAGCAATTCGACAGCCACAGCTAAAGCAGCCACACACCCAGCACAAGCAGCTCCAAGCCAACCCTAAATGTACCCGAAGAACAGCAGCCTGGATACCAGCCCTTTGCCCAGCTGAACCCCCAACCAAACCCAAGACCCGCCCTCACTAAGATCGAATCCAGTGTTGAACTACTGCAATTAGCCCAGCCCCGAGCAAGTCTCAAATGCCACGAATCCCTAGTCCAAGTGAGGCGTACAGCAGCGGGATGTGGAGACCGGCCTCCATATACCTGCCAAGTTTTCGATTTTCCGTTACTCCAAACGGGGTTTGACTCTGTGTGTAAGCTCTGTGTGTTTGTATACTGCATAAGCCTGTTTGTGCGTGTAAACTTGCTTGAGAACCGAGGAGCCAAAATTCCCAGCAGCATTTTTTTCTTGGCGGAACTGGTTTCAAGCGTGTGTGTGCGTGCGTGCGTGCGTGCGTGCGTGCGTGCGTGCGTGCGTGTGGGTGTGTGTGTGTGTGTGTGTGTGACAGACCGCACGCATTGCCCTGCCAGCTGCGGAGCTTCTGCGACGGTTTCCACCGCCGCCGCCGGCGCCAGAGGCAGAGTCAAGGGCCTTGGGTGGCCCAGCGACTCTGGTTCCGTCTTGCTGCGATGCGAGTATTTCTCTTCATTTCCGTTCAAACCGCCCCCAACCGGATAAGGGTACTCTGAAAAGACACACCTATGTGTTTCACATGCCCGGAGTTTTTGCAGTCTTATTTTTGCTGGGCATGTCATGGCAGGGTCTCATGCAGCGGTCAGTGAGTCCGGCAACCACTCTGTCCGTTTTTTCATCAAGCCTTACAATACAGAGAGAGAGGGAGAGAGAGAGAGAGAGGGAGAGACAGAGAGAGTTTCTGTCTCACAAACACACACACACACACACGAACGTAGCCAAATCGAGCGAGTGTGTGAGTGTGTGTATGCGTTTCTGCAGCAGTTTCGGGTGAAGGTTGACTGAGGCCGTCGCTGCTTTTAAGTGCATGTTGCACCGCCAGCGCGGGGATTCTGCCCTTGACAAGAGCATGGGACCGGAGGCTTCGCTGTGTTAAAACTTTCCCGTGGTGGTGGATAGCGGTTAGCTTGAGTTCCAAAAGTATTTTAGAGGATTCCATACTTGCGTTGCAGAGCATCAATGTTGTCTTCCAGCATTCAACACATGCAGCAATGCTGGCTGATTCACATATGCGCGGGAAACAAGCAGCAAAATCACGACCCTGCCTGCAAACATTCTGTGTGGGCACAATTCGTGTGCAGTGAGGGATAAAAGAGAGACAGACAAAACCACCATGTAAACCCTGGCAGTCGTTGGTTTGGTAGCGTGCCTCAGTCATAACAGCCTTATTTACTATGAGTTGCTTGGCCATATGATTCTTCGTCAGTGTAAACGTTTGGCCACAACAATTTCACATGCTGTGAACATCCTCCTGGAAACTGTTAGCTGGCGCAACCTGCCTTGCCGCTCTGTATTGCGACGTACGCTCTTCGGCCACCAGTCCTTCCGATCTGCGTTTGCACGGTCAATCTTCTTGAATTCTTAGCTATTTGGAGTCTACATTCTGATGCTCCAGCCCGCTGCTTTTACCGGTGAGGGGGGGGATTGAGCAGAGATCTCTTCCATCAAGACTGAAGAAACAAAGGAGGCGGCCTTCTTGTCAAATGGGTCGGAGGTTTGCCTGGGATGTGTTGAGCGGCTCCGCCTTGCGGAAGCTTTGAAGGGCTTCGTCCGAATTTGCGCCTGGCGTTTGCTCTGCCATAGCCAGGCGCAAGTTGGAGAGTGTGAAGCAGAGGAGGAAGCTCAGGAAGGGGAAGCAGACGGTGCAGATGCAGCCCAGGTGCATCCGAAGCATGTTTGATTGGGACAGGATTGACCATCACAAACCATCCTAGGCATTCAAATGCAGGGCCACCATCCATTCAACCCTTTAGGCGCTCATTGGACATGTGCACGATTCCCCTGACCATCCAGGGTGATGATGACATTGAAGACTTCGAAGATGACGCATCTGCTTCGTTGCGCCTCGGCAGACTCGTGAACGAGCATATTCGGGTCGGCGCTTGTGTTTGTGTGTCTGTGTGATTTTGAGGGACCCCTTTTCAGGTTGGCTCACATGGAAGCCAAAAGGAACACTTTGTGGTTGCTGTTTTCCTTTTTTGGGGGTCCAAACTCAATGTCGAGCTTTGCACGGGCAAACAAGGCAAGCCCTCCCCTCCTCTACTCTCCCCTCCGCTCCCCCCCGCTCCCCTCAGCATACATATACTGAGATGCAACCTGGCCCGGCTTGGCCTTTCACGACTTGCCTCGAGCAAACGTTCCGCGGGTCCTTATGCCTGGTCCGCCTGTGGAATTCAACATGTACACGTGTTCACATATAAAATTGAATGATGCGTGTGGCCAGGATGCCTCCGATCCAGCTCTCCATGGCAGGTTCAGGACTGGCACCACTGGGACATGCGCCATTCTTGAATTTCTGGCCTACAGGTTTCGGAGCACTCGTCTCGTTCCGGGGAGCGTGCTGAGTCGCCTGCCCGTTAGCCAGATTCCTAAGCGAAGAGCGAGGGCGGGGCTCTCTGAGCTCAGCATGCAGAAGGAATTTGTGCATTGCCTTGACTTGGTGGACGCACTGACAAAGTTCGTTCATTTTGTATGCCACACAAGTATACACACACACACATGGAGCGTTGGAGAGCTCCAATTGGTCTATACTTGCATCGCCTATGAGAAACGAGTGTCAAGATAGCCTTTGAGGCAGAGGGAACATCCTCAGCCTATCCAATTCTGACTTGGTGCGTTCAAACAACATGGATTCACGGCAACAGATTATTTTAGTACCCAAATGCTAATGAGCACAACTGTAGATGTAGGAGGGCACGCATGCAATCGAGTTTGCTTGTCATGGCATTGTTTTTCTTTCTGCGTTCAAAGCATCGCAGTTTCGTGCACGGTGACGTCTTCTTGGTCTGTGCCAGGGCGAGACAATCTTTTTGTTAATTTACTGCTTGATACGCTTTTGCATGGAACACAGCATTTAGAGGATGAAGTTGCACAGTCTTCTTCAAATGTCAAGCAGCATTTCAACATTATTTGCTGCGAAAGGTCTTGAACCAGAGCAGGTGGCGCAGGGTGCAACTTTGGCACAGGCTTGAATTCGTAGATGCCGAAAAGTGGCGCGGAAACAGGCTTTCAAACAACACAGTCTTTCGTGCAGCATCACTTTTTCAATCTTTGCCCACATGACTCAGCAGGAAGAAGCGATGCACCAGCGCAGCTTCCATTGCAAGCCAGCGGCTGGCCAGAAGGTGGGTCAAGCCTTTGATGGTCCTGTGCCCATTTACTTGTTGCTTTGGCTTGATGGATCTCAGTGTTCGCTGACCACCAGACCACACCCAATTTATGGGTGACAAAAGTTGGAGCAAGGTTGATGAGGGCGTGTCATCATGTGTGGAAAGTGCGGTTTCCTCGCGCTATTTTGTTTCATTCGTCGGGTGGAGCCGTGTTGCAGGCAAGAACCCTTCATGTTCGCGCCCTCCAGCTGAAGCCAAAAATTGGCCACAAGGCAGGTGGGTCTGGCCAGCAGTTGAACTGCAACCTGTAGTGTCAGGTGTTTGGCACCTTTGGTGCGTCGGTGGCAATTGAGATTGCTTTTGGAAGAGGTTGATATTCGTTGCGTCACTGACAACAACTTCAGCTCGAGATGAGACGGCTTGGTTCCGTCGTTGGTCGTTTTGACTGGCACTTGTAGGCGGCTGGCAGTTTGGTGCGAGGAAGCAACATGAGCTTGACATGAGCAGGGGTCTAAGAATTTACATGTACAGGATTGACGCGAGTATTGTAGATTCAAGGCTCCCAACACAACTTTTTGAGTCGAGAACGTTGCCTAAATTGCAAGAGCGTGTGATTGCGCAGTCCAATCATTCCTTTGGGTCTGGTATCATTGATAGGTTTTGTGGAGCTCGCACGATTGCAGGCAATCTGCGCCCGCCAGCTGAAGCCAACGACTGGCCACAAGGTGGGTCTGCTGCGTGTTTCGGGGCAGTTCAACTGCAACTTGACTTGTCAGGTGGCTTAAGTGTCAGTTGCCTGGATTGGCAATTGCTTGGATTGGCAGCTGGGTCGGAAGGTAGCCATTCTGAGCCCTTGTTCAAAGAGGCTAATATTCTCTGCGCCACAATCAACAGCTTCAGCTCAAAATGAGACGGCTTGGTTTCGTCGTTGGTCGTTTTGAGTGGCACTTGTAGGAGGCTGGCAGTTTGCGTTGTTGATGCGCATGTGGTGAAATGTCCGGCAAGCAACAAGAAGCAACTTCGGTTTGACATTCGCATGTGATTTGAGAACCTAGATGCAGACAGTTAGAAGAGCTTTGTAGATAGCGCAATGTGATTTGTCAGGTGGCTTGAGTGTTAGTTGTTGGCTCGGCAGTTGGGTTGGAGAGTGCAAATCGAGAGTGGTATTTGTTTGGCCTCACAAGCAACCACCAGCTTGAGATGGCGTGGCTTCAGCGATAATTTGGTCATCAATATTCACATATTTGTTCATTTCATGTTCGATGGATTTGACATATTATGCTATATATTCTTATTGCGATACACATTTTGATCAAACTCATGTTGAGTATTGTATCCCTTTGAACTTGAGTAATCCTTATCTGTTATGATTTGTGTATCAACTGTTTCAAGGGTTATAAATAAGTGTTGGTCTTGTGGGGCTGGCAGTTTGCGCGCTTTTGTTTGAAGGCGGTGCATTTCCAGCGAGCAACAAGTTGCAGTTTCAGCTTTCTATGGGCTTTTGGTCTTAGAACTTTGATGCAAAGGATGCAGAATATGTTTTTTGGATAGCACGGCTCCCGAGATCTAGTGCACTGAGGCGCGAGCATTGACTAATTGGCAGAAGCACGTGTTGCACGGACTGCCTGAGTCTGTACTTGAGTGGTTATTGCGAGATGGGATTTTGCAGACAAGAGCCCATCATCCCTGCGCCTGCCAACTGAAGCCAATGACTGGCCACAAGGCGGCTGCGTCTGCCATGGATTTTGGCGTTGATGATCAGCTGACTTTCGTTTTGGCAGGCTGAAGTTGGTAGCGTGCTGCTATAGTAATCTTTTGACGCGAAAGAGGCAGCATCACGAGCTCGCCAATTTGGCTTGCGATGAAGGTACCAGTGTGATATTTGTCTGCATAATTCAGTGCTCCAAGAGGATCCAAAACCGACAATGGTTGCTTTTTCCTCACAGTGACAGCTACTCCCTGGTTTTTGGATTTTTCCAGGCAGGTTCCGGAGAGGTCCTGGGGCTGTTGGGGATATTTTCTGGGCCCTACTTTGCTAATTATTGGGTGGGGTAAAGAGAAGCTGTGCTTTAGCTTCGATGATCCTAGGGCCATCATGAGTGTTTTATACATGAAGTGTAGTATTAGTTGCGAAAGTAATGTGTTGGACATTCATGGTTGTTTGCAACAGAGACATCCAGAGTGGCTCATGCGACTAAAGAAGGTTGCTATGCACAGCAGTATATTTTGATTGAGCCGCGGATCGCCTGAGGCATTTTTTTTTTGGAACCCCAGACCAGCCAGAACCAGCCAGAACCATCCAGACATGGTTCAAACTTGAGTGTTGGATTTTCTGGTTTTGGGTGTTGGAATGGGGTGCGAAGTAGTGGGATAATGTGAGTTTCAGGAGAGCGGTGCAAACTTGGGTGCTGGAATCTGTGAATGGCTGCAGTTGTCCCCACTCCCTGGCCCCCAGCTGAAAGCAGCCTGTTTGTTTGCGGGAATAATTTCTATGTCTACAGTTTCAGGGATCCTTGCAGAATATACGACAAGAGATCCACTGAGAGGCACAGCCTGGTCAAGGATGGTGCTTCTATGCATTGTCGATTGATATAGCTTGACTCGCAAGTCATCAAAGTTTATCGGGTGGCTAACTTTCGGATGAACTGAGCAAGCGACTCAGCAACCTATGTCTCCGGCACAGCCATTGCTCGAAATCAAGACTGATCAACTTGGTTGGGGTGGCTGGTCTGCGGCCACAAGTGACGCGACACGCCTGGCTGAATTTGCTACATGTTCTCCTGAGAGGAACAGGCCTCAGCAGTTCAGGAGGCACCCAGTCAGCCGAAGCTACCCCTCGGCCAGAGACCGCTGGCGTGGCCGTCTGATCGATCGCGTGAGGCATCGCCCCGGAGCCGGGAGCTGTTCCGCTCACCTTCTTGGCAGGCCGGGGACATGGAAAAAGCCTCAGAGGGGCTGAGCCCTTTGTGTTGATTTTCTGCATGAAAAAAACTACCGAGACCCCTTTTTGTACCTGGAACAGGGAGCTGGGAGGCACTCCCTGCTTTCTGGAGATGTTTTATTTCTGATGAGCGAAGCCGCAACTTGTTCTACTTTGACAGTTTCCAGATTTGCCAGCAGCCCCTTGCCAGTTTGACCTTTGTGAGCTGACGATGGTGACACCTGAGATTATGGCCAGAGTTGACGTGTTCCATGCAGAGCTTTTTTTGTGTGTGTAAACGCTTCGCGTTGCCCGCCTCGGCAAGTCCGCTTGTGGCTGGCTTTGGGCCATGTACCGTGCTTTAGTTTGCCTTGACGTCTTGTGTTTATTGGAGTGAGCGAGTTGGCGCCGACGGCGACGAAATGCGCAAGCTGGTTTCCCGGCCGAGCGAAGGTGCGAATTTCTGGGGAATTTGATTGGTTTTTGGGGGAATTTCGCCGGTTTCTCAACCTGTTTTTTTGGGGATGTGGCAGGTCTCTAGGATTTGATTGGCTTCTGGAAGGGAATTTGGCCGGCTTTAAGGGGGATTTGACTGGAGTTGGACGATTGTGTGTGTGTGTGGGTGTGCAACGTGCTGGAAACAAGCATGAAAATACTTGAGTCAGCAAGCGCCATGATTGGAGCTGTTCGCGGGAAGAGGGCGAGAGTTGCACACTAGCAGGGGCGCACGGCATTTGCAACCTACCGTGCAACGAAGCTACGGTTGCAGATGGGAAGGAAACTGGGACGGCAGCTCCCGTACCTGCTCGTGGTGCAAAGTCCTCTTTGGTCCCCCCTTAATTCACTGTTGGTTGTTGTGGCCCTGTCAAAGTCACTAGATTGAAGCTTGATTTCCTGACTTCGCCATTGCGGGCAAGGCAGGTCCGGACCGTTCAGGACAGCGTGTTTCTACCTTGTTTCCTTTTTTTCATTTTTTTCATTTTCCTTTTGAACAACTTGGACCGCGCTGAGGGCAGCGTTTTTCGGTTTTGCTTTTTTCCCTTGTTCCATGTTTCTTTCTCCATTTTATTTTGAACGACTCACTAGGAACTGAGGTTTCTGGTTTCCTCATTCCAACGACCTCATTCCAACGACCGCCTGCGCTGTGTGTGTGTGTGTGTGTGCGTTGGCTTTGTGTGAGTTTTTTGAGTATGTGTAGTGGGATGGGTTCAAGCCCCTACATAATTCCGAGTTGGGGTAGGTTTTGGGTGGTTGTGTGGACACAAGTGTTCAGCACCTTCATAGGCCCCACAACTTCGCAACACCTGCGCTTGTTTAACATGCATTCAGTGGAGGGCCAACATTTTTTGTTTTGGGCAATGCCCGGCTCCAATCCTTCGCGGACGCAGCCAACATCAATCACAAGAAAGTTGACAAACCTGTCTAAGCAAACATAGGTGAACAATGCAACGTTCAAATGTTTTGTACGCCTGGCACAGCTGTGATTTGACCAGGCTGCAAAGTTGAACCGCCACAAGGCGCGGTGTGCATAGCCGAGTGGCTCAGCTGGGTTCCCCCGTGACTTTCGGTTTGAATGCTGCAAAGTGTGGGGGACATCTGCTTTGGCACGCTGGTTGGAGACTTTTACCCCAAGCACCGCACGCAATCCTCAGAGGCGAGAAGCGCGCGGGAAGCAAAGAAGAAATGTGTGATGAGGCACGTCCGCGGGGTGGTGGGTGCAACAAGCCCTAGTAGGAGGGAAAGCGTGCTTTGAGATGAGGAAACTGCAGCTCTAGGTTGTGCATAGTGTGGTGATCATCTCCTGTCGCATATCTCTGTGTGCCGAGTGAGATTCAACCTGCGTTTCACAGAGGTGCGAGGCTCCAACAGGGCTTCAATTTTTGTGCCAGGGCGTCCACACAGCTGCTATTGAAAACACGGAGTCTTTCTTTGGTCCGTTTCAATGACTCAGGCCAGAGCAATGTGAATGGCACATTAGTCCATGAGCACGTGACAAGGCTAGGCTGTGATACAAGCCAAAGGTTTTACACAACATGTGTATGTGCTTTGCCCTTGGTGCTTTGCCCTTGGCACACTGCAGGAGCTGCCGCCGAAAGGAGCCGTGAACCAATGAACTGCCTTGTTCTCAAAGAAACTCACTCAAACACTCACAGTATGGTTTTCGGCGTACAGTTCGGCCAAATATTGACCCGCAACTTTCATTTGTACAAAGGTTTGTTGTGGGCTCGCCAGTCAAATAACCTTGAAATTGAATCACTGCTCAAGTTGTGGCTCGTTGAGGTTTCAACATCTACTATGCTACTTGCTATTCACATGGAAGCTTGAGACAGTCTATTCTCACGTGTTTGAAGAACCAGCATGAGACAGTTGCATAGGGGTTGTTTTGAGTTGGCTACTTCATGCCGGATGATGTATCTGCCAGGAGCTCCAGCCGATGTCAGAGAGGACGCAGGGCAATTTCTCTTTGGCATGCGACTTGTTTGTGCAACCTAGGAAGGCAATGTCAGTGTCTTAGGCTTTGATATCCTTTCCAGACAATGAGAGTTCCAGGAAAGCTCATTCAGTGTCGACCCAGTATTCCAGGAGGAGCCGCTGGCCTTGAAGGCTCCAAGGTGCCGTGGCTTGCGTCGTGACTCAAAGTGTTTCTTTTGGACGCCAGGAGAGCGGGGGGGTGTGACTTCTATTAAGAGAACAGAACATTTGCCCGGAGGAAACAAGGCAAAGAGAGGAGAAGAAGGGATGGCAGGGATGGTAGGGATGGCAGGGAAGGAAGGGATGTGGGGAAGTGAACGGAAGTGAACGGAAGTGAACGGAAGAGGGGATGGGAGGGCTGGCAGGGTTGGAAGGGAGGGAAGGGCTGGAAGGGATGGATGGGGAGCAGGGGTGTGGAAGGGTGGAAGAGGAAGGATGGCAAGAATTTGTTGGATGGACCTTTTTGTGTATGGATATGCTTTTTCCCATCCCGACCTTTGGCGGTGTGGCTTCTTTGTTCCGGAGCTGCCAGGCGAGGGCGGGCACAGGTGCTGGCGGAGATCCAGCGGATTCTGCAGGCAGCCTGTGAGTTTCTGATGGCACTGGTGCGCTTTGAATGCAGGAAATGTGCATCCGGCTGAGACTGGAGTTTCATCCATGCCACCTTGATATTTGGCCAGAATACCTTTTAAGTATGTCTTTCCTGGGCAACTTCTGTGGTCCATCAAGATTGTCGCACATGAGC
Organism: Effrenium voratum; assembly: GCA_963377175.1. Lineage (NCBI taxonomy): Eukaryota > Dinophyceae > Suessiales > Symbiodiniaceae > Effrenium > Effrenium voratum. The sequence goes on from CAUJNA010000982.1 coordinate 56,832, forward strand.
ATCAGGTTTCTGAGAGCATGCCTCGCTGGGGCTACGAGGCCATGGGCGGTGCCCTGATTGCGAGGGACCCGATTTGGTCATGCATTTGCTTCCTGTTTAATGGCCTGATTTTGTTCCACAGGACTATGTTGCATGGGCACAATGCTATCATTGCCAAGGATATGATGGATGTCATTCTGCTTCCCAATGCAAACAGAACACCCCGAGGGACTTCCCTCAAGGCCTTAGGGATTGATCCACCGAGTCCTCCCTAAGGGGATCATCGGGCGGTCCTTTGGGCACGCTTGGGTTTCCATGAATCTTGCGTTTCGGCGCTGACTCTCACTCTGCAGGTTCTGGGCCTCTTGGCCGGTGCGGACGAGAGCGCTGCGGCCAAGGCCGGAGCATGCGGAGTCTTTGGACTTGCAGTGCTTGCGCCTTGCAGGTAGGGATTTCAGTCAAGCGTTACTTCTGCGACCGCATCACCAGGCCTTCCGGTTCCTTGCGCGCAGCTGGCTCAGAGCTAGATGCTTCGGAGTTTGAGGAATCCTGCGGGGGGCCGATGCGGGGGATGCCCGCTTATTTTTGTCAGGGATCGTTTATTGACATATTTGCCAGCCTTCGGCTCAACCTGAACTGGCTTAAACTGGGTATTCGCAATCTCTTCGCTTCACTACAGCTGTGCATTTTGCGATCCATTACTGGCTGATGGGCCGAATGCCAGCACAGCGCTAGAAGCAAGTTCGAGATGATGTATTGGACAGGTAGATGTGCCAATAAGACGAGCGTTGCGCTGGTCCGTTGAGCTGTTTGAATTTGGCAAGCGGTGCTGGATCGGAGAATGGATCGAGCCTGAGAGACACAGCAGTTTGAGGGCTTATTGTTGTCTGGCCTTCACTGGGAGGTCAGATCCACCCAGATGGACGTCCACCCTTGCGCGAAGAGGACGGGAGGCAGTGCAAAGACAGGAAAGCAAAGAGGTCACCTTTCATTAAGTGGAGGAAAGAAGGGGCTGTTGCGCAGGGCGCTGTTGGAGGGCGATACTCGGTGTGAGTGACCGATTGCATAGCGTGCTGTTGCAAGTGACGTTGAAGGGTGCTGCTGGAGAGTTCGGCCGAGTTTGCGCGGTAGACTATTGAAGGGTGCAGTTGAAGGGTGCTGTTGCAAGCTGCTGGTGGAGTGTGTGACTGAGAGTTGGCACAAGGTGTTACAGTGCACAAGGGTGCTGTTGCAGGGTGCTGCTGGAAATTGGGACTGCGAGTTGCGCGGGTTCTGTTTTTTTTGGGGCTGCAAGGCTCAATGGTGCTGCTGGATGATGTAACTGAGGGTTGAGGGTGATGTTGCAGGGTCCTGTTGCAGGGTGCCAATATCTTTTTTTGGTTCGGGCCGGAAATACAGTATTTTGTTTGATCACGCCTATATATTTGTGTGTGTGTGTGTTTTTTTCGGGGACCGATTTAGAACCACAAGACAATGTAGTCTTAAGAAGCTCATACCCGTGTGGCTAGGAAAAAACGTTGTTTGATCTTGTTCTCTATGTTGCTTTGCTGGAGAAAGGACGCCTACTATACATTTTGAGCATACATTGTATAGCATGCTGATCGTTGATTTTTGTCATTGGGCTGGTGCTTCTTGAGTTGTTCTTTTTGGCTGGCGGCAAAAAAAACTATTCCGCAAGCATGTGAAAAGAGATCCTTTTAACTAGTACTTAACTTGGTTCAGTGCCTGCTGCCTCTCGGTTTGCTGTTGGCAATGCTACGAATGACTTTGTCATTCTACTGCTATGTTGTGTAAAAGAGTAGAACGTGTGTGTTGTCTATTGTTTTTTGCTGCCAGCATTCTAAGCAACATTTGTCTCGCGCGGTTTTGCGAGCCACAGAGAGAAATGTGGGCAGGGCGGTTTGGTGAGGACGAGCTGCGCTGCCATGAGGCAACGTGCGGTGTCGGTTTCTTGAGCCCGTTTGGAATCCAAGGCCTTGTTTGCACTTAAGCTGCGCGCACAAGGATGCCGCTGGATCTTGTCTGGTCGAAGTGGCCAGCCAGCACACCAAGTTTGTGGCAAAACTGCTCCAATCCACTGCAGGAGCTGAGAGTCATTGTCACTCTCCATTTCGCACCATCCATGCAGGCACGCAATGAAGATGGCTTTCTGCCAGAGACGCTGGATTGCTTAGGCCCCACTTTAAGTTGTTCCCAACGGCGTCCCTTTTCGGATCGTTAGTGTGGGCACTGACCGACTGGGCGCGCTGGGCGGACTTGGCCTTTCGGGCAGGCCCTCGCGAAGCTGCAGCGCGCCAAGGCGGCGGCCTCCGCGCGCCCGGCGCGCCCGGCGCGCCCGGCGCTGCGGGTGGAGGCTGCCGAGGGCGCCTGGCAGCTCCGGTGGAAGGGCAGCGGCGCGGACCGTTATGAGCTGCGGGTGCAGGCGCTCGGAAGTTGGGGATGGGGAAGGATGGGCCTTCTCCGGTGGGGTGGGAGGGAATGTGGGGAGAGGAAGAACAGAAGAAGTCTTTGGTCAGATGTGCTTTGTACTTTGATGTACCTTGTTGTACCTTGTTGTACTTTGTTGTACTTTGTTGTTGTTGTTGTTGTTGTTGTTGTTGTTGTTGTTGTTGTTGTTGTTGTTGTTGTTGTTGTTGTTGTTGTTGTTGTTGTTGTTGTTGTTGTTGTTGTTGTTGTTGTTGTTGTTGTTGTTGTTGTTGTTGTTGTTGTTGTTGTTGTTGTTGTTGTTGTTGTTGTTGTTGTTGTTGTTGTTGTTGTTGTTGTTGTTGTTGTTGTTGTTGTTGTTGTTGTTGTTGTTGTTGTTGTTGTTGTTGTTGTTGTTGTTGTTGTTGTTGTTGTTGTTGTTGTTGTTGTTGTTGTTGTTGTTGTTGTTGTTGTTGTTGTTGTTGTTGTTGTGGTTGTTGTGGTGGTTGGTTGTGGTGTGGGGTGGTGGTTGTGCTGGTTGTGGTGGCTGTGGTTGTTGTGGTTGTTGTGGTTGTTGTGGTTGTTGTGGTTGTTGTGGTTGTTGTGGTGGTTGTGGTTGTGGTTGTGGTTGTGGTTGTGGTTGTGGTTGTCGTCGTCGTTGTTGTTGTCGTTGTTGTTGTTGTTGTTGTTGTTGTTGTTGTTGTTGTTGTTGTTGTTGTTGTTGCTGTTGTCGTTGTCGTTGTCGTTGTCGTTGTCGTTGTCGTTGTCGTTGTCGTTGTCGTTGTCGTTGTCGTTGTCGTTGTTGTTGTTCTTCTTGTTCTTCTTGTTCTTCTTGTTCTTCTTGTTCTTCTTGTTCTTCTTGTTCTTCTTGTTCTTCTTGTTCTTGCTCTTGCTCTTGTTCTTGCGCTTGCTCTTGCTCTTGCGCTTGCTGTGGCTGTGGCTGTGGTTGTTGTGGTTGTTGTGGTTGTTGTGGTTGTTGTGGTTGTTGTGGTTGTTGTGGTTGTTGTGGTTGTTGTGGTTGTTGTGGTTGTCGTGGTTGTCGTGGTTGTCGTGGTTGTTGTTGTGGTTGTGGTTGTGGTTGTGGTTGTTGTTGTTGTTGTTGTTGTTGTTGTGGTTGTGGTTGTGGTTGTGGTTGTTGTGGTTGTTGTGGTTGTCGTGGTTGTTGTTGTGGTTGTGGTTGTGGTTGTGGTTGGGGTTGTGGTTGTGGTTGTTGTTGTTGTTGTTGTTGTTGTTGTTGTTGTTGTTGTTGTCGTTGTCGTTGTCGTTGTCGTTGTCGTTGTCGTTGTCGTTGTCGTTGTCGTTGTCGTTGTGGTTCTTCTTCTTCTTCTTCTTCTTGTTCTTCTTGTTCTTCTTGTTCTTCTTGTTCTTTTTTGTTCTTCTTGTTCTTCTTGTTCTTGTTCTTGCTCTTGTTCTTGCGCTTGCTCTTGCTCTTGCGCTTGCGGTTGCTGTGGCTGTGGCTGTGTTTTTTGTGGTTGTTGTGGTTGTTGTGGTTGTTGTGGTTGTTGTGGCTGTTGTGGTTGTTGTGGTTGTTGTGGTTGTTGTGGTTGTTGTGGTTGTCGTGGTTGTTGTTGTGGTTGTGGTTGTGGTTGTGGTTGTTGTTGTTTGTTGTTGTTGTTGTTGTTGTTGTTGTTGTTGTTGTTGTTGTTGTTGTTGTTGTTGTTGTTGTTGTTGTTGTGGTTGTTGTTGTGGTTGTGGTTGTGGTTGTTGTTGTTGTGGTTGGTGGTGGTGGTGGTGGTGGTGGTGGTCGTGGCTGCGGTGGCAGGGGTGGTGGTGGTGGTGCTGGTGGGTTGGGTTGGGTCGGGTTGGGTTGGGTTGGGTTGGGTTGGGTTGGGTTGGGTTGTGTTGGGTCGGGTTGGGTTGGGTTGGGTTGGGTTGGGTTGGGTTGGGTGGGTGGGTTAGGTGGCTCTTGTTGTTTTTGTTCGTCTTGTTGGTGTGGCGATCCCCACTGTTGTTCTTGCATTCTTGTTCGACATGGACATCGGGTGGAAGGGAGCTGAAGCACTGAGTTTCTTCTCTTTGATTTGTGGGTGGAAGATGCCGCCAGGCCAATTGCAGCATGCTTTCAACTAGCAACCCAGTACACTGCCCTCGTGGAGGGATTACAGCAACAAGCTGATGTGGATCAGCCTCATTGCTCTACCTTTGAGAGCTTATCTGCTGTTTTGGTCAAGAAGCACCGACATCCTACGACCACCTATTCTCTGGATTGGCGTTCGCCTCGAAAGGACGGGAAGTTCATGATGACCGTCCTGGCACTGGAGGCGCCCTGCCAAAGCTACGAGCTGCAGATGGCACAGCTGCCTTTGTGCCTGCAGGGCCGGCTGCGCGCCAGCGGGCGCCTGGCACTCCGTGCCTCGGAAGGATTTTTTTTTTTTTTTTTTTTTTTTAAATTGCTGAGATTGGTTGGGTGAGTTCCTTATTCGGTGAGTTTGCCCACTTGCTTGCCTCCGTGGCTGGAAAAGATAAGACAACCTGTTTGGGAAGAAGGCGCGGTGCTGCGTGCGACGAATCAAAGTGGGTGGTCGAGTGCTATGCAGGAATTGGCGCCATGAGGCAAAGGATGCAACATGTTCGCTTGACAGGCATCCCAGAACGCAACCTCTTTTCGGTTTGGCGGTAGCAACCGATCAAGGATACGGCAGTTGTGGTCGAGCGTGGATGCAGGGGAGACGTTTCAGTCGGAGCATGATACACTGGCTGTAGTTGCTTTTTGTTCGCGGTGCTTCTTCATTCATACCACTCATTTTCTGGGAGCCAGCGGTTGAAGGCTGCACGTTCCTGCCACCTTTGACCTTGGGATTCTGAACCTGATGCCCCAACTCTGGGCAACTACTTCCACGTCAGTGCTGTCCCATCTTTGCTTTGGCCTTCGGGATGGCGTGACTCTTTCAGGCGTTCTCGAAGCACTGCCTGTTAATGTTTTGTTGAGGTGAACTTCTTTTGGATGCATTTGTGGGACGCTGATGTGCTGCGGGATAGACTCTGATGCGAGCTTCATAGAACGCGTGTTCAAGCGGCACCTTGACCTTGGAATAAATCACGACACCAGTCAACCGCATGATGTCATCAGTTCAGCCACCCGAAGGAGGGACATGAAACGAACCTCGGACTGCTTCGTTGCACAGAATGAACGCTACGTTTGAGAGAGGAGGTAAGATAACATGGACTCGATTCAAGCAAGGCCACAGCGTTGAGGCGTTTTATGCAATTCCCCATTCTTTGCTTGCTCCGACATCGAACGGTCACAATCTTTTTGTCAATCTCTCGAGCCCACTTTGAGATCCCAAGGAAGGGAACACCGTGTATTTCTTTTTATTGGCAAGAACATCATCTCAGGCGTGGCAGCGGTGGGCCCCGGTGGCAGTGCGCTCAGCGAAGAGGTCAGCCTCTGGGGGCCTGTCGGAGCTCCTCGGTGAGGGGATGGGAGGGTACGTGACGTATGTATCTACCGAAGCCCAAACTGGTTTCGGCTTTTGTTTCCCTAAACTTGAGGGTGGCCTCCAAAAAACACAGACCCATTTGGATCCAAGGTTAGGTAGCAATGCCAACCATGAATGGGTGCTGTCTCATGGATGCTTTACTTTTTTTGGGTGGGCGCCTTTTGCCACAAGTTTTCATAGGGACTCATGGGTTTGAGTCCAGTCCAAGTTGGGAACCACCATTTTTTTTCCTTTCGACAAAAGGGGCACTGACAAAAAGACTCCCAAGTGGCTGTGGGAATCTGGCAAATTGTCGGGAGAGGCTGCAAATGGTCAGCTCCTGTTGAGGTATTTCCTCGGGCTGCTTGGCCCCTTTGCAGACACATTATCAGGGAGGATTTGCTGATTCATCAAGCTTGCAGAAATCAAGAAGTCATGCGTTCGCGGAGCATCATCAAGACACCCAGCAACAGGCTCCACAGGCATGAGGCTGGTGCAAGCCAGACCTTTTTGTGCATTCATGTTTTATCAAGCTGCGTTGGAATCATAGTGACTTTGCAGAGTTGCTATCATAAAGCTGGGCACATATCATGCAATCATGCTTACTCTCCGTTGTCCCTTTGGGAGCCAGGGGGCGAAGGGCGTGTTTGAGGTAAAGCGAAAGCTTTCTGAGCTCTTTGGGTGAGAAAAGAGCCGCATTTGGAAATCTGCAGTCAGCAGAGGAGTCCAGAATCAGGGATCCTCTACTGGCTTGAGGCAGTTGGTGCAGCACCAATTTGAGCCTTGAAACGTGAATCTTGCGGAAAAGCGCTGACTAGAAAGAGACTGACTATGGTTGCGCATGAGAGGAGCGCTCGTTCCAGTTTGAAAGACAGTTGCACAGTTTATTCTGATTGCACCTCTGCCGTACTCTCTACGCGGAATTCATTTGATGTCTCACAGCCAGCGATGCATGTCCGGGAAGCATCATTGGAGAGGGAAAAGGCAATACAAGGAGGTTGAGCATCTCCGCTGCTTTGTCGATTTGTCTCATGTTACAGGGAGGTTGACGTGGATGTTGGTCACATGCATGTGTGTCGTCACATGAATCGAAATGTATAAAAGACGAAACACTCGACCCTGTGCAGCCCTGGCCTTCTCATCAGCTTCCTCATTTAGACGTTTGTTTTGAGTGAAACAAACTTTGTGGAATTCGGCTGGGCTTCTGCTCCCTGCTTTCCGAGTCCCAACACGCAGCTGCTGGACAGTGTGGAGCAGGCAGAGTGCGTTGCTACCAACACTGCAAGACCACCAAAAAGTGAAATGGGGTTGTCTCAAAATGACGGGACTTTCTGGAATGGTTGGTTTCATTTTAGTTTGCCTTCAAAGCCAAGTAAAGGGCGATCCCCAAAAAAGACACGCCCGAACCAAGTGATCTGATTGAACGGTTGAACCAAATGAAAATGCGGAGTCACGGCTTCAGCTGTCAGGCGGTGGGCAAGAAGGTGCTGGGCTTCCTTCAGGAGGGACCGAAGTTTTGTTGAGGACAAAATCCACGCTAGGCACCAGCTGGAACGGAGGAAGTACGAACAATGGGATAGACCAGCCACCAACTGGTGCAGGATTTTGTCTGCAAGATCCTTTCAACAAGTCGACTTTGACGATGGTGTTTTTGGGTCCCGGAAGACAAGTTGCAGCAGATTCCCAATATTTTGATTGTCAGGTTAGAACTATAGGTGTGTGTTGCGCTGCTACATAATCGTTTGGAAGCGCAAGGGCCAATCCAGCCAGACCTGCATTGTTCATAGTTTCACGATTCTTCAGGTGCTGGATTGAAAAGAAGGGGCTACATCTATGGGAATTCGAACGGAAGCCTTTTCTTGAGAAACTCGCCCTCATCCGAAGTTGCTGCCTCTCCAACTCCTCCAACTCCTCCAACCCCTCCTCGTCCACCTCTCCTCCTCCCGTTGCCGGTGTTGGATTGTCGTCGCCGTCGTCACTGTTGTCGTTGTTGTCGGCGGTGTCACAGTTGTCTTTGCTGTCAGTGTCGCCCGCCGCCGCCGTCGTCGTTCTCATTGTTGCTGTGGCAGCGGCGGGGGTGGCGGTTTTTGTTGTGATGTTGATGTTGCTGATGGGGCTGCGCTAGAAATTCATCCAGTGATGCTCTCCATTTTTGAGCGAGCCACAGCACATATCAGCTTGATCAAGTTCCCGGACATTTAGTTCAACTTTGGCAGCACCCCGCATGTTTTATGTAGGTTTTTCCAGGGCAGAGTTCATCGGACTTTTGCCGGGAATGGAAGGCGCTTTCCCGGCGCCGACACGAAGGGGACGACTCTGAGAGCGTCAGCACTTCTGGACTTAGGGATGCCAGTGAGAGAGCTTGCGCACGATCCCGCAACTGCCTGTTTGGAGGCATTTTCTTATCCTTGTCAAGGATGTCACCAGCATTGGAACGAATCGCCTTTTCCACCAAATTAAGCGCGCACAATGTTTGTCGCAAGAGATCTAAAGTCCGAGGGTTGAGGGAAGACTAGAAAGAGCTGGCGGCCTGGCCTTGTGCAGGGCTTCGACTGCTTTGTTTGCCGGCCGCCCTCTTCAGAGGCAGGAGCCGGCAAGTACTGTGACATCCACAAGGCAAACGTGAGCTTGTCATTGATTTCATGGGTCTTCTATTTTTGACCTTGTCCAAGGTGGATAATGGGGCCAGATTTACCGGCACTTGTTCAAAGCCTGCGCTAGATTCGAAGCACCGCGATGCAGACATTCCAAATTTGCGAGGGAAGCACTTCACGCTTGCGCACGACCAGCTTGCATTTGGACGTTGGAGATGAGGCAAGCATTTGAGCGTAACGCTGGTCATCGTTTGAAGTGGAGCGGCATTGTGCAACACTTTCAGGCAAGCTGTCCTGAGATAGGCAGAGCCAAATCGAACCGGCCCGCGGAGCCCGTCATGACATTAGAGCCTTTGTCTTGGCTTGCTGCGCCAAGGCGCTTTAAGATACTCGGAGATGCGTTTGGCAGCGACCAGTTGCCTGATTTGAACTTGGTTTCAGCCTCCCCACTGCCGATCAGAAGACTTTGAATCTTACCCAGCTCTTAGAGCTTTCTTGGAGCAGCACATTCGATCATCTACTTGGGCATTCACAGCCCTGGCGGTCATGGGATAGCATGGAACAAACAAACGCATCTTTTCTTGCACATGACCTATGCACATGCTGTATGCTTTCTCTGAAAGAATGAGAATGGGCTTCTCATGGCTTCGGGCAGACTGTCAGTTTGCTGCGATATGAAGGTATCAGTCACAGTGGATGGCACCTATTTGGACAATTGGCACTCTATGTGTATTCACGGAAGATCCTTTTCGTACAACCTGTCCCAAAGTCTTGACCTTGAGGCAGGCTCGACAGGGCAGCAAGCATTCAGACCACCATGGGCTTGGAAGTCGCTGGCAGTTGCCCTCTGAATGATTATTCCGAGCCTTCAAAAAGCGCATGAACGCGGAAGCAGGGCAAACATCTCAGCTGAAGGGATGAGCATCAACAAATAATTATTTGGGGGATCAACAAAAACATATTTAGGGGATCAAAAACAAATTATTGAGACCTAGTCTCCGGTCCCCTGCTCTCCTGGTCTCCTGGTCTCCTGGTCCTTGGTCTCCTGGTCCCCATGTCTCCTGCTGGTCCTGGTCCCTGGTCTTCTGGTGTCCTGGTCCCCGTGTTTCCTGGTCGCCTGGTCTCCTGGTCTCCTGGTCTCCTGGTCTCCTGGTCTCCTGGTCTCCTGGTCTGCTGATTTCCTTCTCCTGCTTTTTGCTGGTCTGCCGGTCCCCTGCTCTCCTGGTCTCCTGGTCTCCTGGTCCTTGGTCTCCTGTGTCTTGTCTCCTGGTCCTTGGTCTCCTGGTCTCCTGGTCTCCTGGTCTCCTGGTCTCCTGGTCTCTTGGTCTCCTGGTCTGCTGGTCTCCTGGCCTGCTCTCCTACCCGAAACCGACCCTAAACCAAACTACACCCACCCTAAACCACCCCAACACCAACCTACAAACCAACCTTAAAACCGACCCTGCGCAACTTTTAAACCAACCCTAAACCCGCCCTAAACCAACCCTAAACCAATCCTAAACCCACCCTAAACCTACCCTAAACCTACCCTAAGCCAACCTAAAACCACCCTAAACCCAACCTAAACCTACCCTAAACCAACCAAAATCCACCCACCGCAAACAAACCCAAAACCCTCCCTAAACCCACCCTAAACCCACCCTAAACAGACCCTAAACTAAACCTAAACCCACCCTAAACCAATCCTAAACCAACCCCAAACCCACCCGAAACCCCAAACCCACCCGAAACCCAACCAAAATTAACCCTAAACCAACCTTGAAACCAACCCTACACAACCTTAAGCCAACCCTAAACCCAGCCTAAACCAACCCTAAACCAACCCTAAACCTGCCCTAACCCTACCCTACACTTACCCCAAACCACCGTAAACTTAGCCTAAACCATCCCTTAACCCAACCCTAAACCAACCCTAAGCCACGTAAACCGGCACTAAACCCAGCCTAAGCCCACCCGAAAACTACACTAAACAGACCTACCCTAAATTATCCCTAAAAACCCTAAACAACTTTCAAGCCCCAAACCAAACCTAAACCCACCGTAAACCAAGCCTTAGCCCAGCCTAAACCATCCCTAAACCAACCCTAAAGCAACCCTAACCAAACCTCATCCAACCCTAAACCCACCCTAAACCAACCCTACTGACCTTCAACTGACCCTAAACCCTAAACCAACCCTAAACCCACCCTAAACCCGCAAACCAACCCTAAACCCACCCTAAACCCACCCTAAACCTACCCGAAGCCAACCTAGAACCACCCTAACCCAACCTAAACCAACCCTAAACCAACCTAAGCCAACCCCAAACCCTCCCTAAACCAAAATTGAAACCAACCCTACACAACCTTAAGCCAACCCTAAACCCAGCCTAAACCAAATCTAAACCAACCCTAAACCTGCCCTAACCCTACCCTACCATTACCCGTAAACTTAGCCTAAACCATCCCTTAACCCAACCCTAAACCATTCCCAGGCCAATCCTAAGCCACCCCTAAACCCACCCTAAAGCAACCCTAAACCCACCCTAAACCCGCACACCAACGCTAAACCCAACCTAAACCTACCCTAAACCAACCTAAATCCCCCCACCGTAAACAAACCCTAAACCGTCCCTAAACCAAGCCTGAACCCACCTCAAACCCACTCGAAACCCAACCTACATTAACCCTACACAACCTTAAGCCAACCCTACAGGCATTTAACCGATGCTAGATTCGTTGATAGAACTGCGCTTGTATCTGAAAAGTTGTGATTTTCCAACTGGAGCTGCCAAAGTGACCTTCGCGTACTGCGCTTGTATTGGAAAGTGTCTATTTTACAGCTGGAGCCGTAAAATGCGCGCGCTGTTGCCCGAGAATGATGTAAATTACAGCGTTTTGGCACCCCAAGGCGAGATAATTTGTTTTTGATCCTGTAAATAATTTGTTTTTGATCCGGGTGTCGATAATTTCTTTTTGATCCCGTAGAGCAATCCTGCATTTCAATAATTTGCATGACACGCGTTGCTTTCATGCGTGGTCGATTCGGTGAATCCTTGAAGCTGACCGATTTGCCAACGCAGGCGCGCGAACAACAAACCTCGGAAGAAGGAAAAGGCCCTTGAACCCTTGAGTTTGTTAGAAAGTGAGGGGTCTGACCGCTGCGGGAGGTGTGTTTCTCTGGCCTGAGCTTGCCGAAGGCTGGGAATCGTCTTTCAAGGCATGTTCCATCTGGTCTTCCTCCAATCTGATCACATGCAGCCAGTAGTACCCGGGATAGGACGGGAGGCCGGCGGATCCAATATGCGCGTTGCCGCCTTGCCTTGGCCTGCCTGGTTGTGAGGGTGCGACTCTTTGTTGGTGCAACCATCCACGGGAATGGCGACAGGACAATTCTTCCCTTCTTGACCCGGAGAAAGCTACGGAGTCAGCAGAGGCACAGGATAGTTGAGCTGCTGTTGTCAGGTAGTAGTGCTCAGAGATCACACGTCGAGACCTGACATATCTTGATCTGTTGGACCCGTTGATCAGAGAGAGAGAGAGAGAGAGAGTTCGGTGCGCATGGTCCCTAGAAACAGTCCTGTGATATCGTGAGTTCCCTTTGCAATTGTTGCGGTAGCCTTCTGAAAGTCATTGCCCCTTTTTGGATGTGTGCCTAAGCCAAGCGGAAGATCTTTGCCTTTCATTTTTAAGCATTACCCTACAGTGGCCTGTAGAGAAGAATGGTACATTAGCAGGCCGAAGGAACTCTGCGAACGTTAGGGCAGGCCGATGGAACTCTGCGAACGTTAGGGTTGCAATTGCAGCCTTGAGCTTTTTGTTTCACAGCTGCAGAAAGCCGGCGTTTGAATCGGAACGTGCAGCAGCATCGGGGTGTTATCACTAAGATTTGGCCAATATGTGTGCCTAAGTACTTGTACTCTTGATCTTGGACATTTGCTGGTTCCACGGAGGAGGCGTCCATCATATTGTTGCTGAACATGATCAAGTTTTTGCGTGAGGCGTTCATCGACCTGGAGCCCAAAGTGAAGGCAAGGCAAGCGGAGAGGCCGGGCGAGTGGCCAGAATGACGGGGTCGGATGCATACCCACCCCCCCTCTTCTTTGCTTGAGGTTTGAACTGATTCAGACCAGGAGGGAAGTCTTGTGGATTTCGACGCTGAGAGCGTTTTCTTCAGCTGGCTACATGGATGTGCGGCCCATGCATGCTGTGGGATGCTTGTTGCGATGCCTCACCCAGCTGTGTATGAGGGATAAGAGGTGATTCACCAATGCGAGCAGCACGTCTCCTGCAGACAGTTCACCCGCTCCTAGGTGAGAACGAACCTTTGCATTCTGGATGTTGCACCACCTGCCACCGTTCAATGACAGAAGCTGAATAAACAGTGACTAAGAGGGCCCTTTGTGTGTTGGTCCGTGCGTTGCGGCAACACATTCCAAAGACAGCGTCACAAGATCCGATCCAGAATGGTGTCCATGCAGAAGCTCGTGGCATGCTTGATTCTTCCTTATTACAGTGGAACCTCAGATGCATCCGGATGGCATCAGTTATTGTAGGTTGCAATAGCTATATGAGCGTGCTTCCCTTAGTCTTGGACAAGCGTGCAGCGTCGCCGTTTTGCGTGCCAGCTTTGCAGGGATGACCATCACGTCTACTCCATGACTGACGATGAGCATGAAGAGTCCAAGGCAAGCCCATAATATATCTCGCGCTCTTCAGCTTGTGTTAGCGTAGGCATTTCTTTGTTGGTTGGAAGATCATCTTTTCGGAAGCTATGTTTTGGTCTGGAGGTGCAATGTGAATTTTCTTCAAACTACAGATCAGATAGCAAGTTCTTCTCAGCGGACAGTTGAGCCATAGTCAAACCTGGGTAAATAAGGCTAGGAGGGGACAGTTGCAATCATAAATAGGTGCGGCGGACGCCCTCTTGATCCTTCACACGTTTTTGGGTAGACCACTTCAATGCCAGGTGGTGATTGTCACTCATGTGGAGCAACTCTCGCTCCGCAGTCTCCACAGACACGCAAATATACATATATTCTGACATGTGTGTATATATATATATATATGTACACATACAAACATATGTTGTATGCAATGTACGCAATGCAATGCAATGCAATGCAAGGCAACGCAATTGAATGTTATGTCATGTTATGTCATGATTGTAATGTGATGTCATGTAATGTAATGCAGTTTAAAGTAATGTACTCCAACGCAATGTAATGTAATGTAATGTAATATGATGTAATGTAATGCAATGTACTGAAATGGAATGTAATGAACTGTAATGTACTGCAGTGTACATGTTAGTAATGCAATGTTATGTAGTGTAAAGTAATGTAATGTGATGCAGTGTAACGTAAATTAAAGTAATGTGATGTAGTGTAATGTAGTGTGAAGTAAAGTAATGAATGTAAGGTATTGTCATGTAGTGCAGACTTAATGATTTGTATTGTAACGCAATGAGATCTAATGTATGTATACAGACATGTTTTAGGCCAAGTGTGCATTTGAAGGGCCAAGCGTTGCCAACGGGCTGGGCATTCAGGACCTGGCCAAGGAGTACGAGGATCCTTGGCTGTGAGCCCGGAGGTCCTTGTGGACTTCGACTGGACATGGCGATGCCGATGCCGAAGTGGGAGTTAGTTGTACGGAAGCCTTCGAAAGCGACGGTCTTGCAGTTTGCCCTCATGCCTTCGGGGGACGCAGGCTACCCGCAGGCTAGGCCATGGAAGCTTGAGGAACTCACAGAATCCGACTCAGAAGCCATGACACATGGAATTACCTGAAACAAGTACTGATAACACTCAAGTGAGGTGAGTGCAGAAGCTATTCCTTGCCGATTGCTCCAAGTCTTTACTGGTTCGAGGAGATGTGTCATGAAACAGCAGTCTCTTTGCAATCTAAGTGGACTGGTTCTTGACCGTGTCATTGCTTCCACGGCGTCCTGGGCGGGCCGCAAACAATTCGAAGGTAGAGGTCATGAACCTCTGTCATCAACCTGTCGACCCGTCGAGATAGTGAAGAGCGAATAGTGCGCTAGACATGCTGCGATGCTGGTTGTTCTTTCTGACCTCGCAACCGTTTGTGCAAATCTGGGACCCTGTGCAGCCATCTAACGCTACCCAGATTGTCATCTGTGAGTTTCAGCCCGCTATGGAAGGATCATTCATCAGGATATTTGGGTGCTGTCACGCATCTTGATATTCACATCACGTGCGCGTTTTGGTGATCATGCTGTTTGCGTCCTTGTATATCGCACCTGCAGCCAATTTTTTGCAGATGCAGCGAGACACGTTCCAAGCCATGCTTGGCCACTTGCACGCATTGGCTCAGAATGTTTGCGCTTTGACTGAGGGCGTAGCTTCAACCGCCTGGATTTCCATCAGTTGGCATTGGCATGTGTGGCTGTGAGCCATTCTTCAATGAAGAGGCTCACACGCTTGGAGCAGGTGAACAATGGCGAGAGTTACCTGGTGAGCCTGTGGCCCGGTATCTGGGCTGCTACGTTCGTATAGTGACTGAGGAGAGGGGTTCACACTTAGGCAGCGCAAGGCCGCATGACTCATGCTGATAACCTCATGGTAAATATGAGTGAGGAGAAGCTGAGCTTCAACGGCTTTAACTTGACCGAGAGCGGCCCAGGCGTGATCGCCACAGCGAGTCCTCTGTGACTTGCCAGTGCATGTGGTTTTGGACGAGTTGTTTGCAGGTCCTTGACGGTGGACCAGCTCCTTGCGAAGTCCTGTCATGTGAGCAGCTGGGCCAGGCTAGGGTCGGCAATCACATTAGCAGCTGGCACTTGTTCAAATCTGCGCTTGGTTCGAACCACAATCATACCAAAGCACACGCTTGCGCGATCAGCTTGCACGTGGACGTATGCGACACACTGAAATGAGGCAAGCATTTAAGTGTCATGCTAGGAGCCTTGTTGCGGTATCATTGCAACACCTTCGGGGCAAACTGTCCTGAGATGGGCAGACACAGGTCCAATTGGCGACTCAGGTTCACCTGGTTGTCTTGGATCTTTTTGTCTTCGGATCCATTGGGTGGAGTCCAAGGCACTTTTACACGAGTACCCATGGGCAAGTTACGTTTGCTTACAGCTTGTTGCCAGATTTGAGCGTTGCTTATCCAGCTCTTGCATGGAACAAACAGCTGCATCTTTTGCACATGCCTTCAAACACGCATGAACGCGGTTGCTGGGCCAACATCTCAGCCTATAGGAAGGGCGAACATGGAAACATTTGTTTGTGCAGACTTGAGCGATCATGCGTTTCACGAGCCTGCATGATATGCGTTGTTTTTATGTGTGGTCGATACGGTGCATCCATGAAGCTGACTGATTTTGCCAATGCAGGCGTGCGAGCAACAAAACGCGGAACAAGGAAAATAACCTCACTTTGTTAGACAGTGATTGGTCCGGGCTACAACGCTGCGGCAGGTGTGTTTCTCTGACCTGAGCTTGCCAAAGGCTGGGAGTTGTCTTTCTAGAGGCATCTGGCAGACAGCAACCAGACTGTCCGCAAGGGCAGCTGTTCCATCTAGTCTTTCTCCAATCTGAATCAATCACATGCAGCCAGTAGTGGGCGGAGGCCCAAAGCTGCGCTTCCTTGCCGCCTTGCCTGGCCGGCCTGGTTGTGAGGGTGCAACTGCTTTTTCGGTGCAACTATCCACCGCGACTGGCGGCAGGAAAACTCTTCCCTTCTTGACCCGGAGCAAGCTACGGAGTCAGCAGAGGCAAGGATAGTTGAGCTGCAGTAGTGCTCAGAGATTGCATGTTGGGGCCCGGACTTGTACAGAAATTTCACCAAGGAGGTGCCGCTGCGAACGTCAGTGGGGCGCTCGAGATACGTGATTAACATACATATCATGTGGCAGTCATGTTCGTTCAAATCAGTTGCCTTGCTGCCGGTCATTTGGATGCGACAACTGAGCTGGCAGGGAAGCCTTGTTGGCCCAAGCTGCTTTGAAGTGAAGCATAGGGGACCAGGAAAAGTCTACAGAGGATAGGACTTGACGATGGTCTGACTTATTATCGACGCCTGCGCCTTTGTGGGCAAGAAGGTTCAGAAGGCGCCCAGAACACCGGAACACCCTGCAAATGCCTGCGAAACTGGACGAAGGGTTTGGAATCGGTTTAGAATAGATTTCTCATGATTTCTCTCTTTGTTGGTCTTTGTCAGTTCCCATGACCAGGATAGGCTGCAAACTTTTCCAGCAGAAGTTTTTTTTGCCTTTTCCCTTTCCCGTGTGCCTGTGCTCGATTTGAGCGCGACAAAGGGCAGAGCTGTCACTGCTCCCAACCTCAGTCCCCCAAGCCTAGTTCGGAACCTGTAAAAGGTGCTGTGTTTTGGTTGCGCCAGAAGAGTCAGCTTCAAGCAGGAGGGACTTGCCCCGCACCGATGGAGGGCGGTCTTTTCTTTTGACAAATGCACACGCACAGCCTGTGACTGCGTCGCGCCAGGCGTTGACCAATGAGCCAGATGAGCTTCCCCCTGCAGCTGAAGCCCGGGCAGCCAGGAAGTCCAAGGCAGATGCCAAGGCAAGGGCCGCAAGGGTGTCACTCAAAGTCAGGCACCCAGAATTGGTGGATTGGAGGCTTGGGGAACTGAACCCTTGGCGTTTGTAGCGGGTAAATGGGAACCCACACATGAACTACCAAACCACCAATCCAATCCACCAGCTAGGGGGAGGCTGACAAAGGGTGCGATGGCGTGCGGCTGGGAGACGAGGTATGCGTTTACTTTTCGAATGGCGTTAAAAATTGTGTTGATTGCAAAAAGCCGAAAGCGTGTCACTACGACTGGGTGTACTTGCTCTTTCTCGTGACAGAGGGCAATTAGAACACCATTTGCGTTTGAAGCCTTATTTTCATATGGTCAAGCAGAAATACGTCACTGTTCTGACATTGAGAGTGCTTTGGAAAAGAGGTGCTTGCTTGTTTCCCCCAGCTGGCGTGACATTGGGCAGTTGCAAGTCCTCCAAAGAGGCTCCGCAATCTACAATAGGAACAGCATTGGCGACATCAGACTGCAATCGCACAGCTCAACCACACAGTTTTAGCAGACCCCAAACACGACGGCAACAGCTGCCGTAGTTTGTGGCAGCCTCAAACCTTCTCGAATCCTGCAGAATGGGAAGCATGTGTTCTGCCAGTGAGACTATCATTCTACAAGCCCGGTTGACTTGATTTGTTTGATGACTTGGACCCTCACACCCAGACCAGCAACATTCTCGCAGATCTTGGAGGCGCTTTTTTATGATTTGTGAGAAGCACATGTGCCATGATCAACAGACCGTGGTGCGGGAGGAGACGGTCCTCAACCCTGCGAAGTTTAGACAGGTCTCAGCAATTCGGCCCAGAGAACTGGGCAGTTCGTTTTCTGCGGATTGGCACCTGACCAGGGCGAGAAGAAGCCTCAATTCGACGCCCCCAAGGGGGAGGCGGGATTGGGAAGGGGCAGGGACAAGACATTCCGACGCCACGCACGAAAACACGCACCCCTGCCGCGAGCACACACACACACATTCCCACGCGCGCGCGCGGGCAGGCACGCACGCACGCGCTCGCGCGCGCTCGCATGCATACCCGCACCCACACCACACCCCCGCATGCACGCACGCACGCACGCAGCACATTCCCGCATGCACGCACGCGCGCAGACACGCACACGCGCTCACGCGTGCAGACTCACACGCACGCACACTCGCAGCCACAGCCACATCCACACCCACATGCAGGCAGGCACACACACACACACCCACACCCACACCCACACCCCCGCACCCA